>CAJHNH020000809.1:7500-132500 GCA_905116865.2 Candidula unifasciata | reverse complement strand
TGTGCTGCTGGATCTCCCCTCAATGGATGTGCTGCTGGATCTTCCCTGAATGGATGTGCTGCTGGATCTCTCCTCAATGGATGTGCTGCTGAATCTCCCCTCAATGGATGTGCTGCTAAAACTTGCAGTCCTGTGTAATTTAACACCTGGTCACACTTGGCCCACAGAAGCAAATACAACTGTGGCTATCTCTAATAAGCACTTGTGGCAGGCCACATAAACTTTAATATCATTCACATCAAGTACCCATCACAAGATGATGATGATGACAAAATATATATAATAATAAGTCTATTATTTCCACTGGTGACCTTAACAATTAAAACACTTCACTCAATAAAGTTGTGTCCTCAGAAGTTAAAACAGACATCAAACAGTCTGCTGCTAACTGTGGTACAGAAAAATCCTCACCAATAGAAACGTAACTACATCCTCATAAACAGAACAGATCACACAGCCTTTCAGCAACCCCGCAGAAAACAATGTCCGACCTGGACAGTTAAAAAAATTGCAACTTCCTCCAAAATGACTCTATTTCTGAATCTTATCCCAGAATTCAATTAAGTCTCATAATTGCATTCACCTGTTCTAACAGGGTAGTGCATTCTCACATACAACACAAATTCATTCTCAAAGTTTATACTCTAACAACTAAGATTCCCATTACACCAATATATTATTTGATACAACCCTATTATCCCTGATAACACACACCTACGCACGTATGCTATGTTTGTTTGTGTGTATGTTTGTTTGTGTGTTTGTTTGTGTGTATGTATGTTTGTTTGTATGTTTGTTTGCATGTTTGTTTGTATGCTTGTTTGTATGTTTGTTTGTATGTTTGTTTGTATGTTTGTATGTTTGTTTGTATGTTTGTTTGTATGTTTGTTTGTATGTTTGTTTGTATGTTTGTTTGTATGTTTGTTTGTATGTTTGTATGTTTGTTTGTATGTTTGTTTGCTTGCATGTTTGTTTGTATGTTTGTTTGTATGTTTGTTTGTATGTTTGTTTGTTTGTATGTTTGTTTGTTTGTATGTTTGTTTGTATGTTTGTTTGTATGTTTGTTTGTATGTTTGTTTGTATGTTTGTTTGTATGTTTGTTTGTTTGTTTGTATGTTTGTTTGTTTGTATGTTTGTTTGTGTGTGTGTTTGTGTGTGTGTGTGTGTTTGTTTGTGTGTGTGTTTGTTTGTGTGTGTGTTTGTTTGTGTGTGTGTTTGTGTGTGTGTGTGTGTGTGTGTTTGTGTGTGTGTGTTTGTGTGTGTGTTTGTGTGTGTGTTTGTGTGTGTTTGTGTGTGTGTGTTTGTGTGTGTGTGTGTGTTTGTGTGTGTGTTTGTGTGTGTGTTTGTGTGTGTGTTTGTGTGTGTGTTTGTGTGTGTGTTTGTGTGTGTGTTTGTGTGTGTGTTTGTGTGTTTGTGTGTTTGTGTGTTTGTGTGTATGTGTGTGTGTGTATGTATTTATGTATGTATGTATGTTTGTATGTATGTTTGTATGTATGTTTGTTTGTATGTTTGTATGTATGTTTGTATGTATGTTTGTTTGTATGTTTGTTTGTATGTTTGTATGTTTGTTTGTATGTTTGTTTGTATGTTTGTTTGTATGTTTGTTTGTATGTTTGTATGTTTGTTTGTATGTTTGTCTGTATGGTTGTTTGTTTGTATGTTTGTTTGTAGGTTTGTTTGTATGTTTGTTTGTATGTTTGTTTGTATGTTTGTTTGTATGTGAATACGAATAGCTGGACCAACTATTCGGCCGAATACAAATACGAATAGTGAATCATCATCATCATCAGGTGCTTGCCGAATGGCATGGGCGATTATGCCTCACCACAATCTGCGATCTCCTGCAGCATGTATTAGTTCGTGTGCTGACACACCTCCATGCCATGCTACAAGACTGTCAAGCATCTTCTCTTGTTGTCTTTCTCTATCCCTACTTCCACATATCTTTCCAGTGGTTACCACATGTTCCATTTTCCCTCATCTTATAACATGGCCGAAAAATGATGACTGTCTCTTTCTGATGTCTGTGAGTAGTTGTCTTCGGGCTCCCGCCTCTTTCAAAACCCCTTGGTTTGCTGTCCAAGGTATTTTAAGCATTGTTCTGTAAAGCCACATCTCTGAGGCCTCCAAAAATTGGTCTACCTACCGATTGTCCAGTACTCACAGCCATATGTTAAAACTGGATGTATGTAGCAAGCAAGAATTCTTTTTCTAACCTTCATATTCCATAAGATGTTCTTCATTTTATAAAATGCAGTTTTTGCCTGTCCTATGACGTCTCTGGGGCTAAGTCAGTGCGAACGCTTCGAAATGCCGGGATGCCAGGTTTGATCCCAGCTGCAGGCCATGCACCTTGTGTTGGTTTTGACAGTGTTATCAAGAAAGCCGACCGCCCAGATAGCAATGGCAAACTACTGGACGTAAATTTGTCTAGAAAACCCATACAACAGCCTGGGGCTGTTGGGGTTGGTTCTGCTATGTCCTGTAAAGGATACGCAACTAACCTGCCTGTCCTATTCTGTTTCTTATTTCAGTTATGCATCTCCATTCTGATGTTATCCATGTGCCCAGATACTTAAATTTCCGTACTTGTCCCAAAATAAAAACATTGACTTTTATTACACATTTAGGAATAATTATTTTATTTGATACCAGCATTACTTCTGTCTTCCCACTATTCAAACGGAGGCCCATTCTTCCATTTTCGAATAGTGTATAAAATAGATCTAAAAAAAAAAACCCAGCCATAATGTCAAATGTACGCTGAAATTTACTTCACAAAATGTAGTATAGAATAGTAAACATTTAAAAACATTTCATGTTTTGCATCCTTCAGTCAGTCTGTGGTAACTAATACCTAGGAATGAAAGTATTCTTAGTTTTATAACAAGTAACTAAACTTGTAAATTGTCACTGACAGCTTAGTTAATACATTGAAGCGGCATTAGCTTCCCCCCTACCCCCCCCCCCCCCCCCCCCAAAAAAAAAAAACTAGCGTTCCATGTTGTCAGCATTAAGACAGCTTCTCATCTCACTGAAGGTATTTCCAGCTGTACTAAACATACGTTCACTTGGTACGCTCGTAGGTGGTGCACAAAGATAACACTTGACAGCATGAACCAAAGTGGGAAATCTTGATATGTTTATTTTTCACCAATCCAGAAACGGGTGTAAGGTAACCACTATTCGTATTCGGCCCGACCGCAACTATTCGGCCGAATACCAAATAGTTATTAGGTCCACTATTCGGCCCCGAAGCGAATATTCGGTACAGCCCTAGTATGTATGTATGTATGTATGTATGTATGTATGTATGTATGTATGTATGTATGTATGTATGTATGTATGTATGTATGTATGTATGTATGTATGTATGTATGTATGATTGTATGTGCATCTGTGCATATATATGTGTGTATGAATGAATATATGTATGTATATGAAGCTGTGAAAGTATGTGGGTGTGACTGCATATTGATGTATGTATGTGTATGTATATATGTTGGTGAATGTGGATGTATGTATGCATATGTAGCTATGTAAGTATGTAGGTGTATATGGTGTGTATTTATGTATGTATGCAAGCATGCATGTGTGTAAGTGTGTGGGTGTGTAATGAATGTATGTGTGCATATATGTATCAATATGTGTGTATATTTGTGTGCATGTACATATTATGCCAGTGTATGTGTGATTGTGGGCATGTGTGTGGATGTTTGTATGTGTATGTGTGTATTTACTATGTATGTGGTCTTCCCTGAGATCAGTGTAAGAGAAATGTGTGTATGGGTGTGTGTGTGTGTGTGTGAGTGTAAACGAGTAAGCATATGTGTGTGTGGGGAGGGGGTGGGTGTGTATGCGTCTACACGTATGCACATGCCTATCTGTCCAACACTTAGTATAATTTAATATGTAAGATCGGTAAAAGAAAAATGCATGCGTGTGTGAGTGCGTGCATACATGCGCGTATGTGTGTGTGCTGTGTGCCTGTCAGTCCAACACTTGGTAGAATATCATCCACGAAATCAGTGTTAGAAAAGTGTGCGCGCGCGTGTGCGTGCATACGTGCGTGTGTGTTTGTGTGTGTGTCCTTGTCTGCCCAACACTTGGTAGAATATTATCTGTGAAATCAGTGTAAGAGAAATGCATATCTTTCTCTCACTCTGTGTTTGTGTGTGTGTGTGTGTGTGCGTGCATGCATGTGTGTGTGTGTGTATATATGTGTTCGTTGGCATGTGCATGCCTGTCTGTCCAACACTTGGTAGAATATCATCTGTGAAATCAGTGTAAGAGAAATGCATTTCTTTCTCTCATTCTGTGTCTGTGTGTGTGTGTGCATGCATGTGTTTATTGGTGTGCGCACGCCTGTCAGTCCAACACTTGGTAGAATATCATCCATGAAATCAGTGTAAGAAAAATGCATGTGTGTGCCTGTCTGTCGAACAATTCGTAGATTATCATCTGTGAGATCAGTGTAAGATAAATGCATATCTCTCTCACTATCTTTCTCGGTGTCTGTGTGTGTGCACACATATATTTGTGGGCGCACATGCACACACCTGTCTGTCAAAAACTTGGTAGAATATCAATTGTCAGATCAGTATAAGAGAATTGCATTTGTGTGTGTGTGTGTGTGTGTGTGCGTGTGTGTGTGTGCACACGCATGTGCTCATGCGCATGCTCGTGCTTGTCTGTCCAACACTTGGTAGAATTATCATCCGCGAGATGAGTTGAAGAGAAATGCATGCGAGTGTGCACGCGGGCGTACCTATCTGTTCAACACTGCCAAAGAAGATAATAAAACACACGGTGAAGCCTGCAGTCAACTTAAAGTTGATTCGTTAGACCTATGTGACAGAAAACTATAACTGTGAGGTCACAGGAATGGAGAGCTGTAGTCAGGTGGAGATAACTGCTCAACATAAAAATCCCAGTGTATTAGTGTACTTGACACAAGAGTAGTTTGAGTCATCAGAAAACTGTGACCATGACTTCACAAGGGTGGACAACTGTGGTCTGAGGTCACAGTATGCTCTAACATAAATAAAAGTGCACAAAACTAACTTACCCCTGTCTGGGGTGAGCAGCAATAGCTCTGGGTTTCTCTAAGTTCTGCCAGAGAATGACCTTCCTGTATGAGCCATCTAGATTGGATACTTCAATACGGGATGTTCCAGCATCTGTCCAGAACAACTTGTCATGAACCCAGTCTACCGCCAGCCCACCTGGTGAGGACACATACTCTTTCACTATACTGGTTTTTTCTCACACACAAACACATACATACACAGACAGATACTCTTACACTATGCCTGTTCCTTCTTACATACACAAAAATATACACACAGATAATATACTCTTTTACTACACCCGTTTTTTCTCATATAGTTTTATGTATGTATATACGAGCATGTGTATCATATATACATCACACACACATACACACACACACACACACACATATATATATATATATATATATATATATATATATATATATATATATATATATATATATATATATATATATATATATATATATATATATATATATATATATATATATATATAAATCAATGTTTGTGTGTTTGTTTATAAGCTATAGACTCGGAAACTACTGAACCGATTTAGCTGAAATTTTCAGGATATGTTTGTTTGGATACCGGATATTCACCCATCATGGTTTGAAATTCAACCTGTCATTGTTAGAGATAGTTTGCGACAATATAAGCAAAAATATTCGAAACTAATATTTAAATTGTTAGTGACATCTAATTATAGCCACGTTAGTAATTGCGCATGCACCGTAGTCAGAACGCAAGACTTCCACCATTCACTGGTGAGTTACGTGCAGCCAACGCCTTCTCTAATACATAGAGTAGGTCGTGGTACAGCAAACAAGACTATCTCTATATTTGTGTAGGCAGTGATTGCCACAATAACCATATTAAACACGATTTCTATTTTCTGTTTTTTTTTTTCAAACAACCTTCGATTGGGGGGAAAGGGGGGGGGGGGGGGGGGGGGGGGGGGGGGGGGGGGCCCATTCAAGGGACTATCTCGACGTCGGCGCAGACATTGACTGCGACATTAACTTCATTAACCGTGTTAGACACGTGCAATTTCTATTGTTGTGCCGTTTCATTAATATATCTGGAGTATCTGTTTATGAGAAAACAATTGCCTGCGGTTTTAAGTTGTGTTATAATCAGGACACAGTAGTAGGGACACACATCTCTAATAGTTTAGTTCTCTTTTCGTTGCTCCGATGAAGTGGCTGCTTGGTCGAATGGTTAGAACACTGGGTTCCTGTGCAGGAGACCAGGGTTCGAATCCGCAGTAGTTAATTTTTTTTTTTACTGCGGAATAAAATAATATCCTCATCTGCTCTGTCGTGGTGACAGCACTAGCCATGTTGCCCTTAATATTTAAAAAAAAAAAAACAAAAAAAACAAGTAAATGGGTAAACCATTTGATAATTAAATTTGACCAGTTCGCATACTTATGATTGCATTTTTAAACTTTCCGATTGCATGGTTACGCTGAAATTTCATAGCTTTCCATTTATTTTCATTTAGATTTAGTTTTTTCATCTGTGTTGGAATTTTAAGCTGTGCTGTTTACCATAGCGTTCATTTCCTAATTATGGTGTTTTTTTCCTGTTTTCATTCGCTTTTCAAGTGTTTTTTTTTTCTCTCCCAACTACTTCAATGAGGGAAAGAGTTGTCAGTGAATTGGGGGGGGGGGGGGGGGGGGCAAACTGTTAACTGAGGGAGCTTTAAGTCACAGTAACTGCTTTACCCACTTAAAGTAGCAGCAGCAGTAGTAGTTGTGGTTGGGCTGTTACACCGTAGGTAGTGCTCTCATGTGAAGACCGCCGATAAGGTTATGGCGTTATTCTGTCGGGAAGCGAAATTATACATCCTAACCTGACCAGTCTGTGGCGACAACACTAGCCATGTGGAACCAAATCTTCTGGCTCATGACTCTCTGTCTACTCCGATAGTAACACAGATAGCAGTGACATTATTGTAGCTACTGTTGTGGTAGTCATGGTAGTAGTTGTAATGGTACTTGAAGGATGATCATGTAAATATAACACTAGCCCCATTCACAACCTATTACAATGTCAGGTACAGCAACAACAAAATATCGGCAGGTAATGATTTTCAAATATTTCGAAGAGGGAGAGAGCAGTAGTCGGTGGAAGAGGGGAGGGGAGGTGTGTAATGACTTAAATTTAAGAGAACTTAAAGAGCTTTACATGTGATTTTCAAGTTCTCATTACCTAATTTGTTTATATTTTACTAACGCTACCTCTGCTTTTCTCTATTTTTTACGACTTACTTTGTTATTTACAAGTACAGTTGTAGCTTTACTTCCGTCTCCTATAAAAATACAAACAGCTTTAGCATGTGATAACCAAATAACCATTTTTGTTACTGTGCTAATAACACCATTTAAACGACTACTAATATAAAGACACAATTATTAGGTGCGTGTTCTAAAGTTGGAAAACCAGACTATCTCTATATAAATGTGCAGAGAATGATTGCGACATTAACTACATTAGACACGTGCGATTTCCATTGTCTTTCTTTTCCAAAAACCTTTGATGAGGGAGAGAGTAGTAGGTGGATTTAGTTGTAGTGGTGAGGGGGGGGGGGGGGGGGTGGGCGGAAAAGGGGGGGGGGGCGGGGATCAAAGACTATCTCTATATCTGAGCATATAATGATTGTATTAGACACGTGCGATTTCTATTTTCTTTCATTTCCATTTAGCCAAACTATGCCACAGCAACGCATGGCTGGGTACAGCTAGTATATATATATATTATATGTGCGCACTTGCAATGGAGTTTGATCACAACATAAATCATCAACGTAAAATTTTGTATTTCTGTTTACTATCAGTAATTTCACAAATTGGTCATCATACACAATGTCAGCAATCCATATCCCCACATCAAAGTATTTCCTTCATGCCAAAGAACTGCAAGATTATAGGGTACACAGTCTAGTCGAGTATAATGTCATGACATCCACTAATGACCTTAGCTCCCCAGGCGACCATCCTAAAATGGATACCAGGCAAAGTCTTGGGAAGTAAAGGGGACCTGTGTTAGATCAACCACATCACCTGAAAAGTGTGGGCTGGTCTATAGAATATAAATTTGGCATTATAACGTGTGGAAATGGGTCCTTGACTTTTTTTTTTTTAAATTTTTAAATAACTGTCATATCTATGTACATATTTACACGGATGTCTAAACCTACACTTGCCTAAACACATTTGGGTTTTCTAACCCACAAGACACAATATTCATTGATACATGCATATACATCTGGGTTTTCTAATCAACTAGACACTGTTCACGTACACATACAAACACACCTGGATTTTCTAACCCACCAGACATTATAATCCATGTATACAATAAAATACACCTGGGTTTTCTAATCAACTAGACACTATATTCACGTATACATATAAACACACCTGGGTTTTCTAATCCACCAGACACTATATCCATAATACTGGTGCCATTAAGATGAGCCCTTTTGATGACATCAAGTGTGACATCACTCCAGAATACCAGTCCTTTTTCATGGTGGAAGTCCAGCGCAATGGCGTTCTGCAGACCTTGGAGAACAGATGTGTACTCTGTCTTGTGAGGGTTGACTCTGCGAATATCTACTCGATTGGCAAAGATGAGGTAAGCTTCTCCACCTGTGTTCAACATGTATATTCATACATTAGTTTTCAGCCATTTCATTTTTGTTCCTAAATAAGTGAAGTACCCTGAAATAAATATTCATAAGACTATCTGACAACCGCTAACTTGCCTCATGTTTAAACTAAATGAACTCTTACAAGCTGTTCATAGCTGGTCAAAATCTTGACATAAGGAAACACCTTGACACTTTCTGATGACTTTGAAAGAACCAGATGGACAGGAGAAAACCCCCAGCATCTGGCACCTGAGAGGTCTGTTACCTATGACTGTGTATTTTTGTGTGTGGTGCAGACATTAGTAGAATGTTGAATTAAGAATCGAGATCACAACACTTGGGACATCCCCTTAAGCACTCTGTCCCCATCTTCAGAAGCAAGCAAGGAGTTAAAATTCCAATGGTGCCAGTAACTGTATGACTGAACATCTGTCTCGCCTTTCCCCTGAGTGTCAAGCATCAGTCAGATCCCCTTGTAACTCCTCCCAGTGCCATTCTCCTCAGACCGTAATGATCTATCGGTGCCTCATCACTGTTCACTCGCTCCCAAAGGGCTCTCACATCATCCAGCTTGTCATACATCAGTTCACCAAAAATTGGTGCAAAACCGGCCAGTCTATCCTTCTGCTCATTTCAAAACACACCGGCATAAGCTGGAGAAAATATCCAAAGGATACTTACTACTCGGTGAATTTGAATTGATGCTTGCAACTCTGCACGAAGCATGCCTGTCTCCACCTTTCTCAACATGCTCTGTGAGTCAGTTACAATGACGGCATGTGTGTACAGATGATTCTCAAGCGGAAAGCAGCAGTGACTGCCTCCACCTCCATTCTCAAACTAGACGTTGTGATATCATATGCCAGGCTTTGTTGCACCAAGCGAGGTCCATTCACTTTTGTCTACCCTTCAACACAGATCTATCTGTATATACAATCACATCATTGGGAGTAACATTTTCATGAATCATTTCTTGAACTTCTGATTCTGCAGCACCAGCTGGCCAGTCCCTGCACTCATGTCACAAAGTGATAAGAACCCTAGACAAGTTTGAAACCTGATCAGACACTTTGACCCACCCCTTTCCTTGCCTAAATTTATCAAGCCTGCACACAGGTCCAATTGTGTCTTCAGCTTGCGCCATCCAAAACTTTCCTCCTTTCAGTCTGTGACTTTCAGCTCTATCCAGGGCTTCATGCAGGAGGTGCCCCTTGTCCGCAGCTACTCTTAGAGATGACTTTGCTTGCATAACTTTAAGCCTATCCGCAATAGTAGGCAGAGCAAGTATATATTGCATACATACTACTGGGTTATCTCTTGTACATTCCAGAATTACCCGCATGGCTTCATTCTGAATGGGTTTAAGTTTCATCAGCTGACTCTTTAATATAGTAAGCATGACAAGTCCATAATTTATCACCGACAGGATCAAATGCTGGAACATTTGCGAACAACATTCTTTGTTCCATGTCCATTGCAGCCATAATCTTGAGAGCATTGAGTCCTTTTTGGCATTTCACTGCAACAGACATTAGTATAAAAGGGGCAAGGGTTGGGTACTTGAAAGAGCAGACAGACAGACCAGGGTAGGGAAAGCACTGGAGCTTTGCCAGGAATAGGCACCCCAAAGGGCTCTGGCTCTCTGAAGGGCAGATGCACTATAGCCGAGAGATGTACGCCAACCAGAATGGTCCTGTGCAGCAGCCTCCCATGTTGCTGTGTTGTTGCTAAAAGAGTTGAGAGCAGTTTTGAGAGCGCTTTTTCTGTTCTCCCTGGGTCCTCTTTCTTTGCTGGAGCTCATCATAAAATATTCCCTTTGGGAGGCGAAAGTCTAGAATGTGGGCTATGTGACCAGCCCAACGCGGCTGATAGTTCTTCAATATCATGTAGATGCAGGTTTGCTCTATCAGGAACCACAGTATTTGGGATCCTATCGTTCCATTTGATTCTGAGCAGCTTTCTGAGACACGTTATATATTATTTTTCTTTGTTCACTAGCTGAAAGCTCCAGTGAAAAGTCCTAGTTGTTCGACCAGGTGTTGTGCTAGGGCATACATTTTGGGTGTACATCCATTTTACTGAGTTATTTGTGTGCAGTTGGTTGTTTCTTGCCACTCAAGCAGATGTACTCCGATTTTGAAAGAAGTCCCTAGTTAGTTGATTCTTACGGCCTGCTTGTTGGGGAGGCAGTGGGATTATTCTTGTTTTTTCCCATTATAGGGTGCCAGGGAATATGCAACTGATTCAACTTTTTAGCATGGCGCTGATACAGAGTCTGCATGTAGAGGAGTAGCGTAGAAGAATGACAGCTCTGTAAACCTTTAACTTGGTCAGCAGGGAGATACCACTTCTATTCCTGATGATGGTATAGAGTCTGCCAAATTTGCCGCTCGCCTTTGGGATGCTAGCACCGATCTTGTCAATGTTGATTCTCTGAGATAGGGTACTGCCAAGATATCGTCTACATTTAGCTTTTGATCAATTATGGTGATCACAACATTTTTTCAACAGTTGGACAGTTCCAGTAACTTTGGGTGACATGCCGCTGATGGGCACTCAATTTGAGAGAGTGGCAGTCAACGTAGTCGGTCCACTCCCTCACACCAAGAACAGAAATTCATTCATTCTAACTTTGGTTGATACATGTTCGATGTGGGAAGAAGCTATTGCCCTGCCCGCCATCGATTCAAAGTGAGTAGCTGAGGCACCTGTGACCATTTTTACAAGAATGGGGGTTCCAATCAAATTTTGACAGACAACGGCTCACTGTTCCGAGGGAAACTGATGGGAGAAGTCTTCCAGATTCTACAGACTCAGCATATCCACATTAGTCAGTATCACCTACAATCAAACAGCCAGGTGGAAAGATTTAACAGACCCTTAATGATGATCCTGAGGCAGTCAGCTCAGGAGAAATCAGAGGTTTGTGATGAGTACCTGCCAGTGACCTTATACGCCTACAGAGAGGTACCCCATAGATCTACGGGAATCCCACCTGCTATTCTTCTATTTAGATGACGTATTAAGGGGCACTTGGAAGCCCTAATGAGGACGTGGACCGAAGAGAAGGCAGAAGAGACTGTAGTGACGGCCTCTAAGGATGTGGAGGAACTGAAAGGAAAGCTGGAAATTGGTTGGAAACTGGCAATATCAAATGTGAAAGCAGCCCGCAAGAAACCGTTTCCTAGAACCAAGAGACAAGGTCATGTTACTTTTGCCAAGTGGCAGCAATAAACTGCAGATTGGTTGGCAGGGGGCCCTACTTGGTTGTGGAGAAGGTGTCCCGCACCAATTAAAAGATCTCCATAAGAGGGAACTGAAAGTCTTCCACATAAACCTGCTTAGGACGTATCTCGAAAGAACAGAAACTACCCCAGTGAATCTGATGACACTTGCGGTAGCTACAGAGGTCAAATGTGGAGAGGCTGCAGGGGTCGAGTACCCATTTCAACCTTGAGAAACAGCTTAGCATGTGGAAATAAACCCCACCTTGTTGGATTCACAACAATAAGACTAAGAGAGGTCTTAATTGCACACTCAGCAGTGCTCACAGACTAGCCTGGTCTCACAAGTCTGGTTGAGTTTGACATGAAACTGACCAGTATGGAACCGGTCAGACAGAGGTGTTATCCTATACCTTATGCAAAGGAGGAAGCCCTTCAGGCTGTGATTGCTCATCTCCTGCAAGAAGGAATTATCTCCCCTTCTGAATCACTGTATAGCGTTAGTGTTGTGCTCCTGAGGAAACCTAGTAGGGGCATCAGCTTTGCATTGACTACAGGCAACTAAACAGGGTCACAGAATTCCAAGCTGAACCCCTACCTGACCAAGGACAACTCTTTTCTAGACTTAGTAAAGCTAAGTACTTTTCCAAGATAGACCTCAGTAAGGGGTACTATATTATCCCAGTTAAGAAAGAAGTGCGCCCTTATTTGGCATTCAGCACCCCAGAGGGTCACTATGACTTTAGCGTCCTACCGTTCGGCCTTAGCAATGCACCTAGTGTGTTTAACTGCATGATGAGGATGCTGTTAGGCTCACTAAAACGGCCAACGTTACAACATTTTATGGATGACATCCTCATTGCATCAGAGTATTTTGAAGAACAACTCAGCACTCTAGACACTTTGCTAGAGAGGCTTGCAGAAGTGGGGTTAACAGCCAGGCCTTCTAAATGTAAACTGGCTTCTGGACAACTAGAATTTCTGGGACACACCATATCACAGGGTTATATGTGCCCAGAGCAAAAGAATGTGGATAAGTTGCACAAGGCACCTAGAACAAAAACTAAGAAGGATGTGCAGCCCTTTGTATCTCTGTGTGGGTTCTATCAAAAGTACATAACAAACTTTAACACAATAGCCTCCCCACTTACAGAATGTACAAAAAAGGGAGCACCGTATAAGGTGCATTGGTCAGCTGATTGTGAGACAGCTTATTTCACGCTCAAGGGAGAGCTGACCTCCAAACCTATTCTTCAGCTCCCGGACCTCATTTAAACCTTTACGTTGAGGACTGATGCCAGTAATATAGGATTGGGAGTGACCTTACTCCAGGAAGGTCGAGAAGAATCATCCATGATAGCTTATGCCAGCCGGAAGTTCAACTATGCTGAAAGAAATTATTCAACCATTGAGAAAGAGTGTTTATCACTAGTATGGGCAGTGCAGAAGTTCCAGCCATTTTTGTACGGAACAAAATTTTAGATGCAGAGTGACCACCAGCCTCTGATGTTTCTGGCAGCATCTAAAAAGCTCAACACTAGGCTGATGACGTGGTCACTGTTACTCCAACCATACACTTTTACTGTGGAGTACATTCAGGGGAAAGACAATGCAGGGGCAGATTTCCTGAGTCGTCACCCTCCAGAAGAGGAAAAGATAAAACTAACTTAGATGAAGGAGATACGCCAGATGGTCATCTTAGTCTCTAAAAAGTCTGGACTCCAGAACTTTTTTTTTTACGGGGGGCATATGTGACAGTACTGGCAATGGTCAATGACACTCTCCTAGTTTACCTATATAGTTTAGGATAGTTTAGTTTAGCCATTTATAACAGAAGTTTGAGGACCGTATTCTAACCCCACAGAAACACGCTTGTTGCTCGCGCCACATCTGCGATATTTTAGTGTCGCCCAGCAACCGGCTATCCCCTCTGACATCCCGCAGAAACCAAATGAGACTAGTTTTCGTTATCTGAATTCCTATAGGGGTTACCATTTTAGCGACCAATCACAGCGCAGTGAGACTACCCTGTCCGACCAATAATAGAATGGGACGGGTAGCACCCTCTCTTTGGTGCATGTGCACGGCTGTGGTCACGTGTCATCCATGGGGACACAACTGTTTTGACCATTTCATTTGTAGAGGCGGTAGACTGTAGATAGGTCAGTTTCAAGTGAAGATATTCAAACTATAGAGTGTAGTTTTATATTATTTCGCTCTGGAATACTTTAGTGATTCTTGACAGATCTGAGGGGTGAGTTGGCACTCTTCTTCGAATTATACAACTTCTGAACATGTACCTATGTTCTCTAAGAATATATTTTAGTAAGAATGTTATCTCTGAATTTGCTGTCTCAAGTCCAAGAGGTGACCGATATATAAAAATATATTGCCACGTGGGTTCAACCTGACCTCTAAGTTTAGTAGCGAAGCTTACATTTAAATGCGATGTACTGTGTAAAACATAACCATCAAAGCTGAATTAGATTTAATATTTAATTCACTTAATCAATTCTGAAGGGCCCAGAGAACCAGCAAATTCGGGAAACCACGTGTTCCATTCTCACACGCTAATGAGAAACATTTCAATCTTCCCCCAGCCCTGCAGCTTTTTTCATACTACCAACGCCAGACAACGATTAGTACACAAATCGTACACATTGTCCTGTCGTCATAAAACAGTCACAGACACATAGACAATTTTAGGAACTTGGTTCCAACTTTTTGAATGACTACGTGTTGTATGTTAAACGACCACGTGTCGTATGTGAACTTTAGTCACTACTATTACAGTGGACTATAACTTTCAGATTACTATACTGAAAATCATATCAGCAGCATTGAACCCTTAACTGCATCAGAGAGGATGACCAGAAATTGCCGATAATGAAGCCACATGTTCCAGTTTCCTCACAATGTTAACCCTCTGGGAATCTCCATGGGTTTGCTGTACTTGTGCGGGAAAGGAACTGGACCAAGCAGACATTTCTTGTTGTTCCCTAATGATAATACCCATTGTGGTTTGAAGTACACTAAATCACTATAAATTTTTGGCCAGTCAGCTGTCGATAGTACATTAGAATTAGAGTTGCAAAATATTCTTCATTCAACTACTATTCATGTCTGTCAAAATTTGTACGGGAGTGAGAGTTGAGTGAGCGAGAAGGGAGCATTCTTTGCTTTCTCTCTGGGCGCTCTTTCTTTAACACAGTGGCAGAGGAGTTGCCACCAAGATATCTAGCTTGCCTTAGCACCACACCATTAGAGCGGGGTAGACTTATCTTCTTCACCTCTGTCCCAGGAGTGATATCTCAGTCTCTCTACCCTAGTAGACAGTGAAGTTACCATAGTTCTATTGAGCCATACATAGACTGAAGATTATCTCCTATATAGGAACTCTACCCTACCTAGGGCTCTCCTATAGTTGTGACAGTAATGTAATACAATAACACTGTTTATAAGCAACAATTCTGCTTGTGAAAACAGTGGTACCACTGTTTATGAAAGCAGCAACAGCAGTGTTTATGAACACAGCAACAGCACAGTTTACGAAAACAGCAGCAAAGGACACTTATCAAATCAACAAAACAAGCACTAGTAACAGCAGCAGATGTGATCTAACAAGTATGAATAAAAATAAAGCAACAAGGAGATCACATCACAGTTCTCTTCTTCTTCGCGTTCACCAGCTGTAAACTCCAGTGAAAAGTTCTGGTTGTTCGTCCACTTCTGGACTGCAGTCCTGTTCCAGAAAATGAGTGTTGCGTGTTCATTCGTTTGACAGATCTGACTAATTTGTATGCAGACTGTTGGTTCCTTGTCTCTCAGGCAGATGCACCCTGACTTCGAAGGAAGCTCCCAATTAGTCGACTCTTATGACATGCTTTTGGGTAGGCAGAGGGTCTATTCCTGTTTTCCCTACAATAGGGCCCCAGAACCCAAACGGAGGAGACAAAAGCACTTGTTTAGATTAGATTACATCACATAATGTTCATTACATCTCTCTCACCTAAAGCCTTGCAGCCTCTCCGATCAGGTTTGAGTCTATAGCCCACTACACAGGAGCACTGGAATGAACCCTCAGTGTTGCGACAGATCTGGCTACAGGTACCATCCAACAAGCATTCGTTGATGTCTGGAGAAAAAAAAACTCATGTACTCCAAAAAGTGAATCTGCAAACTGTCAACACAGAGAGCTTATCAAGACAGTACTGGCTGAATATTTACTACCAGAAAAGAGGTGCGGCGTGGAATCTGCTTTGTTCTAGTGAATCCACTACGTGCAGTCTACAGAGGGAATCGAAAACAGTGAAACATCCTAAAAGATTAACTTTCTCCCAGCCTCGCTGGTTAAAGGAGAGGATTCAGGGTTTGCCCACATCTGATTCCCCACTGTCAATAAATTGTACATTTAAATTAACTAAAACATACTAGCTATTGCTCACTGACATACACTGTTAAAATAAACTTTAAAAGTCTGGAAGAGCATGAACAAGTATGACATTTAATTTGGAAAAGTGCTTTAATCATGTGACTGGATGGGGATATAAAAGGTCCCAAACTGACATTCGACTGATATGTCCACTCATCTGTTGTTAGTACTCCCTGGGTTAGCTTCTGGCTCAATCTCAGAGACACTTTGGGCAGGTCGAATCTTCACGTCCAGTCTAGACAATCTGACACCTGCATCTACACTTGAACTTCCATCTGGAATTGCACCTGAAACTAGAGTACATGAACAGTTCCTGCAGACACAGTTGGGAAAGTTCTGACCAAAGGCAACACTGCCTTTATTCCTCATATATTCTTATACCACACACATACAGAGTAGGGTAGTAACATGTGTTCTCATTCTTGAGTGGGGTATAGAATGTTATTTATTGTAACAGAATTTATACTCCAGATGGAAGAAATATCTCATCCACACAGTTTCTCAAGGATATTACTTCCAAGCCCAAGGTTTAACATCACTTTGAGAGAAAACAATCAGCTGAGTGAAATGTTCTGCTATCTTTACATTAGTCATCCCTTCAGGGATTAAAATATTTAAACACAGTCATATTTCAAAATATATTCTAATTGCAACCACATGAGTTTACATCACAACAAATGGGAATCAGGGAATGAATTTACATGGGTGTGAAACATACCATGTGATATAGGCAGTTTGAAAATAACTGGGATTGGCCACTTCTCAATCAATATAACTGGGTGCAGGGACAGATGTCATAACACAAACATAGATGACAATGGGTTTGCCATCTGTCGCATTACTAACATAAAATATCCAACATTAACTCCACTTCAACTTTGAATGAGTACATGTGCTAAATCCTATCTAATAGTTTAGAACTTGGGCAGGGTGAAATATAATTTTTAAAACTATCAGGCCACACAAAAAGATATTGAAAAGATCTTCCTGATATTTAGGAATTATATATACCAATAATTAGTACAAGTATGGGCCACACATGTTCCTTATTCTTCTCTGACAGTGTGAATCAAATAAATTTAGCCATCACATGGTATTTCCTTTTCTGGCTCTCAAACTAGTCTCAGAATTATCTGGACCAAATCTAAATTAAATCCAGCCAGTGATTTATAAAACGAAAATCACCATGAGGTTAAACGATCCTAGAAAAGATAAGGTATAGTGAATATACACTTGATTCCTTCATTAATTGTATCTCACCATGATGGAAATTGGGACGCCCGATATGGGAACATCAACGGTCAATTATTAAATATAATCATAACAATCAAATATGCAAATTCATATTTTTAGTAACAAATAACAATTATATCAATCATCAAATAGATCAATTGTTTACATACATGTACATACTAGAGCAAAAAAAAAAGTAGATGGGGACAAAGAAATTTATCAAGGGTTTTCCCACATGTGGTCAGCACATTTATGGAGTCCAGCATGGTGAATTAGGAATTGACATCACAGCGTTAGGGAACCCCCATTAGCATTCCGTCCCCACCTTCAGCAGCAAGCAAAGAGTTTAAATTCTGATGGCACCAGTTACTGTCTGATAGTACATCAGTTTCACTTTTCCCTGAGTATTCAGCACCAGCCAGATGGCCTTGTAACTCCTCTTAGCACTATTCTGTCCACACCGTAATGAACTATCTGTGCCTCCTCACTGTTCAATCGCCCCCAAAGAGCCCTCACAACATCCAGCTTTTCCTACATCAGTTCACCACCATGCGGTAAAGAACTAGCCAGTCTATCTGCCTACTCATTTCCAACACACCGGCATGACCTGAAAAGAGAGACCAGCAGATAAAATGAATTCAGCGAAATTAGCAGCAATAGATCAAATTAGAATAATAATACTATTTACTCATCCTGGTAGGGATTTAAATGCACAATGGTGACTGCAGTCAAGAGTACCTGTCGTTCGCCATTTGTCTCTGTTTGAAAAGGAAGTGGGATGGGCTATAAAAAAAAAGGGGGGGGGGGGGGGGGAGTACTCTGTTTGATCCTCCTAGTTCTCATTCACCTTTTTTTTCTCACTTTATAATTAAGAAATTTAATAATATTGCTAATACAAAGCAATAATTAAAAGGTAAGAAACAGTAGTCCAGACCAGCTCGTCACAGGAGGGAACTGTGGCAAACACAACTGAACAGTTTTACCAACACCAACAACAATATTCTACAACAAAAGGATGGAAAATATTTATCTCCTTGTAGATGTCAGATAGACAAAAAGACTGTGCAGCAGCTAATTCATCTCCTGGTAGATGTCAAATAAACAGAAGGACGGTGCTAAAGCTAATTCATCTTGCAGATGTCCTGCTGTACTTGACATCTATGTTAGACTTGGCACCACTAACATTCCCACTTGCTCCCAGGTCAAACTTAGCTATGTTGTGATCTCACCAGTTGCCCTAGTGATAGTTCATCTTACCCACTGGTGCGGCATAACCCCAAATGGTTTTAACACTATGTGAGTTCAGGGACTAAGTGGAGATAGATAGATCAGCTCATGGATTTGGTGGTACGTTTTCAATAAGTAGATAGTATTAGACTTAAATTTCCTTCAGTAGTCAGATGTGTTAGACCTAAATTTCAATGTGTATCCTCGCTCAGAGATTTGTATTTGTAGGTTGCTGAAAGTGAACTAATCTTGGTTAGCTGGGGCACTTAACACATGGTCTGTGTAAAAACGATGTTTCTTCTTGATGTATTATATGTGAAGCAAGTTAGTTTTGTGTTCAGGATAATAAACAGATGTTCAATGTCTTCTTTTGCCTTTCTATCCCCCAATGGAGCATAGGCCCTCAACCAACTCACTCCAAGTAGTTCTATCCTTTGCCATTGCATGGAGCTCTCCCCATGTCCTCCCCATATTTCTAACTTCATTCTCCAGCTCTCTTCTCCATGTGTTTTTTGGCCTTCCTTTATCCCTATGCCCCTGTGGGTTCCAATGCAAAGACATTATAGTTATGCTATTCTCTTGTTTTCTCAGTGTGTGTACTATCCAATGCCAGTGTCTTTTCCTTACCTCTTGGTCCACTGGAGCCTGTTTAGTTATCTCCCAAAGCTCTACATTAGTTATTCTATTAAACCATTTAATTCCCTCTATTCTGCGCAGGCACCTGTTAATGAATGTCTGTAATTTATTAGTAATTGCCTTAGTTGTTCTTCATGTTTCCGCCCCATACAAAAGTACTGATTTGTCATCAGAATTAAAAACCTTTAGTTTAGAATTTCTTTAATTTCTTTTGACCTCCACAAATTCCCTAGTGATATGAAAGCTCCACTTGCCTTTTGTATTCTTATTTTAATATCTCTATCAATTCCTCCATCTTTATTTACATTACTGCTCAAATAGGTGTATGACTCCATGTCTTGGAGTGGGGTGCCATTAAAAGAAACCACATTACTATTTGCCTGATTTATTCTTATTATCTTTGTCTTTCCTTTATGGATTTTCAGACCAAGCTGCTGTGATCTCGCATCAAGTATATTTAATTTATCTTGCATCTGATTCCGTGAATGGGACAGAAGAGAAATATCATCAGCGAAGTCCAGATCATCAAGCTGTTTTGTAGGGTCCACTGAATTCCATTCTTGGGGTTAGCAGTTACTGTTTTCATAATCCACTATAGCCAGTTAAAATAAGACAAGTGACAAAAGACATTAGAGCAATTGTAGGAACCACACCATGCCTGCAATACATAAAGAAGCAACAAATAGAGTGGTTTGGCCACTTGATGCGAATGCAAACCGACCAACTGCCTCTACGAGCATACAACGAACAGCACTACTGCCCTAGAGCAAGAGGCAGACCGAGAGTACGTTGGATAGACAATATATCAGAGATCCTGAGGCAACACGGACTAACAAGAACACGTGCAACACACCTGGCCCAGGATAGAAAACTGTGACTCCCCACTACGCTGTGAGGCAATTGTGGACAAGACAAGACAAGACAAAAGACATCCCTGTCGCACACCTTTTTTTTTTTTCAAATGTATCTGTTAGCTTTCCATCATAAAGAACTCAACATTTCATGTCTTTATATGTTGCCTTTACTAAGTTAATAATTTTCTGTGAGATTCCATAGTGCCCCATCAATTTCCAGATTGCCTATCAATGCTGTTAAATGCTTTTTCATATTCTATAAATCCAATGTAAAGTGGTGAGTTCAGTTCAATACTTTGCTCTATTATAATACGTAATGTGGCTATCTGGTCAGTACAGGATCTGTTTGACCGAAAACCTGCTTGTTCATCTCTTAGCTTTTTATCAATAGCATCTTTTAATCTGTCCAAAATAATTCTACTTAATATTTTTCCAGGAACTGAGAGCAATAGAATTCCTCTACAGTTTTCACATTCCCGTAGATCACCTTTTTTGGGCAGTTTCACAAGATATCCTTCTCTCCAGTCTGCTGGTATTTCTTCGGTCTCCCAGACTTTACTGAATAATCTATGTAGCAATTCTGTTGATGTGTTTATGTTGGCCCTGATGGCTTCAGCTGGGATACCATCTGGGCCTGTCGCCTTTCCTTCCTTGAGAAGATTGATAGCTTTCCTAATTTTCTCTTTGGATGGTATTTCACAGTTGATATCCAGTTCCATTTCTAAAGGCTGGATATCTGGGGAAACCTCTGGACCTGGTCTATTTAGAAGCATTTCAAAATATTCAACCCATCTGTCCATTTGATCTTTAGTTTAGTAGGTACCTTTCCTTTTTTGATTGATCCAGTTGGCTGACTATATTTCCCTACTAATTTTCCTGTGTTACTGTAAAGTTCTCTGAGGTTTCTTTTTGCTGCTTCTGTCTCCGCTTCTTGTGCTAGATCATTTAGATATTTCACTTTATCTGCCCTTATACGCCTCCTAATTTCCTTATTGGCTTCTGTGTATTTATCCTGAGCTGTAGCTTTAGCAGCTCTAGTTTGTTATTGTTTAAGTCTGCCTTTTTACTTTTCCTATCTTCAATCAATTTAATGGTTTCTGGCGTTATCCACGCTTTGTTTCCGTTCTTTCTTGCCAAGAACTTCTACGCAAGATTCATTCCAGATTCCTTTGATCTGATCCCAGCAGACTTCTGTGCTGACATCTTCAGCTAACTGCTGCAACACCTGGTACTTATTAGAGACTGTAACTGAAAACTGTTCCTTCTTTATCCCTGAGATAACCTACATTATATTGGTTTCTATGATTATAAGATTTTATCTTTTTAGTTTCAACTTGATTTTACTTACCACCAGGAAATGGTCAGTAAATAGACCGGCACCTCTGAAAGCCCTAACATCGTAAAGGGATGATCTAAACTTTTTGTTAATACATAGGTGATCAATTTGATTAGTTGTCTTATGGTCTGGCAATTCCCATGTTGCCTTGTGTATTCTTTTATGAGGAAAAATACTTCCACCAATAACATACTGGTTTCCTGCACAAAAATTGCTCAATGTGATGGTTATAACTCAGTTGCTTGATTCAAAATAGAGCTTTTAGTTCATGCATGTGGTCTCTTAGGTGTTGCTTATGTAGTCATATGTTGTTGTTGTGTAACTCAGCTATTCACATATTTACGGCCTGGACTACGATCAATATTCATGGTACCTGCACAGAAGAACTCTTGTCTACTCTGTACTTTTCCTGTTTTTTGCAGTTTAGCTGTGAATTACTTATTGTCCTAACCACATTTCTTTCCTCAGCTCCATACTACTTGTTTTTTGCCTTCATCTTCCAACTAGCACATTATCTATCGATACCCTCTTCATATTCTTGCTGACATATTACGCATTCACAAGTGATGTAACTATCTGTATCCTCTTCATTTAGCTGCTGACACATAAAGTATTCACAAGTGATCTATCTGTATCCTTTTCATTTAGCTGCTGACACATAAAGTATTTACAAGTCTTCTTCTTCTTCTTCTTCGATCCTTCTGTCAGAAAACTTATATCAGGAGGCCGGTAGCCTTTATGAAAGCTATCGTGCAATCCATATCCTCTCATGTACCATACAGTTTTGTCTTTATTGTGGTTGGAACAGGCCAGATTGCGTCTCTGTTGTCAGCTTACAGTTGACAGTGTTGGAGCACATGCTCAGCATTTTCGGGTGCCACGCTGCAGGGACACGTCTCCGTATTTCCTACACCGAAAAATGTGAACATATGTTGACGAAATCTGTTGTGCCCTGTCCTTAGTCTGAATATAATAGACTGTCCCTCTCTAGAGAGGCGATGAAGTGAGTCTTGGGGAGAAAATCTGGTGTGGGTATCCAGCCAACTTTCTTGGATACTAGATTGTATTAGTGTTTTCATCTCTTGGTGGGTTAAGTAGCTATTTGGTTGTACCATGTCACTGCCTGTCACATATCACTCCTGTCGCGTGCCTAATGTAAGGATTTCTCCTTCAGAACCAACAGCACTCAGAGATAATTATGTTGAGTCGTTTGGCTCGTATTGGTCTAAGGGATTCCCCGTGGCCAATATACGCTCAACTTATCTCTGGAGTAGGGCAACTCAAGTATTGGCACTACAAAATATATCAGTATATAAATACAATATTTCTAGGCACACTTGGCTGGACACCCCCACTACTTACTAAAGAAAGCCCCCAGGTTTTGATAGTTCATTATCATAACCATGTTAACACATATAATGAAGATACATACATACACAACTGCTAAACACTTAAAAAGGTGAAATAAAGACACCTAAGTCAGCCATGAAAATGAATGCATGTAATCAATATAAAATAGATATATAAAAGTGAGACAATTGCCAGATCTCCTAGGCTAGATCTCAGGATATCCTGTCCAAATCACAAAGATACTACACAGACAGAAGGTCTTGGAGATGACATCTTGTCATCATTGGACAACCTAGGAGCTGTGAGGAATAAAGCACATAAGGCATCAAACTGCACTTAGCCTCTTTCTGTCTATGATGCCTCCCTCAGCTCCTGATGATTCGACTGTCTTTGACTCTGGTAATTCTGCTCAACTGGATCAGGTAGTGAAAGAGTACTTCACCATAGAAGACACAGCAACTGTACCGGTATTTAGCAAGTCTCTATCACCAGTAAGGACACACAATGTCTTTGAGCCACACTAAGCTCTAGCACTGGTAGCTGTTTGAGGTACCATCTCCCACATGTTGGAGATGTCAGGAACCTTCACAGGTGTTAGCTGGTGGGTAGCAGTTTGTTTCTGGTGGTTTGATGGTTGGTGGATGTTGGTTGGACTGTGAATCCTCTGCCAGCTCTTCAGAAAAGATACATCCTGTCAAGAAAATAACTCAACATTAGTCATCACCAAGAGGGTAACATCTTGACAGGAAAGACAGAGCAAGCATCAGTCATCAACCCCCATCTGCTGACTCCTCCCTGCTCTCCTGTTTCATTCCTCAGATTGCCTCTCCAGACCAAAAGACATAAGTCTCCTATATTTATCTGTCTGTTTAGTGCAAGAGAAGGCAAGTCAGATATACAGTGGAGATAGATAAAGTGGTCTAACACATATATCACTCTCCCTCTCCCCCTCACTCTGCACACAGACACCAATATTTACTGTCAGTACCTGCATTCACTAGCTTTCCCAACCGCCCCAGCACTCATTGATCTGGGTCAAGCACACACATACTTTGATTAACAAAGCCCTGACCCAATTCTGTCCCCATTTCGTATGTACAGATTCTCTAGTTAGTTTCAAACGTACATCTTTGTAAGGGTATTAAGTTTTACCAGTATGGTTGGTTTATTGAGGGCATAAGTTATTTAGTCTGTACAGTGGGAGATCTACGTTCGAATCCGCTACTCTAGCGATCAAGAACGGTCGAACTAAGTGAGATCACACAGCCGATACTGATTTCTCTACAGCAGTGACTACTTTACAGACATCATTCTAGGTACTCGTAAACTATAATTAACTTACCCAAGCATATGTAAAAACTGAGACATTCCAGATTGCCTTGAAAAGTGAAATTTATACAGGCACAGATTAACACATCTGGACGCTTGAGAAGCTGGCAAAGAGAATAGCGTCACTTAGACACTTCAGGGCGTTGGTAACAAAAGAAGTCCCTTGTATACTTGGGCAAGGAGTAAATCGGTTTCCACGAAACCTCAAATAACTCCCTTAATATATCTCCAAGAGATATACATTTAAAAGTGGAGTTTAGTTAAAGTAACCAGAAAAGGCAGACATAATAATGTTGTCCAATACAGGCCTATATATATAGATATAAGGGACTATATATTTCTGGGCGAGTCCAAGTTTGAATTTTGTGCAGATTACAGGTAAGACAGGTTATCAGCCTTACAGACCGATGCGTAATGGCTATCATTTCATGACACTGCCGCTTCTGGCTAATCTGTCCGCTAAAGTGATCTATCTGTATCCTCTTCATTTAGCTGCTGACACATAAAGTATTCACAAGTGATCTATCTGTACCCTCTTCATTTAGCTGCTGACATATAAAGTATTCACAAGTGATTAATCTGTATCCTCTTCATTTAGCTGCTGACACATAAAGTATTCACAAGTGATTCATCTATCCATTTGCGTTTGCTTACTTTTGCTGCTGACAAATAAAGCATTACAAGCCATCTATCTATCTATAGCCTCTTCATTTAGCTGCTGACACATAAAGTATTCACAAGTGATCTATCTATATCCTCTTCATACTGCTGCTGACACATAAAGTATTCACAAGTGATCTATCTATAGCCTCTTCATATTGCTGCTGACAAACAAAGTATTCACAAGTGATCTATCTATGTATAGCCTCTTCATATTGCTGCTGACAAATAAAGTATTCACAAGTTATCTATCTATGTATACCCTCTTTATTTTGCTGCTGGCACATAAAGTATTCACAAGTGATCTATCTGTTTTTTCCGCTTCCAGTATGTCAGAGCAAGTTACCATGATTATTTCAAGGCCAGCAGATCACGGACTGTATCGCTGTTATATAACAAACAATTTACGAGTTCAAATACATGATGGCAATGTGTTTTACCTTTGGATGCCTCAGGGAAGTTGATGTGTTTGTTAGATACTGTGTAATTAACAACTGTTCAATATTCTTGCGACCTTTCACATACATCACAGTTCTTAGCACCCTAAGTAACATGGACGAACTATAAACAAATATGGCCACCCATGATTCTTTTGCACCGGAATACACAAGGTTCACAGAGATCCAGGGCTCCCCCAGTAGAGCACATCAACTGTTCTCTCTTGAAAGCTTGGTCTAGCCCTATTAGAACTTGTACCTTTTCCCTGTGAAAGGAGGACACTTAGATTCTAAGTCCCTTGATCTGAAAAACCTTTTATAGTCAAGACCGCTGTTCATGACCGAAGAGGCACAAAACCCAACTGATCTAGAGGAGACAACTACGACAAAAAACCCTAAGCTTATGGCGGACCTACATGCCTATTGGCTGAATGACTGTGGGATACATAGTCGTGAATGTGGAACGTCTGGTTAGCGGGTGGGGTGGCACCAGGTGTATGGACTCCGTCAGGACATCCCCTGCCTCTTCCGTAGCAGGCAGGCAATACTAGAGTGACCATTTATTACCTGCACTGGAAGAATATTTTCTATGGATTGTGCACATAAAAAAAAAATCACTGTACATGATAGCATCTTCAGGTGGCAACGGAGAGATTGGGAAGAGGTGAAGACGAGGAAATACAGAGAAAGAAGAAGACAGGAACAGGTAAGAGGGAGCCCTGAAAGTCAGGCAAAAAACGGAGCATCAGGGATTAAAGCATATTAGAGTGGGTTATGGGAATAGTCGTAGTGCCAAGCAGAGAGGACCTGTACTGGAGAGACTGATTTATGACTTTGATATCATCATGCTGCAGGAAGTAAATACAGATAAATATGAGTATCCTGGATACATTAGTTATATAAATCCTAGCGTACAGGGAAGACATGGACAATGTCTGCTGGTGAAGAGTCAGAAGAAGCATGTGGTTCTTGACCTAGGCTAGTGGATACATAGTGCTCGAGAGGTTCTGAGGATAAAGATAGATGGTGGGGGCACAACCTGGAATTGAGTAAATGTTTATGCTGTTGTTGACTCTCTTGTCACAAAGGAACATTGGGACTGGCTCAGAGAGTTGGAGGAAATCCAAGATAATGGGCTTCTCATCTGTGGGATTTTCAATGTGCTAAACAGAGGATGGGACAGTACTGGGAAAAAGAGACAAGGAAATCAATGGCTATGGTAGATGCAGATGTAATCTGTATAAACGACAGTAAGCCAACTAGAATGGCAACGAGACTTGGTAATGCAGACACGGCTACTGGTTTGGCACTGATTATTCATTAAGCAGTGCTGGACATAAAACGGAGTGTCCTAGGCAATCCTAGGTTTAATGACTCGTCTTTTCTGGCTACAGTGTTATACCAGATGCAAATGTTAGTATAAGTTAGGGTTCAATAACACATCAAGAAGACGGAAAAGTAACTTCTGGTATGGCGGTGCTAGCAACCATGATTATTTCAAGGCAAAAACTGTACGTATTCAATCGGTTTTCATTGCTTAAATTAAACCTCTTATCAGTTCAAACACATGACGGCAATGTTTTCCACCGCTGGTTACTCGAAGATATCAGGTTTTTTGACTTGTTGCCTCGGTGGTTACACTGGCTGTGGTAGAAACAACAGGCGAGCTGGAGTTTGTAGCTATCCTTGCGGCGTCATCAGTGATTTCTGGGGTGGTGTCTATTCAAAGCTGGAGCCTTTTAATAAATCAACTAGTGTATTTAACTTCAGGAAGAGTCTGGTCAACAAGGGCTTCACAGTGCAGCAGATGTTTAAGAGTGCATAAAGTTTCCTAACGACTATGGGATTTAGCAAAATGTTGCCTTCTTTCTGGGAGAAGTCCGGGTAGATGGAACCCGTTAGCTTTGCACAGCAGTCCATCTAGGAGACGGCAAACTCCGAATTTAAACCCCCAAGTTCAAGGTGGACCAACGTGCTGAGGAACTGGATGGCCACGGTTGAGCTGGTCGTGAACGTTGGACGTCTGGCGGGCGTGCGGGGCGGCACCAGGCGTATGGACTCCTACGGGACATCCATTGCCCCTTTCCTAGCAGGCAGGCAATACTAGGGCGACCAATCATTTCCTGCAGTACTCTTTTCGTATGGATTTTAAAAATATGCATAAGAATTGTTGCCGGAGCTACAGGGCACATGCTCTGCGCTTGACACATTATTCAGCGGTTAGTGAAGAGGGAGTGAGGAGGAGACGACGAGGAAATGGGGAGAGAAGAAGGCATAGAAATAGGAGGGCAGGTGCTAGGAGAACAAGGCGAAAAGCGGAGAGATTGAGTTTTAATCATGTAAGAGTAGGATACTGGAACTGTCGGAGTGCTAGGCAGAGAGGTCCTGTACTGGAGAGGTTGATTTTTGATTTTGATGTCATGATGCTCCAGGAGTTAAATACAGACAGATATCATTGCCCGGGGTATGTCAGTTATATAAACCCTGTTGGACAGGAGAGACATGGACAAGGTCTAGTGGTAAAAGAGGGAGTGAAGCATGTGGTGCTTGACTTGAGCCAGTGGAACCACAGTGGACGAGAGGTTCAAGGGATACAGGTGGAAATTGGTGGCCTAAGTTGGAACCACATAAATATATATGCCACGGTAGACTGTTTTGTCAGAAGTGAACAATGGAGCTGGCTCAAGGAACTGGAGGAGTTACCAGGTGATAGGTTACTCATATGTGGGGATTTCAACGCGAGGAACAGAGAATGGGACAGCAGTGGAGAAAACCGACAGGGAATTGCTCTTGCAGAGGCCATGGTTGACTCCGATATGGTCTGCATCAATGATGGGAGGCCGACTAGAATGGCAATGAGGCCTGGAGATGCAGACACAGCCATTGACTTGACATTTGTCTCTCAGTCGTCGGTTTTAGATGTTAAATGGACTGTCCTGAATGACCATGGGAGTGATCACCTACCATGTTCAGTCTTGATTTCTAAACACAGTAAGGTTAAGGTTGGGAGAGCACGCAAGACCTTCCAGTATAAGTGGACCAACAACCTACTTGGACAGGGAGCATGCAAAAGAACTGCCAGAACTAATTTTCTACAGCCCCCATGGTGGACTCCAGAAGTAGAACAGGCATGGAAGGCAAAGAGAGCCACAGTGAAGCAGCTAAAGAAAGTACGACAGACACCCTCAAGCTCACGAGAGGAAGTGGAGATGGCGGAGAAAGTAAAAAGAGATAAGGTGGAGGTTTTCAAGCGCTATGCTGCAGAGGCCAAAAGAGCAAAGTGGGAAACTTTTGTGAATGACATGGGAGGCGATAAAACATTGGGGAAATTCTGGAAACTGCAAAGGCAGATGCAAAGAAAAGATCGGCCCATGACAGTCGGAACAATTTGTAGAGACGATGGTGTGCGTGTGACAACAGACAAGGAGAAATGGGAGGCTTTTCTCCATAGGTTTATAGCTCAGACAGATCATAATGATGTAGACATCAGAGATGCAGTTAGAAAGGAGTTAGCTGGCACCTTAAAAAATATGCATTATGAAGACATGATACAAGGGGAAGACATCAAACAAATTTTGAAAAAAGCAAAAGACACTGCACCAGTGCCTGATGGTGTCAGGTATGGTCACATGAAGGCTTTGAGCGATGTAGACCTGGCAGAGATGGCCGACTGTTTTAACCAGAGTATTAAGACAGCATCAGTACCGCAAGACTGGGTGCACAGCTATCTTATCCCACTACCAAAACCTTTTAAAAATCATTCTAAGCTTAGTGGCTTTAGAATCATCACCTTACAGAACACATTTCGGAAGGTCTTGGAGAAGATAGTTGCTGTAAAGTTACAAGAATTTTTGGAAAGGGGAAAGCTTATCCCAAGAGGTCTGGGAAGTTACAGGCCAGAAAAGGACACTTGGGCAAATGCGGCCACTTTTGCTTTTGACGTCTATGAAGGGTTCCAGAACAGACAGGAAACTATGGCGGTAGGACTGGATCTCGAGGATGCTTATAACAGAGTGAGATACGACATCTTAATGACTGCACTGAGGGAGAAGGAGGTCAATCCATGGCTGGTGAATTGGGTTGCAGCTGTCCTGTATTCACGTCGGGTTGCTCTCCGACTGGGCTCATGGACCTCTGAACCATGCACTTTGGCCCCAGGACTGCCACAGGGATCCGCCATCTCGCCTGTGCTCTTCAACGTGTATACGTGCAAGATTGCAAGCCTAGAAGCACCAGGAGTTGGAAGGATACTGACTTTTGCGGATGATATACTTGCATATAGGCAGGGGGAAGAGAGGGAGCAAATAGCCCGGGAGCTTCAACAGTAGACAAAGTGACTAAGTGGTGTACAGAAATGAAGGCTGTCGTCCACCCGGAAAAGGCGTCTGTTTTGTGGTGTTCTCTGGACAACAGAATCGTTAAAACTAATGTCCCAAGTCTCACGATAGATGGTAGAGACGTCAACAGAGAGAGCAAACTGAAGTATCTGGAAATCACATTTGACAGCAGCCTGTCATTTAAGGACCATGTGGAGAGTGTTGTGACGAGATGCCAAAAAGGACATAGTGCACTTAAGACTGCAATTGACATAGAGCAGAGAATGCTTTTCACACTATATCAGCACCTGATCCTGTCAGTGGTGGATTATGGCCTAGGACTGCTTACCGTCTCAAAGAGTCAGATGGACAAACTAGAGCGCATACAGAACACGGCTATGCGGGTCATTCTGGGTTGCACCAGAGACACCCCAGTGGTGTGTATGCGATACATCCTTGGTTTGCCGACGGTTGCAGGTAGGCACAAGGTGATGCAGGCGAAATCATATCTCAGGGTAGCTGCAGACACAGACCACCCTCTGCATGAAGCTCTGGGTGCAGTTAAGGGTCAGCGGCTGATAAGAGGGAGGTCATGGATGGCTCAGGCAGAAGACACAATCAGACAGGTTTGCATCCTTGAGAACATTAGGCGAGGAGGGGAGTGGGTCAAAGTGCCACCTGAGCAGTTAGACTTGTGTAAAGTCATAATCACGCTGAGCCGGGAATGCAGAGACTGGCCAGCAGGTGCCACAGAGGTGGAAATTCATCAATTAATTCAAGATAATGCTCGCTCAGAGGATTTGATCATTTACATAGACGGTTCAGTGTCAAGAGGCAAAAGAAGTGCTAGGCCTTTTTAGCAAAAGTTAATGGTCGACATTTGGTGCAGCAGAGCCTAGCATATGATACCACAACATCCAGCTTAAGAATGGAGGCGGAGGCGGTCACTGCAGCTTTCCGCTGGCTAGAGAACACGACACACACACACATTGTAATTGTAACTGATTCAGAAAGCATGCTGAGGAAGATCAGAACAGGTATTCTTCGTGCAGAGTGGCATGCTTCGCTGCGGAGGTCACGAGTGAGGAGTATTGTTTGGATTTTTTTACCGGGTAACGCCGGTGTGTTGGGAAATGAACAGGCGGACAGACTGGCTGGCTCTGCACAACTTGGTGGAATACTGCTACATGATAGGGCAGATGTGGTTAGTGCCTTGTGGGAGAGCGAGTACAATGCGGAGGAGCAGATGGATCACCACAGTTTGGTGAGATTGATGCAGTTGGGGATGACGAGAGGTTCTGGCAGAAGCTCAAGGCTCAGAGGAAAGGCAAGACGGACATTTAATCAGAAAGCTACTGGCACCATTAGTATCGGAACTCTTCGCTGGCTGCTGAAGATGGAGACGGAGTGCTTATGGGAATGCCCCGGGTGCTGTGATGTCGGTTCTTGAATCAAATCAAATCAAATCAAATCAAGAAGACGCTTAGAATTCACACAAAACGTTTATTGTTGGTTCCTCAAAATTGTCGCCGTGGTTGACACTATTAGATTTTTCGTTAGTAATATACCAGTATTGCATCCACAACACAGGAGAGTTTGTCAAAAGGTAAGTCCTGGACTTATTTCACTGTCAAAACCAGAGAGATCGTTTTTGGGTGACTTCTCTGGTTGCTTCAGCAGTAAGACGTGTAGGCAGAATGTCCTGATTATAGTACACCAACTGGAGGTCAGCTAAGCCAAAATTAATCTGTCTGAGGGAATTATAGAGGATCATAGTGAATACCTCCCAGGGGTAAGTGAAGTAACACCAGCTAACTTAATATGCTTACTATCACTAGCTATCATTGCTTGTTTCTATGGTTCCTATCATTAACACTATGCTCATGTATATTATATGTATGTAAACATATTATGCAATTGCTTACTGGATTCCATTTTGTTTATTAAGGATACATATATGAGTGTATAAATGTGTTATAATTCTTACACTAGCTGTATAAAGTAATATCTCCCATGAGCACATTTCTAGCCGTGAAGATAGAAATTATGTTATAAACATTATGGAATGGAACTTGTGTTATTTCACTAAAAAACATATACTGGAGGGTTCTAGGACCTTCATGCAATTGTATAACCAAAATCACTGTTGCAATTGTAAATTAATGTTAAACCTTGAATAACTGATGTGAGGTTAAAAATCAGATGAACTCAGATGATCAATGAGATCCTAAATGAGTCTGACTGCACTGCAACTTAGTATCTATGCTTGATTGAAATGTATTATTGTTAACCTTGAGGAGAAGATGGAAAGTTGGACTTGGAGACATTGATTTGAATCACTGTATTTGCATCCAACATTTCCCATCAGATGATTATGGTTTTTATATCAGTGTAATCATGAGGTTTCCCAAGGGGTTTCCTTATGACAGCAGAGGATCAAAGGCAAGTCAAATGAGTAACACGCAAGAAGGGCACCCTCGCGAAATCATGGGTTTATGTGAACAGAGGAAGGGTGACACCATGTGAAAACCAAAGAGAGATTTGAAAGTGGAAACAAAGATCAAATCAGTTGGTGTTGCTCAGCCAGAGTGGATGGTCATTCTGCAAGATGCGTGATTGATCTCAAGAATAACTAACAACCGTATGAAGAGGTTACTAATTCCTGAGGACCAATGTTTGAGAAGATTTGTGGCCTGAATTGAAAATTCTAGTTTGGTGTCTGTCAGGTGCAAGGTAACATCCTGAGTGCAAGGTAATGACAGTAGATAAACATCATGTGTGTGTGTGTGTGTGTGCCAAGTGCATGTGGCTTTTGCTCTTAGTACAACACATAGAGAAAGAAGTCAAATACTAGACAATTTTATATGTAAAACCACAATAAAGGTAGGAACTGTGAAGTTCTTTACTATTCATCATTTGTGTGTCATCACCATCTACATGAGCCAACATCAAAATCTACAGAGTAACCCCTAGAATACACCAGAGAGCAACATCGCAGGCATGGGTGTGGTCTAACAGCAAATCAGGAGAAAACAGCGAAGACAGGGACATGTTGAACTGAGACACTGAATGAGTTTAAAAATCTAGAACAACGACCTGTCAATGGAACGACGACCTGTTGATGGAACGACGACCTGTTGATGGAACGACGACCTGCAAAAGCGGTGTCCTGTGGTGTTAGGGAGCAGGAAATAGAGCAAATTAGCACACACATAAGAAGCAGCTGGCAAACAACTGGTCACGACCCAGAGATTGTTGGGTATATGCACACACTTGTTCAGCAAGAACATTCAGGAACGGGAGGCAGTGTTGTGGCGTAGCATATAGATTTAAGTACAAACAACAAGCTTTACAGGCTGCCAGTGAACAGTCAATAGATACATTCAGGTAATATGTCGATTAACAAATACTATTTCGCAAGTCAACAGGTCGAGCAAAGGGTTGAGGCGTCACTCAGAACACGCCGGTGACACAGTCAACACAGGTGATCGGCACACATAGGTCACCGGATGGACAGAATAAGTGGGTTACACAATCAAAAACAGGAGTGACAGCTGGAATATGAGAAAGACTGCTCACAACTAGAGTATAATTTGTCAACGTGTCATCATAACTGTGTGAAAGAGACAAAGCGTCAAACTTTTACCCTTATTAGTCTAAAGAACTGTGACAAAATGTCTATCATTCTGCATGCCAGAATGGGAATCTTTTTCTTCTTCTTTTTCTGCGTTCATCCGAAGATGTAATTGCATTGTGTCTGTTTACAGCATGGATGCGATATTTGCACCTTTCGGCCAACACATACGACTTCTGCAGGCATTTATTGACCGGGTTAGCCTTCCCGGTTGAATGGGAATCAAAATTACTATCACTACTACCCCATGTTATGTATGTGTGTAAGATGATAAATACTTGATGAGGACAAGCCTCAGTGAAGCATTGTGAAGAGACACGCATTAGAGAGCCATTTACATGGTGTGTCCCATTTCTTCAGTTCCAGGTGGATGTCTTGATTGTCAAGCCTGATCTTGTTTGTTTGGAAATCAGTGGTGGCTGATTAAGCAGATGGAAGAAGCCAAAACATCAGTTAAGTGGCATGTCCAGACACTCAGAAATAAAAACCAGTCTAGGAATATTTTTTGTGGTGTAGTCCTATGATTCAATATTTTATTGCAGTAGATTCCATTAAGATTGAACAGCCTTAAAAGTCTATGGTTAAGCACCAACAAGGAGATAAAAATTAGAATTTTGAGAGCATGCATCTTTCCTGTGGCTACATACGGATGTGAGTCGCGGACTATCTCTGAGTCCTTAAGAAAGAGAATAGGGGCTTTTGAGCTGAAATGCTATAGAAAGATTCTCAGAATATCTTGGACAAAGAAGATGAGAAATATTGACATCTTAAAAGATCTGAACATCAAGGATGATTGGCTAATAAACACCATCCTTTCTCGAAAGCTGAAATATTTTTGGTCATATCAAGCGCCACGACGAATTGGACAAAATTATAGCAGAAGGCATGGTACCAGGAAGAAGGGGCAGGGGCCGACCGACACGAAGATGGGCACAGGATATGTGACTCCTTGAGTGTGAAAGTTCATGAGGCAGGAGAACTGGCGAGAGACCGAGTTTCTTTCAGGCAGACTCTGATGAGAGCGACGTTCTGCAAAGGACCTGCTACATGATGATGATGATGAGAGTCCAATAATTGGTAATACACTTCACGTGTTGTGGAACTGATTTTCGTATCTGTCAGTAAACATAACCAGTAGTTTAAGATAATTTATCTAAACTTTTATCCCATGTTTGGGAGGTGTCTTTATTCAAGGTCCAACAATTAAGTAATGAGACTAATTCCATAAAAATTAAAATAATCAACAGTTGAAGATATAACCTGTATTGTTTTCAAAGTAAGCCTCTTATGCATTGATACAGAGAGTGGCACGATCTAACAAACACTAGAATGACCACTGTAGTTCTTCTATCGTTATGGCCCTTAAAGTTGATGTGTACCTGTAGCTATCACTTTTGTAAAGTTGATGTGTTCCTGTAGCTATCGCTTTTGTAGACAGAAAATCTGCTCTTTCATGTCCTCATACTCCTGCATCTCTGGGACAGTACATCCATATGAATCTTTGTAATGTTATTGTGCTTATGTTTGGTATCCTCTCATGCCACATCTGTCGATTTTCAACATTCTGCACATAGACACACACACATATATCATGTTGGATCTGTGATGAAAGTAATGAGCAATGTCTGTCTACAAACTTCAGTCACCCAGTGATTAACTGGTGGCTTGTGACACAGGCACAATACCATCAACCGCCAAGGGGTTACATATGACCTTGTCGGAAGTTCTGAAGCGATGCAAAAGCTGATACAAATATGGCTATGTTCTCTGACTCCTGTGTGCCTCGTGGAGTCGGATATAGCTCCCTGCATACAAGTAGAACAACCCACACTGCACTCCAGCAGAAGCAATGTAACTGCATCAGGCACAATATATGGCTTTACCATTCTTCAGATGCAGAGATTAGGGCACTGATTGATCAGCATTCACACCCACAAGACGCTATCATTTATACAGATGGGTCCGTGAAGTGCGGGTCAAGATCAGCGTGGGCATATACAGCACAAAGCATGGAGACAACAATAAAAGAGGACAGTGATGCTTACCAGACAACTGTGTCAAGCATGATCATGGAAATTGCTGCTTTTAGAGCACTCATAGGGGTACCAGAACAGGCAGATACACATGCGGTAACTGTTTCAGACTCTTTGAACATACTTCAGAAAATTGCTACAGGTAATCAACGCTATGAATGGGTAAAAAGCATTAGGAAGTTGCAGTTAATCTCCACTATCTGGATTACATACCTGGAAATGTAGGAGTAAATGGTAATCAAAGAGTTGACCAGTTGGCAAGTAATGCCCCATTGCAAATGGAAGGAAGCATGGATAGAGCTGATATCATCAACACTGTCTGTTATACGAGGACATAAGAGTGCATGGGCATTTACAGCTCGCTCTTCAGGCAGAACAGTTGAGGAAGCCAGCTGCCTACTCCATGACCACCAGCAGCATGACGATGGAGATGATGGCGATGACACAGGCTTTCATGTGGCTGGGATCACAGGACTATTCCTGTGTGTGTGTGCTGAGTGATTCTTTGAGTATGATCCGTGTGTCGAGGTAGGCTGGTTAAGCAGTCTATGGTTTGAGTCATTGCAAAATTCTCCTGTGTGTGCAGTTACTTTCATATTTGTCACAGGTCATGCAGGCGTTGTTGGTAATGAGAGAGCTGATAGACTGGCAGGTGCTGCATTAATTGAAGATGGCCGCCCCATGGATCACGCAGACATTGTCATTGCCCTTTAGAGATATAGGACGTTCTGAGGATTTTGGAAGCGACGTGTCCACATCACGGCTAAGAATATGTGAATTGGGAGTAAAGATCGCCACAGCCAAGCACGAGAAGCACACTGAATGTACACAGAGTCTTGTTAACCAACACACGACTCGTACTATTAACCGCACAATGTTCAGAGCACCTAATCTGAGCACCTATGGATGTATCCGGAGTGCTGTGAAGATTATCTGACTCATAACTAACTCATCAACACTGTATGGACTAGGTTGAGGAATAACAGCGAATCTCTGATGCTAACACGACTGAGTGACCAAGGAGTTAAGCTTGGTAAAGCATGTCTATGTCGTCTTTGAGGTAAAGACAGGAGATACTATAACCAACTCCTCATGGGAAAAATCAGTAGAGGTACCTTGCAGTGGCTGCAGCATCAGAGGTCCGAGCATGCTTGGGGATGCCTAATGAGCAAAGATGTTGATTGTGATAACACATAATCGTCCCCTCATCAATGTTCTTCACCTCTGTTGCTGGTATCTATGTATGTCAACAAAATGTCCGCTCTCTTCAACAAACTATAAGCAATTGTCCCAATGTGTTACCCTGGATATTGAGCAAAGACATAAAAAAGATCCCTTGGTAAGTCTCAGACCTTCATGGTAACCACTCATTTAACCTTGTATTTCTGTTGGTTGGATGTACAGTGTAACTAAACACAATGCAATCTGTGCATTTCTTTTGAAAAAATTCACATTTTGTGCTCCATTATATGCTGGTGGGGTAATGCACCTGACAAGATACAGTTAATTTTAGCAGGTAAACTATTGTTTGTGTCTACATTATTATCATATTTTACGTCAAAACAGAGAAGGAACAGAAATATGACCAGCACACATCATACACAGTTTGATGTTACCTGCACACGCTTTCTGGTCTTCCTGAAGTTGGTATCCAGACTGGCACCAGCATCTAGCTCCATGTGGGGTGGCTTTGCAATTGTGTTGACAATGACCATTATCTTCTGCACATGATCCCAGAAAATTCCCTGACATGAACACATAAGAACAATCACTGACCACAAGGTGAATGGTCATCTGGCTCACAGGTGAACAGAAACAACAGCTACTGTAACTGCCACAACAGTTTGGTCGACACAGAAAACAGCGACCACAATTACTCTCACACATTATTTGTGGTACCAATATTAACACCATATAAGTACCTACTACAAATAACATTTAAATACTTACTACAAAAAGCATGATGTATGTACCACAAATAACATCATGTAAGTACTTGCCACAAATAACATCATGTAAGCACTTACCACAAATAACATCATGTAATTACTTGCCACAAATAACATCATGTAAGCACTTACCACAAATAACAACATGTAAGTACTTGCCACAAATAACATCATGTAAGTGCTTAGCACAAATAACATCATGTAATTACTTGCCACAAATAACATCATGTAAGTACTTGCCACAAATAACATCATGTAAGTACTTGCCACAAATAATATCACGTAAGTACTTACACCCCAAAATATTTTTAGCTCTTGCTACAAATAATATAATGTAGGTACTTACCATAACCTCATGTAAGTACTAACTATAACATCAAGTATGCACCTGGCACAAGAAACTACAAGTAAACACTTAAATAACAACATGTAGGTGCCTGCCACCAGATACATCATGTCAGTACTGAGTACAACAACATGATGTCAGTGCTTACCACAGCTGACTTCGTCAGAACCATCCTGACATTCTTTCCTTCCATTGCAGATTTTATGAAGTCCTAGGCACTTGCCATCATTACAACGAAACTGATCTGTTTTGCATTTCTTTCGTTCTGAAACGTGAACACACATAGATCACACTTGATATAGTGAAATAAAGTGATCAAAATGATCATATTCATAAATATTGAACTGATGCGGTTTTATTTTCCACCACAAAAAGCTATTGTCTGAGTACTTATCATTACCTAGAGGGACCGCAGGTGACATTAGCATGGAGTTGCTGTTAAGGCCACTATATTATAACTTCTCTGCAGGTTCAACGGGTGATCTGTTGGTTTAAGGCTAGTGCTGGATTTAGGCTCAGACTAAGTTATAGCTTAGGGCTCACAATCTGCAGGGAGCCAGACAAAAGTTATATATACATATATTTTTGTTTACAAACTGCATGATCTTTATATATATATATTTTTTTTAAATCCCCAGAAATGTTCTAATTTTATTATTTTAGGTAAATTTTTTCAGGCTTTTATTATTTCTGACTTATTGTAGCCTATTTAAATAGAATAAAATAATCAGCTTGATATGAGTGAACTTCCACCTTTTTTTAACTGCTTTATGTTAACTTGATATGAAAGTAACTGGTTTAATTTAAAACGTTTGGGTCTCGAGGTTTTATATAACTTAGAGCAGGGTTGCTTTATTTTGAGCTCCTGAAATGAGGACACTTTCATGTTCTGAGCTCCTGAAATGAGGACACTTCCGTGTTCTGACCTCCTGAAATGAGGGCAATTATTTGTTCTGACGTCCTGAAATGAGGACACACATATATGGTCTGACCTCCTGAAATGAGGACACACATATATGTTCTGACCTCCAGAAATGAGGACACAAATATATGTTCTGACCTCCTGAAATGAGGACATTTCCATGTCTTGACCTCCTGAAATGAGGACACTGCCCTATTTTGATCTTCCAAAATGAGGATACTTCTGACGTTAAATTCAATTTCAATTGTGTTCCATGTTTATTTTTTCTGTTAACTTGATCTTTTCTAGAATGTCTTTATTTTGCATGTCCATTAAATTGCCTGCATGTGAAATTATTAAAACTAAATTTTAGAAGTGAGATGGGCTTGACTGAATCCAAGCTAAGACAATTTCTTTCTTTGGTTTACTGGGCATGGATTAAAGAAAACAATATTTCTACTGAAGCATTGTGTGCCAGAATAGTACAGAAGAACTGTGATATCTTCATGATTTCAGAATTGTGCTAACTTCCCCATTTTAGAGTGCATTTTATTACTCCTACAATTTTCAATCTAATCACACCCATTTTTCGGGGAGAGCGATGGGGTTAATTTTTGCGTTGCAGTAACGAAGTCGGGCCCAGCACAGGCCCGGCTCCACACTAGCTGACCATTTATTTATGCTTGCTCAGGCTGGTCTATGTTAGAGGGGTGTTTGTTACTGTTTTTTTTTTTGCAAAGCTTTCTGCATTGCATGTTTATTGATGTTGTGTGAGCAGCAGCAGCCCACATTGCGTTTTCACTCGTAAGCAGAATTATTGTTTGTTGGTGGGTATATTATAGCCGTCTCGGATTTTAAATAGGATATTAGTTTATTTCAGTTGTCAGCAGCGGCAGGTAACGAGGAGGGTACCGTTGCGTTTCTGGAGCAACACAGCATTTTGTGGGCCAGTCTGAAATCACGGGCATTGAATGTACTCTCTCGTGGGACCTAGGCTACCTAGGGGTAGGGGGAGGTTGGGGTTAGGGCCAGTTGTACATGTTATGGGGTTGTTAAAACCACTTACATCCTGTAATATAGAGCACACATGATTGGTGGTAGACCGTCGATGCAATACAACCTCGCACCAACCTGACACACCGGCCACTTAGACTTACGCGTCTCAAAGGTTAAGATGCATCAGTAAAATTCCAATCACGTCTTTCTGGGCCCTGACTTCATTACGAGAAGCATTTTTTGTTATGTTTGTTATGACCCTTGATTTTTTATAGGTGAAAACAAATTTCTGAATTATTGATCACAGCACTTTAAATCATCTATGACTGACTCTGTAATCAAAAATCTGATGAAAGCTTATACATTGCCCCAAGACATGTCATCAAAATACCTAGAGGAAAGCACTGTCACAACTATGATGCAAAAGTTCAAGCCGTCAAAATAGCAGCAGAGAAACTGTTAAATATTCGTCATATTTCACAACCCGTGGTATTTCTGACAGACGCAAGAGCGGTGCTTCAAGCATTCCAGTCTGGAAAACTACCTGGTATATGAACACTACTCTCCAAACTATGCAGCCGTGTAAGGTAACTATGTAATGGATACCATCCCACTGTGGAGTTCCTGGAAATGAAAGACCTGATAAACTAGCCAAGGAAGGTGCAAAAAAAGAACAACTTGACGTACCAGTCTTTTATCAACAAAAGAAGAGAATAATAAAATCAATCAGAAAGCTACCAAAACCGGCACAAGACGATTACCATTTTATGGACAAACCAGAGCAAGTTATTATTCTAAGCCTTGAAACAGGACACAATAGATTTCGCAGCCACATGTACACAAAATGTAAAATCCGCGAATCAGCCATGTGCACATGTGTACTGGCACTTGAGACAACAGATCATGTCCTCCAAAACTGTCCCACACACAACATATCAAGGCAAAACTATTGGCTAAGAGAAAAATCGTGCAAGTCAAACTTTATGGGTTGCTGAGTGAGTTACAAAAGACAGTGAAGTTCATACTAGAGACAATATTGCAGATATAGATAATCTATTTCAAGTGAACGAAAGAAGAAGAAGAACTCAGTGGCAGGACCCCCATCTTGAGGTACCTGAAGCATTGTAATGACCCTGCTTTGCATGGTCTCCACGAGTACATTGTGGCAAGCAGGAAGTCCGTGCTGCAAGTGACGGCACGAGATACTTGTGGCCGGTGGAGTAAGCGAGGCGAAGCCCGAGCTAGCCTCGTGGTCAGTCGATCATGAGAAGTCAGAGAAGATGGTTGTAGTATTTGAAGATGTCGTCTTTATGTCGCGAGAATGGTTAATGTTTGAATATGTTGCGAGTGATAAAGTGTAAATAATGTTTGAATATGTGAAATAAATGGACCAGAATAAACTGACAGAATGTATAATGAAGCTGAGCGGCGTTTGTGTTGTCAACCCTAGACGTTAAAGTCGGTGCAAACCAAGGTTCATGTCAAGTCAAGTCATGATTCATTCTAAGTTGAATCAGAATCATTCCAAGTAGACCAGGATTTATTACAAGCATCATTTATAAAGTGCATGCACACTATTACAGAACACTGTAACTGTGTCCTCATGGCCATCACTTTCCAACTCTCTGATCATGTCTTTTACATTCAAAGGAATGACAGCTGAATGTACATGTGTGTGTGTGTTCTTAATTTTAAAATGCCCTGATGAGATATCTTTGTTACCTCAGTCAATGAATTGCTTTCCCTTTCTTTTCTACTGGGATGAGAATCAAGCACACTGATCTCTGGCCAAACTTTGTGCAAACACCATTCTCTTGAAGGAGGATGTGTTTGTAATGTCAGAATAACTGTTGTTACTCCAGCTTAATGAATAATGAGATTCTACAACAAATTCTTTCAGAGATTCTATATGAACAGTATATAAAACAATCAATCCTCATTGCGCCCAGAGGCACATGAGGCAGAGATGAGCCATCCTCTCTCTCTCTCTCTAATTTTGTCTGTCACATAGCCTTGAGTTCAGCCTCAAAGGTTCGCCTCTAAGTTCTTCTGGCCCTGCCTCTTCTCCGCTGTCCTTGTGCTGTCTATTGCACTGCCTGTCTCGGCTGTCTCTCTTTCCTCATTCTAAGGACATGTCCCACCTACCTCCATCTTCATTTTTTTAAATTTCTAAATTTACATCTTCTAAGTCTGTTATTTGTAGTAATCTAGAATTGCTGATTTTATCTTCCCATGTGAAGTCCAAAAAACTTCTGAAAAGTCTTCCCTCAAAATCTCTGAGCATGCTCTCTATCTTTCTGCTCCATAGAGAACAACTGTCCTAATGCATGTATTGTGTATCCTGAGTTTAGTTTAAGTGCTGTAGATGTTTATCTCCAGACACTCTGAAGTCTGATGTAAGCAACATTTGCCTTTACTATTGTCAGCTTGATTTCAACCACTACATTTCCATCCGAGGAGATACTGCTTGCCATGTAAGTGAAGGCAGTTACTGTTTCCAAACCTATATCATCTATTACTATGGGTCTTTTACTTTTGGGGTTTATCTCCAGCAGTTTTGTTTTATTGACAAAACCTTGTCTGTTTTTCTATTTCTGTGATCTTATCTGTCTTTTGTTGCAAATGTTCTTTATTTTGGCTGATGACATAGAAATCATCTGCAAAGTACACAATGTTTCAGGTGTTTGAGAAGGTTCCACTGAAGGCCCATCGATGTGCCTGTGATTGCTTCCTCATAACACAATCTGTCACTTTCCAGTTGTTGTATATCACACTACAGAATGTCTTTCCAGTTGTTGTATATCACACTACAGAGTGTTTTTCCAGGTAGAGGCAATAATGTCATGCCTCTCCAGTTGTTGTATATCACACTACAGAGTGTCTTTCCAGGTACAGACAATAATGTCATGCCTCTCCAGTTGTTGTATATCACACTACAGTGTCTTTCCAGGTACAGGCAACAATGTCATGCCTCTCCAGTTGTTGTATATCACACTACAGAGTGTCTTTCCAGGTACAGGCAATAATGTCATGCCTCTCCAGTTGTTGTATATCACACTACAGAGTATCTTTCCAGTTGTTGTATATCACACTACAGAGTGTCTTTCCAGGTACAGGCAATAATGTCATGCCTCTCCAGTTGTATATCACACTACAAAGTGTCTTTTCAGGTACAGGCAATAATGTCATGCCTCTCCAGTTGTTGTATATCACACTACAGAGTGTCTTTCCAGGTACGGGCAATAATGTCATGCCTCTCCAGTTGTTGTATATCACACTACAGAGTGTCTTTCCAGGTACAGGCAATAATGTCATGCCTCTCCAGTTGTTGTATATCACACTACAGAGTGACTTTCCAGGTACAGGCAATAATGTCATGCCTCTCCAGTTGTATATCACACTACAAAGTGTCTTTTCAGGTACAGGCAATATTGTCATGCCTCTCCAGTTGTTGTATATCACACTACAGAGTGTCTTTCCAGGTACAGGCAATAATGTCATGCCTCTCCAGTTGTTGTATATCACACTACAGAGTGTCTTTCCAGGTACAGGCAATAATGTCATGCCTCTCCAGTTGTTGTATATCACACTACAGAGTGTCTTTCCAGGTACAGACAATAATGTCATGCCTCTCCAGTTGTTGTATATCACACTACAGAGTGTCTTTCCAGGTACAGGCAATAATGTCATGCCTCTCCAGTTGTTGTATATCACACTACAGAGTGTCTTTCCAGTTGTTGTATATCACACTACAGAGTGTCTTTCCAGTTGTTGTATATCACACTACAGAGTGTCTTTCCAGGTACAGGCAATAATGTCATGCCTCTCCAGTTGTTGTATATCACACTACAGAGTGTCTTTCCAGTTGTTGTATATCACACTACAGAGTGTCTTTCCAGTTGTTGTATATCACACTACAGAGTGTCTTTCCAGTTGTTGTATATCACACTACAGAGTGTCTTTCCAGGTACAGGCAAAAATGTCATGCCTCTCCAGTTGTATATCACACTACAGAGTGTCTTTCCAGTTGTTGTATATCACACTACAGAGTGTCTTTCCAGGTACAGGCAAAAATGTCATGCTTCTCCAGTTGTTGTATATCACACTAAAAAGTGCCTTTCCTTGTACAGGCAGTAATGTCATACCTCTCCAGTTGTTGTAGATCCCACTACAGATTGTCTTTCCAGTTGTTGTATATCACACTACAGAGTGTCTTTCTAGTTGTTGTATATCACACTACAGAGTGTCTTTCCAGGTACAGGCGATAATGTCATGCCTCTCCAGTTGTTGTATATCACACAGGTTGTGGTTCATTGCTGCAGATATCACCCGCCTCCATTCATCTCTCTGGTTGGCCTTCTCTTTTCAGCTGGTGACACCAAGTGTTTACAGGCCTGATTTTATATCATCACTCCATCGTCTTCTTGGTCTGTCTCGTGGTCTACGACCATTCATCTCCCTCGTGTATACAGTTTTCACTTCTTTGCAATCTGACATTCTCTCAATAAGCCCCAACCATTTCAGTCTATTAGCTCTCATGATGCCAATGATCAGTGGTGATTTAAACAGATTATGAATTTCGTTGTTGCTTCTCACTCTCGATTCACCGCTGTTTGCATCTTTGATGGGTCCAAAGATTCATCGTAAGACTCTGTTTTTGAAATCCTGTAATAAGGCTTTATCTCTTTTAGTTGTGCTCCAAGTTTCAGAGCCATTTAAAACAACTGGTCTTACCAACATTTTATATATTTTGATCTCGGTGTTGCGAGACAGACATTTTGACCTTAGCAGATGTTGAAGGGCATAGTATACTTTATTTTCAGATTGTATTCTAGATTGTATTTCTTGTCTCAGCATGTTGGAGCAGTTGAAGTTTGCACCCAAGTACTTATATGTTTCTGTACGTTTGATTTTCATATTAGGGACCTGTATGTGGCCGGAGTTTATATCCTTTCCCAGTCTAGTCATTGTCATGTATTCTGTCTTATCTGGATTGATAACTAGTCCCAATTTCTGAACTGATTCTTTTAAGACAGCCAGTGTTTTAACAGTCTCTAGTTCATTTTCTCCAACGATATCAATGTCATCAGCATATCTAAGTATTCTTGTAGTTTCTTCTATAGTACACTCTTGTTTCAGTTTCCTTATAATTTTCTCCAGGCCCAAGTTGAAAAGTGGGGAAAGAGCCTCACCTTGCTTTAAACCAGATGTTATTTGAAAAACGTCTTGACTTTCTGCCTGTATATATTACTATATTAGTGTCTTCCATACATAGTTTGGTCATGGTAATTCTTTGGTATTCAAAAGTCCTTCATAGCATTCCATAAATTGTTTTTATGTACACTATCACATCTGATCTATTGTTGATGTGTTCTGTCAGAAACCCACTTGGTAATCTCCCAATATGTCTCGGGCATATGGTGTCAGCCTGTTTAACAGTACTGCAGATAGAATCTTATAGCCTTAAAAATGGGTATTAATAAAGATACTTTCAATTCATGGGGTAATTTCTCCGTCTTCCAACTAGTTTTATTAATTCATATATCTTTACATGTAATGCATGACCACCTTCTTGTACAAGTTTATAAATACCGATGCTGGCCTATTTAGCAACTCGGTCAAATATTCTTGCCATCTGTCAACCTCCCCTCTTTCTGCTGTGATTATTTCCCCTGTTGTCTCTCTCAGGTTTCTATTTCTTCCATTAAAGCTAAACTATTTCCAACTAAGATCCTTTGTTATTTTATACAATGTTCTAGTATCACCTGTCATTGCTGCTTCTTCCGCTTTGGTAGCTTTGAGTCCCAAGTATTTTCTGTGCTGAGTCTACTGGCTAGACATCGACCTAGCTGCTTCCAGATACGAAGACAAGAGATATTGTGTATTTGTGAAGTATTGTCTTATTAGGGGATGTGCCGATGAAGGCTTCATAGCCACAACGTTCATTTTTTGTTTGTGTTTGTTATATTGTGAAGCTCGCTGATATACTTTTGATACCCTTTTCATTCAGGTTTATATCTTTCCTTAATACACATCTTTAGACTGTGCCCATTCTTCTTCATTATTTGCTGTCTCTGTAGGTGATTAAACACCTCAGACTGGTTTGTTCTTTGACTTTTAATGTCCAGATGGGCTGAATCAAATAATGTGCTTGCAGTCTTTTTCTTGCTTCTTCTTAATTTAAGCTTCAATCTACAAATCACTTTGTTGTGATCGCTCCTGACGCAAAGTTTTATTTTAGCAAAGAACAGTATATTTCGAAAATTAAATATAAACTATATAAATCAAGAATTGCAAGTCAATATCCAACAAATCTGCCCTGTGTTGGATACAGTTCCTTAGGATGTGTGCCAGACAGCTGATCCCAATTTATGCTGGCTTCTTAACTCTTTGAGTCCCAATAAACACAAGATGTGGCAATTTTATGTCTCTCTTGATTACCCCTTAGGCCTCTGATGATTGACCCTCTGGGACTCAAAAAGTTAATCATTCTCTTTAAATTTAAAAAAAAAAAAAAACTTCATTTCTTTCCCTTCTTTTAACTACACCAAGCATAGTATTACAATTATCTCCCCCAAATTCTATACATTTGTCCTTGTCCAAAGTTCTATAGCGTCTGACTTATATAATCTTAACTGTATCGGCTGTCTCTTTGGCTTACTTTGAAAATTGAGAACTTTCACTTGCAGATCACCACTCTAGATACTAAGTTAATGAACAATATCTGGAAGTTAGCAGCTAAGTGATTGCTTGTATTTGTGGAAATGCTGACAGAGTGTTAACTCTCTGAGTCCCAGGGGGTTTAGCATCACAGGCCCAGGGGGTAGTAAAGCGAGTCATACAATCGGTGCATCATGCGTTCATTGGGCTTCTAGGTAGGAAACTATTAACCTATGATGCATTCCTCGGGACTCAAAGAGTTAATGTTGTCTTGGATTCTAAAATTGCAGACAAATCTACAGATGTTGAAAATTGTTTGCGGACACTTAGATTTATTCTTAAAGCTAGGATGTGTCCGCAAAAATGAGGAAGTATGGCAACCCTAGCTTAGGGCCTTGTCAAGACCAAATCTAGACCTGTCTGCCATGCAGGATAAGACTACTGAAGTCCCAGGGTGATCAAATCTTCAGGAAGCAACCCAGAGGGAAAAATATAGACAGAATCCAGTGAAACTAGTAGTAAAGTCTATATGTGGTGAAACCAGTAGTATTGTCTTTGTGTGTGGTGAAACTAGTAGTATAGTCTCTGTGTGTGGTGAAAGTAGTAGTATAGTCTCTGTGAGTGGTGAAAGTAGTAGTATAGTCTCTGCGAGTGGTGAAACCAGCAGGATAGTCTCTGTGGTGAAACCAGTAGGATAGTCTCTCTGTGGTAAAACCAGTAGTATAGTCTCTGTGAGTGGTGAAAGTAGTAGTATAGTCTCTGCGAGTGGTGAAACCAGCAGGATAGTCTCTGTGGTGAAACCAGTAGGATAGTCTCTCTGTGGTAAAACCAGTAGTATAGTCTTTGTGGGGAAAGCAGTAGTATACTCTATGTGGTGAAACCAGTAGTAAAGTCTAGGTGTATGGTTAAACCAGTAGTATAGTCTTTGTGTGGTGAAACCAGTAGTATAGTCTATGTGTGGTGAAACCAGTAGTATAGTCTATGTGGTGAAACCAGTAGTTTAGTTTATGTGTGTAGTGAAACCAGTAGTAAAGTCTCTGTGTGTGGTGAAACCAGTAGTATAGTCTCTGTGTGTGGTGAAACCAGTAGTATAGTCTATGTGGTGAAACCAGCAGTATAGTCTCTGTGTGCATTGAAACCAGTAGTATAGTCTCTGTGTGTGGTGAAACCAGTGGTATAGTCTCTGTGTGTGGTGAAGCCAGTATAGTCCCTTATTGTGATATTGTTTGCTAGTAGAACCAGTAATATAGTCTGTGTGTGATTTTGTCTGCTAGTAGAACCAACAGTATCATCTAAGTGGTGAAACCAGTAGGATAGTCTCTGTTTGGTGAAAATAATAGTAAAGCCTATGTGCGGTGAAACCAGTAGTATAGTCTCTGGGTGTTGAAACCAGTAGGATAGTTTCTGTGTGGTGAAACCAGTAGTATAGTCTCTGTGTGTGGTGAAACCAGTAGATAGTCTGTGTGTGTGATTTTGTCTGCTATTAGAACCAGTAGTATAGTTTGTGTGTGTGATCTTGTCTGCTATTCGAACCAGTTGTACAGTCTGTGTGGGTGATCTTGTCTGCTATTAGAACCAGTTGTGTAGTCTGTGTGTGTGTGATCATGTCAGCTAGTAGAACCAGTAGTATAGTCGGAGAGTGTGATCTTGTCTGCTATTAGAATCAGCAGTATAGTCAGAGAGTGTGATCTTGTCAGCTAGTAGAACCAGTAGTATAGTCTGTGTTTGTGATCTTGTTTGCTATTAGAACCAGTAGTATAGTCTCTGTGTGTGATCTTGTCTGCTAGTAGAACCAATAGTATAATCTCTGTAAGTGATCTTGTCTGCTTGTAACGCCAGTAGTACATTCTCTGTGTCTAATAGTATAAAATCTCACACAGCCTTGGATGATTATGTTAGCAGCTTTCGTGTGGCATATCATACCCCAAGTGCTAATTGTACATGGGTGGGCCTTGGCACAGTCTAGTTGTTGGTTGTCTTAATAATGTTTGGACAGTGTCAGCTTGTAGAAAGTGCAGTAGCCCTCTAACAGCTCGTTTCCAAATCCTGATCTATGCTGCTATCCTCTACAAATATCTTTCTAGAAATGTACATTCTTCACTTTGTTTCTGAAAAGTACCATTCAACCCTATATGAGTGCACAAGGAGAAGGAATGCAGAGTGGAATGTGAAGCATAAACATGGCTCATGTGAGCAGAACTAAATGTTACATATAAACACAGCTAAATGTTAAATGTAAACATGGCTCATATGAGCAGAGTTAAATGTTACACATAAACATGGACTTACTACATCCTCTTTCATCGCTACCATCAGCACAATCTTTCCTACCATCACATCTCAACTTCTGGTCCAAACAGAAGCCACTGTCACACTGGAACTGCTCAGGTGTACACAACAGCAAGGCTAACAGATTGCAATGAATACAGTTATAGACAAGCAGACAACACAAGAGTCTCATTTGCTATGCTAGTATTTTCACAATTACTCCAATATCAACAATAAAAGACTAATTTAATATCTTAGTATCTTGACAAGGGTGTGTACTATCACCTGATTTGTTTTCAATATAAAGTGAATACATAATGAGATCTTTAATTAATATGCCCGGAATTGTGGTTGGTGGACACAATATAAACAATTTACGTTATGCTGATGACACAGTCTTGATAGAAATAAGTCAGAAAGAACTACAGGAAATGATAGACGTGGTGTTAGAAAGTGGAAGAATGGGCCTCAGTTGGAACAATGGAAAGACAGAAGTAATGGTGGTATCAAAGAAACTAAGTACAGAAATTTCAGTATCTGGGCACATGGATAGCATCAGATGGAAGATGCTTAACTGAGATAAGAAACAGAATAAGACAGGCAAAAACTGCATTTTATAAAATGAAGAATATCTTGTGCAATGTATCCTTGTCATTGAGAGTTAGAAAAAGAATTCTTGCTTGCTACATACTTACAGTTTTAACATACGGCTGTGAATCCTGGACAATCGGTAGGCAGGCCAAACAATTTCTTGAGGCTTCAGAGATGTGGTTTTACAGAAGAATGCTTAGAATACCTTGGACAGCCAAAAAGAGCAACGAAGAAGTTTTGAAAGAGGCGGGAGCCCGAAGACAACTTTTCACAGACATCAGAAGGAGACAGTCAGCATTTTTCGGCTATGTTATGAAAAGAGGGAAAATAGAATATGTTGTGACCACTGGAAAGATCTGTGGAAGGAGGGATAGAGGAAGACAACGAGAGAAGATTCTTGACAGTCTTGTTGCATGGCATGGAAGTGTGTAGGCACATGAACTGATACATACTGCAGGAGATCGTGGATTATGGAGAGGCATGATCGCCCACGCCAGTCGGCAAGGCACCTGATAATGATGATGAGTATCTTGAAATAACTCATATATCACCAATAAAAGACTATTTTACTATCTTAGTATCTTGACAATGACTCATATATCACCAAAAAAAAAACTAATTTACAGATCCCTGTGTGGATTCCTGGGCCTGATTGTGGGGAAAAAACAAACAGACCCACTTCTTCCCCAATAAGCATGTCATAGGAGTCGACTAATTGGGAGCTTCCTTTGAAGTCACAGTGCATATGCCTGAACCGCAAGGAACAACCAGCTGCACATAAATAAGCCTGTAAAACTAATGTGCAGGCAAAATTCAGGCTCTGGCACAAAGCCAAAGTCAGAATGGACGAACAACCAGGACATTCCGCGGCAGCTTTCAGTCAGTGAACAAAGAATAAGACTAATTTATTATCTAAGTATCTTCAGAATTGCTCTATATCACAAATTTAAGACTAATTTACTATTTCAGTGTCCTGAGAATTCCTCGTATATCACCAATATAAGATAATTTATTATAGTAGTAGACCAAGAATGACTCATATCTCACCAATATAAGGTTATTTCTGATTAAATCAGCAAAATGAGAACAGCTATAATCTCACCAGTATAAAGCTGGCTCTCTACTTCAGCATCACAGTAATAACTCATGTTTCTCCAGCACAACAACAGCGTATGGTCTTAGCAACACATGATTAACACATATTTTACAAAAAAAAGACTACTTTAGTACCTCAGCAACGCAAGAATAACTCCTATCTCAGCAATATAAGCATGTTTTCTACCTCAATTTTAAGAATAGCTTATATCTCATATTTGTAACCTTGTGGAAATAAAGCTCGTTTATTCACTCATCTGCCTAAAAGGCAAGGAACCAGCAGTTGCATACAAATAAGCCAGATCTGTAAAAACACATGTGCAGGCAAACTCAAATTCTGGAACAAGAATAAAGTGCAGAGGTGTAGGAACAGCCAGAACTTTATGCAGGAGTTTACAGCGGTTAACACAAAGAAGATACAGTCGACAATGAATGTGCTGCAATCACAAAACTGGCATGTCCCATGTACATCCCAAAATACCTCCCATGGCTTCATTTTGAATGCACTCCTGCTTCTCTATCTGGGTTGATGACAGAACATGTTTACTCACACCACTCACCTACTTTAAAGTCTAACTCAGTCTGCAGTTCTCTAGAAATTTCTACTCTATTTCTCTGTGACATCATGTGTCTAATGAATGCAAGTTGGAGACAGCCAGTGAGGGCTTCTTAATTTACCAGTTCACTGAAAAGTGACATCCTGACAAATATAAAGCTGTGATACATCAAGTTCTGCTTTATGTTTAATGAAGCACAACACAAACTGTTAACACACACATTTCATGTCCACTTGGAAGTTAGGCTTCAACTCTAACACTCAACAAATTAAAATAGGCACCTTTAAATATGTTCCTCTTAAATGCTGTCGTATTTGTACACTTTGTTTATCTCACAGACTTTCCATCCTTCTTTGGTTTTCTTTAAAGTTTACTATAACTGCCATATGCCACACTTTCATCCTTCATTTACATCTTCCTCCTTGTCTTGTCTACAGTCTGTCCTAGCCATATTACTGGCCCTGTTACAGTTCCCAGTGCTAATTTACTACAACTGTGTCCTGTTAACTGTCTTTTGCTAACTTTAAACTGTAAACTGTACTCGCCAAAAACGTGCAAGGCCTAAAAAATTATTCTATAATTTATTATAACTAAGCGATAATCTAGCAATAAGTTTTCTTGCAGTAGGGGATGTTTCCTGTCTGTCAGTGATTAATTAAAACCATTGTTTGGTAACTACGCCAGGAAAATCTTCTCCCCTAAGGCTGTCATTGCAAACGTTTATCTAGATAATTGTCTGGGAGACCAGAACAACATGTTACTTTCTGGTGAAGCAATTAGCGAGTGTGATTGATAACATCTGTGTTCGCATGGCCTTTGTTAGCGTGTGCTGCATCTTTTTATTAACTCTTTCAGGGTGAAATTTTTCTGAGATTTGACAGCATTAATTTTCAGCTGAATTTTTTTACTGCATCATGACAAAAGCTGAAACGTTCTTTATGATAAATTACTGGCTGTATATACCAAATTAAAGAAAAATGGATGCAGAATAAATCTAAACTATTTAAGTGTTAGTATTAAAACAAAAAATTATTTTAAATCACACAACATTCATGGATGTTAAAAACATATGAAGATTATTTTCAGAAAAAATTTTGTGCTTCACTTACTTTTTACTTGTTTAAAAACACTTATATCCAATTCTAAGAATTCACATGCCTTCTCTGTTTAATTAGGTATCAATTACACTTTATTTGAAACAAATAATTTAAATACTTTGCATGTTATGACCATTTGTGTATGACATGTCAGATTTCACAATAACAGAACAGCTGACCAAAACAGAGATGATGTCACTTGCATTATCAGTCATAATATTAGGACTACTGTCACTGTCTAGCTGAGATTCATAAACGACAGAGTAGAATGTATAGCTCTATATATAGCTCTCTAGAGATATATAGCTCTTATTATTTGGTATAAAAAAATCATGTTAAAATTGTATCACATCTAAATAATTTAAAACAAATCAGAAAGTTATCCAAAACAACACACTTAACTTCCAAGATGACACCATTTCGCTAATTCTAGTTTTTCAAAACATGTTCATAGAAATTTGTAGCAATATTACAGTGTCTCTATGAAGCGCCACCTTAATGGTGAATAGTCCAAACAGGATGGATTCAAAAGACACTAAAGTTACACTAGTCTGTAAAGAGTTAAGAGCGGGGTTCGATTCTTCCTTCCCAATGAAATCACGTGTGGAGCATGGGAGATGTGGTTACAACGACATATAGTTTTCTAGTCTGGACACTGAATCTATTACATCATCCCTGTCTGTAGAATAAAACAACATCAGCAAAAATGAAAATTTCCCCAACACCCAATGCCTCTATGCTGTTATCCATGAGCCTAGGCAAAAAGCAGTCTGATGTTTTTACAGCTGACGATCCACGGACCTCCATTTCCATAAAAGTGTACAATGTCATATCTATTCTAGCCTGTCTATATGTATCTTCTGGATCCAGTGCAGTGATGCTTATTCTAAAACTCCTCATATACATCATAAGCCAGGAGGGTGGCATTTACCCAAGTATCTTTTCTTGGTCGGTAACTCCCCAACTCCCTAAGTAGGAGTCAATATTTTTCTAGGTATTTCTGTACTTGCCTGCCTGAATAAATGAGGAGTAAACTGACTAAATAAAGAGACAATTTTAACTAAATTGAGAAAAAAATAAATGAGGATAAACTTGCCTAAATAATGAGAAAACTAACTAAGTGAGAAAACTGAGTAAATTAGAAAACTGTGACTAAATGGGGAGAAAACTGACTAAATAAGGACAATTAAGTGAATGAGTGAGATGCAAAAATGAGAATAGTGACTAGATGAGGTGCTAACTGTTACTAAATAATGTAAAAACTGTGACTAAATTATGAGAAAACTGACTAAATAAGAAAACTGACTAAAATGAGGACAAAACTGTGACTATATGAGAAAACCGCGACTAAATGAGGAGAAAACTGCAAATAAATTAGAAAACTAAATAAATGAGGAGAAAACAGTGAGGGAAAAAACCATGACTAAATGAGTAAAAAAGAAAACCATTACTTAATGAGGAGAAAAATGTGCTCAATGAGGAGAAAACCATGACAAAATGGAAAACTGACTAAACTTACTGCAGTTAGCTTCATCAGAGTGATCATCACAGTCATAATCTCCATCACACCTCCAGCTGTGCTTGACACAGACACCACTGGTACAGCTGAACTCTTCCTGCTCACAGTGGCCTGTGGGATAACAGCAGGACAGTCACTGACTGGGCTAGACTAGAACATAGACATATATGATCATGCTAAATGATACAATACCAGAGACACACATGAACACATTCCAGTGACAGAAAGAACAATGTATCAGTGACAGATATAGAAATATTTCAGTCATAAATATGAAATATTCCAGTGAAAGATCGGAAATACTCTAGTGAAAGATAGGAAAACATTCTAGTGACAGGTAGGAAAATATTCCAGTGACAGATAGAAATATTGCAGTGACAGGTAGAAAATATTCCAGTGCCTGACAGGAGAATATTTCAGTGACAGGTAGGAAATTATTCCAGTGACAGACAGACAGAAAAATATTTCAGTGTCTGACATGGGAATATTCCAGTGACAGAGAGGAACCTTTTTCAGCGGCAGGTAGGAAAAATTACAGTTACAGGAAAACATTTCAGCGACCGACGGGAAAACATTTGTGGCCAAAAGGAAAATATTCAAGTGACAGGTTGGACAAATATTCCAGTGACAGACAGGCAAATATTCCAGTGACAGAAAGGAACATTTTCCATTGACAAGTAGGAAATATTCCACTGACAAGTAAGAAAATATTCCAGTGGTAGACAGCAAAATATTCCAGTAACAACAGGAAAATATTCCAGTGAATGACAGAAAAATGTTTCTGTGACAGGTATTAAAATACTCTAGTAACTGATCGAAAAATGTTCCAGTGAAAGAAAGGAAAATATGTCAGTGACAAAACAATATGCCTGTGATTGACAGGAAAAAATTTAAGTGACAGCTGTTGTGTGCTAAAGTTGCCTAATGGGCAAACAGCACAAGACCAAGTGTCCAGGATATGATTCACACTCCAACTGTTGTACTCAACTTGCGTACATAAATGTCAGGAAAACTCAACAACATGTTGCTGCCATGTATGCACATTTATTGTAACAATTTCAAATGGGTATAGACAACCTGTACATATAATAATGTAAGCGAAGTAACCATGTGTGTCACTGGCTAATTATGAAGTGAATGACTCTCACTTCACTGGCTCAACTGACACAGCAGCGCTCCCTTGGACAGCCTACACTAGCTGCATCTACATGCTGACCTGACCGTTACAGTGCATAGGTCACCAGCTTCCCCTCACTAGCTGTACTGAAGAACAGGTTACATCTCCTACTCAACTTGACCTCTGTTGATCTATAAGTAGCAGACACTGTCACATCGGCTGACTGGAAAACTTCAAATTCTTGATCTCCAGTATGTGCACACAGCACATCAGTCTCGTCAAATGAACCCTGATGACCGGCAAGACTCCAAACCTGAGTCCTCTTCAGCAGAAGTGCTTAGAATGATTTTGAGATTTATGTTAATGCACAGTAATCTTTTATGACTGTTCAGTTTACTGGTCTTCAGCGAAAACCGTACTTGTATACGCTGCAACCGTAATTGACTATTGTTCAATTGTGGTGTGATTTCATAGGATAAATTGGATCTATGAAACTTGCTGTAGGATTCAGAGATGAGATAATTCATAGTCACCTGCATTTTAAAGAAAACATGAATACTGAAGGCACTGTCTTTTCACACAGCCGCTGTCTTCGCATGGACAATGTCTGTAAATTTCTGGAATTACCAGACTGTCAATTTCAGGATACAACTTAGCAATAGTAGCAAGTCTTACAGTCGGCTTAACTCTTATAGTCCCAGGGGGTTTAACATCAGAGGCCCAAGAGGTGGTAATGCAATTTTGTTATTTCACAAGTGCAACAAACACATATTATACATCAAAGTGACTAGGTATTGTTGAGGAATAATTATAGAATGAAGCTACAACAAATAATTGTGTTAGTAATTAAATATTAATAAATAAACAGACAGTATGTTCACAAAAATTAGTAAAATATATCCAAAATAAATCACAAATAAAGACGAACCACTTAGTAATGTAAGTAAAATATAAACTCAATCTATACATTAGATTTTGTTCCAAAGAATCTTTTGAAGCGTCGTAACAGAGCACCATTATTTGGTAAAGAAAACCGACTCCCAAAACAATAATCATCTTCACACAAAATGAAGTTAATATATAACTAAATTTGCCTGTAATTTTGTAGCTTTGTTCCTAAATAATAAGGGGAAATAGCACTAGAACTAACTGACACTGAAGAAAATTGTCTTTTCACTAATTTTTATTCTATTTGTGCCAGCTGACTTTTCCATCCTTGTACCCTTCGCGTGAGGTACACATTAGACATATACCTCATCCAAGTTTGACTCTATAAATGACTGAAACACGTCGAGTTCGCAACTTTATCTGTCTAACTTCGGATAAATTGAATAAACACCTACTTTATTTAAATTTGAGGCTTCTAAAGCCGTAAATCATGTTGCATGCACATAGAATATTGCTTGGCGGCCATATTATTTTCAAACAAACACTTATTAACTCGGCAAATCTTGCAAATCTAAAATTTTTCGGCTCAAAAACCACGTTTCTAAATGAGCACGCCTGATATCAGACACAAAGAACTCAAAAAGAAGTTGAAATTCAGCGGTCTGCATTTTACAACCAGTCAATGGTAGATTAAAAACCTTCACTTGTCACACGTCGATTGGGCCACGCTGTTGAAACAATTTAGCATGTGATGCATTCCTTGGGACTTAAAGATTAATAGGTTGTTGCTTCTGCCCTTGATGTGTGTGATCGTGAACTGGAAATCCTTGCAGCATTAGTGCCCATCTGGCGATTGGATTGTTTTTTGGGGCACCAGACTTTATGACGAACAGTGGCTGTTTGTCTGTCTCAGGACAAAGGGTCTGCCCAGAAGATAATGTTTGAGTCTTGTCACACAAACAATCACTGCAAGACACTCTTGTTACACAGTCAGATAGCGTTCCTCGGCTAGAGACAATTTCCTGCTAACGGAAGTCAAACCTCCAGTGTATTTCCCCTGATGTACAACTTTTAGTGTAATCTGTGGTTACTCTCAGTGAATATTCAGAATAATAATAAAAATAAAAATCAACATCTGTTTTATAAATACCAAACTATCTACTTTATGTTTTTAATTTCTTTCATTTAAAGTTTTTTCTACTAAAAAAAAAATAATAAGATCAATGTTCCAAAAATAAATTCAAAGTTCTGGAAAAATAAAGTAAAATCCTAAAATTAAATTTCAGTTAGATACCGTCTAAAACCTATAGTCTACAATTCGTCATGTTTATATTCTAATTACAATTACAGTTACATTTACATTTTGTTTACATCTTTATAATTACTTATTCACATAGTTCATGCAGCAAGTTGGCAGTTGCACTGTCATCCATCAAAACGCAAATGTGGTTGACTTCACAACAAACAACACATTGCACTAAAATTTGTATCTATTGTTTATTTTTTTTTTTTTTAAGAATTTTTTTTTTTTAAACTTTAACATGAAAAACCAAAAGAAGAGAAAAAAGAATTGTTATCTTTTGTGTCTTAACTTATGAGAACAAAATAGAAAAGAAACGGGAAAAGAAATATTTCTCAAATTAAGTGAAAAATGTTACAAATCAAAATAAAATAAAATATACATTATAATTATAAAACAAAATATTTCAATGACAAATGAAGTGTAAATTTAAATACATAATATAATAATAATATATTATACACCAAATAAGACATATACATACACATTGCACAACACATATGACCTAACAAATACAGTACATAACAAATATGACATATAACATATATTTTGAAAACAAATATTACATGTAACATATATATTAATACACATTATACCATGATATATGCATTACCCAACAAATATTACATAGTGTATGCAATATAGGATAAACTCATATAGTAATAATATGTCACATTCTTGCACACGGTTTTATTTCACTTTCATTCCTCTCACACACTTTGAAGAACCTTGATCCATGATTAGCATGAAGTCCAGATCCACTGAAAACTGTTCATCCAGAAGTATGTTCACACAGTTTATACTTTGGTATTTTCAGAAGTGGAACACCAAATACTTCAATGTTCAGGTTTGTCTTGAAATCAACACAGTCAAAATATGGTATTTCTTAACAGTTCTGTTGACTTCTGGTAAATCTTTCTCAGGAGAGGTACGTGATGTAGAAATATTTCAAGTATATTGGGAATTGTTCCTTTCGAACTGTCAATTTATGCGGCACTGCACATCAGTATTAATTTGAATCCGGCCATTGGAGAATATCAACTGTTATATCAGAATGTTATTACATGGATTTTATATACTGAAGGTTTCAGATGTACCACTGAGTATGGTACCAAATAAGTTATCAATAGAGTCTACATTCTGGAACAGAAAAATTGAAATGCCATTTCTTGAATGTTTTAAATTGGCACTTTCAGTTGTATCATTGAGTAATGTGGCATCAAATCAATGATAACTTGCATCTGCACACTGGTGGTAAGCACAGTTGTATATGAAATCTGTGATGGCACTGGTAACTGTCCAATTAAGTATATTGGCACTCTTGACTGTAAAATTCAAGTCTTTGCAATTTTAAGAGTTCAATGCTTTAATACTTGATATCTGTAGAAGTCAGTATTTCATTACTGTAGGATTTCATCTCTTCGCACTCTTATGTGTAGAACTTAGTTTATATGTAACATTCTCTGTAGAGTTCAGACTATAGACACTGTTATCTGAAGAAGTCAGTCTGTAGGTACTGTTACCTGTAACGTGCGGTATGTTGGTATGGCTACCTGCAAACTTCAGCATGATGGTATCATTTTGGATTCTGATGTTTTTACACTGTAGTAACAATGTAGCGATTTAAACAAAAATATTTACAGTTTGCTGAGAAGGTCAGCTAAGTTGTTCTGTGCATCTTCAATATGTGTTATTTCAAACTGGTAAGTCTGGAGAAGCAATGCCCAACGTGCGATTCTGTTATTCTTGGGCGCTCCTGTTTTGATAACCAGCAATGGTTTATTATCTGTTGGAAGTAAGAATGGTCATCCTAAAAGAGACCTTTTTAAGTTTGGAGATGCAAAAAACGACTGCAAGACATTCTTGTTCCGACGTTGCGTACTTCTCCTCTTCTGGGGTCAGCTTTCTACTGATGTAACATATCGGATGTAGGATATCGCCTTCCAGTTGCATTAGGCAATCTGTAATTGCCGTTCCACTCGCATCACATCTGAGGATAAAAGGTAATTTTAGATTAGGCAATTTTAAAATAGGAGGGCTGGAGAATAGAGTCTTGATCCTGGCGAAGGCCTGGTCAAGTTCTGTGTTCCACTCAATCGTATTGGCACATGCAGTTTATTAACAGATATTTAGTATGAATTTCTTTTTGTGATTGATGGTCCCAAGTAGGCTTCAGGATACCTATTTACTTGTAGGGATTTCAAGGTGCAACATTTTTTAAATAACTTTGTGATCACTGATAAGTGTTTCCTTTGAAATCTTATTCCCTAAAAGATCAATTTTCCCAAAAACCTTTTGAAATTTAGAAAGTTTGACTGTCAGTCCTAATTCTTTTATTCTTTTAACAACTGATCTGATTGTTGTTACACAGTTTAAAAAATCACCAATGAAAATACATTTATGTTTTATTTTGGTGGCAACAACTGAAATAAATATGGTTAATTGAGCAAATGTGGAAGTTTTTAGAGAGTTTACAATTAGTTTCCCTTTGTTCAATGGAATTGTTTTCCATTTCAAACTTTTGTTAATTGTGAGAACATCTATTTTAGTAGTGGGGTCAACTGAGAGATCTAATTTTGCAGTGGGAAATGTCACTAATTTCTGTTTGCATGTGTTGGGTAGCACAGTCTGCTTTAGAATGTTTAAACCTTTAATGTAGAACTTAGTTAAAATTTGTTCGTCTGAGGGATGTTCTTCGGGAGAATCAACTAGGTTACATGCAGTGTCTCCTAGGATGGGGTAAGATGGTTCTGGGTTGCTGGAAAATACTTCAACACATCGTATTATACTGGTAGATTTCTCTGGAGAATTTACCAGCTGAAAACATTTATTTAAAGTAATATCATCTCTCTGTTTTGAGATGAATTCATTTTTCATTTTATTATCAGTAGGCGGTATAAAAGTTAAAACTGTTTGCATTCTCTCTCTCTCTCTGTTTCTCTCTTTCTCTCTCATTATCCTCTCTCACTGTTTGTTGTCTTGTCACAACACTACATGCAAAATTTTCATTTTGCCATCTGATCACCTCACTCTCGGACACATCTTTCACATTCTTGTAGTTACCAAGGATCACATCCGCAACTGGGTTCAATAGGACTGCAAATTTAGCTCTACCTGTACAACAGGCAGATCTGATATTAGCCCATGCTAATTCATATCTCTCCTTTCTACCTGAGGATGTACGACATACAATATGTTCACCTGTATAATCACTGTCATTTACAAGACTCTTTCTGATACCTAACACTTTCTCGCTGCTGTCTCTCAAAATCAAACACTCTTGGTCGTTAATTAACCCTTTACTAAACTTGAGTTTACCATCAAAACTAGCCGCCGAATTGGCTGCACCTGTATCTAGTATCTCATGACCACATGTCAGTTTACATTCCTCATTGAACGATTTGCACACTTGACAGGATGTCTCTGTGAAATCCACCTCCTCTGGTAAGTTTGCATCGGACACTGAACCGTCACTGTCATTGTTGCTGCTCTCTGAGGTCTCTGCTGCCCCACTCTGATGGTACTGTTTGTGATATGGACATTTTTCTTGCAGATGATCCACTGAGCGGCAGCTACGGCATTCCCGACGTACATTGTACTGGGTTTTCTTCTCCGCTTTTCTCTTGTACCATTTCTGCAAATGTTCTTTGAACCCTGGGTTTTTCTCACACCACTGCTTTCTCCCATGCTCTGTTTTACAATATGGGCATGTAATCACTGGACCGTATCACTGTAGGGTCTTTGACTCCTATAACTCTTGTAAGAATTCCTTTGTGATTCGTACTGGTACTGTCTGTTTCTTAACTGAGGTTGCACAGCCGCCCCATAATTTATTTCTGTGCCTTTTCCAAAGCTAAAAACATTTTTATGAGCATTAAAGTAAGCTTTTCCAGATATTTCTATCTCTTCGACAGTGGATGGTCTTTGTTCGATCAGGAATGTCATCATGCTGGTTGGTACACTGCATAAGACTTTATCCCTAATTAGAAGGTCTTTCAATAAGTCAAATGATTTTCCAATTTTAGCGGAGCTTATACACTTATCAAAAGTGGTCTCAACTTCAGATAGTAATCAATGAAATTCTGCTCAGGTTTTGGTGACATGTTTCTGAAAGCATTTCTATAAGATTCTTCATCTAAAGAAAAGTGTAATATTCTATCTTTAACAAAGTCATAGTCATCCAATTTCTCAACCGGGATGGTTTCTAAAACTTTCAGTGGTTCACCCCCTAGATGCTTTCTATACATGAGTGACCATTCTGTACGTGGGACATCATAATGTTTAATCATGTACTCAAAGTTTTGAGTCCAGGCAGAAATTGAATCACCTTGAGTGAAAAATTTAATAAGACCTTGATATTTCTTAAAGGATGGTTCTGCTGCCTTCAATTCAGCCTTTCTAATCTGTATTTCGACATTTCTGTCGGCTTCCATTTCTTTGACCCTCAATTCCACAGTGAGCTTCTCTTTCTGTAGTTCAGCTTTACTACTTATTTCTTTGTCCTTCAAAACTATGGCGTGTTGTAATTCTTTTTCCTTAATAAGTAATTTGACTCGGTCCCTTTCGGCTAGAGCTGCTAACTCTTGCTGTTTGGTCATCGCTTCAATCTCTTTGACTTTAGCCTGCACCTCTAATTCTAGCTTTCTTAATTGTCTCTCGTCTGCACGATCCTGCCTTTCTTGTTGATCCTTTCTTAGTTCTCTCTCGTCTGCGTATTTCTTGTCAACCCATTCAAGAGCTTTGTCACCTGTCAACCCATTCTGTCTGGCCAGCTCAATGAAATCAGCTAGACTTGACATCTTGCAATGTTATGAGTGTTACCACAAAACAGTGAACTTTCTTTCAAAATAATAAATAACATGCGCACTACAACAATAAAGAAGAAAAAGAAATTACAATAACAAGAATGTATAATAATATATAATAATAATACAATTTAAATTTCCAAATGGTATAATGGCATTTTGGAAAAACAATTTGGATTGTATTGACAGTCAATGTTGGACAAGGTTTCCGAAATTTACTCCTTAACAATATTTTACAAATGAAATGATGACGTATGTACCCAAAAAATCTATAATTTGTATTATACAGATAATATAACATCAGTGGTTTCACAATATGTAACAAAATCACAAACAAAAACACTTATGAGAGATGGGTTTTAATCTAACTCTAACGCTACTCAACGAACTATAATGAACTACTATGTAAACACTTACAGACAAGAAAGCACAACGATAAATTAACAAGACAATTCACTAACAAAACGCCACTAGCTTGTACTTCGATGATCGACCCGAGATCAAAACAAGTTGAAATCGAGCCAAGGATCTTGACACCGCTTAATGTAAAAGTACGTTATCCTAGCACTTAACAGACCTATGGATAACTAACTTCTAGCCCAGCCAACCTCCCACACAAATATTATCAATGATGAAACAGGATAGACTAGAATGATAGATAATGTACGGCACCGCTGTTCCAAAGACGACCTTGTGGAACACCACGGGCAAGAGAACGAGACCACAGCACAACACCACAATCAAGACACAACTTATCTGTTCTCCAGCCTGGGATCCATGATGCCGCTTGAAACAGTAAGATGAACAGTATTCACAATTGATGATACTGAGGACGAAGGGCCTCAGTTGGAGCTTGTAGGTTCTTCACTCATTCACTCAGCACGTGGCACACTAAAAATAATACATATGCTGCTTGCACACTATGTCTTTGTCATTAATCCTACTCGTCAAGACGCCACATGTTCCTAACACAATCAGTTATTAATTCTAGGGACATTCAGTTGATACAACAACAACGCAATGTAACACACGATCACAAACTAGCCTCTATAATTATACATGTTAACTCTCGATCTAATTATCTACTATTAAGAAATTATTTCGATCATGTTGTCACTAATTAAGGGAGCCACCCCAAGGACGTCATCATACATTAAGAAATCAATTCAATAGCTAAATCTAATTTTTAAGAGAACGATAACCTATATAACCTAGCGTTGACTTTGCGAAGAGACAACTATAAATGCAACAAGTCACACAACAGCTAATAATGTAAATAAATTGTCACTATCTATTATATGTCAGTATCCCAGATTCAACTCCTAAGGACGATAGCACCCATTATCTGTCAGCAACCTACTTTACTAATGTATTTTCTATGGCTCGCTAGGTAGGCCAGCTAACAGACTTCACTACCCTACGACACACTTAAGACACGCACCTGCTGACTACAAATATAATCTTTAATGTACAACGAACAATACAGCTAGTAACACCTCAACCTAGTTGGCATTCCTTATCCTGAACGCCGGCGTTGAGCAGCTTTTACATTCACTGGTCAACCCGAACCGTTCCCATGGATCCCCAAGGACACGATTCCAAACTAACAGTTTATCAGTGCTGACTAAGCCGTCGTCTATTGCCACGCGGGACTCAGTGACACACATAAGGTGTATGGTCTAAGTGTAACTGGGCAGTGTTACCGCCATTAACAATGCGTGTCACACATTCACTAGCTGCTCAACAAATACTGCGTGGAACGTCTACTATTCAAGGAACAATAACTCTACGCTATCTCATCGAAACATTAAATGGAAACACAGCCTATCTCAAAAATACTAACCACAAACACTTATTCAATCTAACCGTCACTAAACTACATTAACCAAGTCAAAGCGCTATGTCTTGTCCAGTCCAATGTCTACCACACAACTCTCCCCAGCGAGCTCTGTCCAAGCTTTTTTGTTCCCCTTCCGCGTTCATCTCTCGACACGCGGTAATACAAGTTAACCGTGGGACCTGGCTTGAGCCAGTTAACTCGACCCAGTTTATTCCGTGGTCAAGCTGCCCGGTCTCACACTGAATTTTACTGAGGGTCAGCTTGTTCATATGTGATGATTCACTATCATCATATCTGATCATCCCGTAGCCGAACTGGCCTCTGACAATTGCACTAGGACCAGATTGGGTCAGGTATGACCATACGAAGGAAATGAGTGATGAGAACCTGAAGGATATGGCTTTTTCTATCAATCAGAGCATAAGAACTGCTTTAGTACCCTTCAAGTGGGAGCACAGCTATTTAGCCCCACTCCCAAAACCAGGCGCTGCAGGGCAGGGCAGGGCAGGGCAGGGCAACTATTAACTCTGTGTCACGTTCTTGAATGACTAACGGCGATTATTAAGTCTGTTTCAAGTTCTAAAATGACTCATGGCAACTAATAATTCTATTTCATGTTCTGGAATGAATCATGGTAAATGTAGGCACTTTTCAGGTGACAGTATTATACTGTACTACAATGAAGCATGGAACTCACAGCCCATGCTGATGGTGTGTGTGACTAGCATGACACACTTGTATTAAGAAATGTCTTCCAAAACAGAGCAGGGAATTTCAGTCATTGTTGCTATAGCACATACTTATTATACTTCTCATATGCCTCACCCTCGACCTATCTGCAGTGACCTTCTCTTTTATCTTTATTCTCTTTATAATTTCACTCCCTTCATCTTCTACTCATCTATAATTCCCAATAGACCAACCTAGAAGGGTCCTTAGGGACTCTATATTCTCCTAGCTATCTGAGCCTATGAAGGCTGAACATTCAGAAAACTGTTGTGCCCTTGGCAACAATTATTAACTCTGTTTCATACTCTAGAGCAGTGTTCCTCAACTATTTGGTGCCCGCAGAAACAGGGGAAATTATTTCGCGGCCCACCTGACAGTAATAAGACACAGAAACAAAGGGGACATGCACGGTGCCACACTTGCTTTAGCCACTACTTGAATTATTGTCCTTATTTGTAGCCCAGTTGTATCTACAGGTTATGTAATTTTTGGGTGCCCTAATATAACTGTTTTATGCGGTTGATTGGGGTTTCCAGGATTTGAACATGTTTCATCCCCCCCCCCCCCCCCCCTCCCCGATATGATAAATTCTATAGACAGCAATTTTGAAAGAGGAACTTTTCTGTGGCTCACCAATTGAAGAACACTGTTCTACAGCATAGATTCCCTAACCTTTTCCCCCTACCAACCCCTTTTTATTGAGAAAAAAAAAATCACTCAGCCCTCTCCCCTGAAATATCTAACTACCCAAATGTACCTGCGACTACTACTGCCGCCAGATTTCACAGGCAGTTACAACCCCTTCTGACTGCTCCAGCAAAGGACAGTATGCCCATTTTTGGAACCTATGTTCTAGTTACTTGTAATCCCTCGTCCGTATCAACAGCCTAGCACATTGGTCCAAACCATTCGTGCTCCACCCTCTGATGCATTAGCCATCTTACAGTTGCCATGCTGAACATACTCTGGAGGAGCTGACTGGCATTTCTTCTAACTCTACCCAAGAACCAGTTTTGACAAGCTAGTCCTCGTTTAATGCCCATTACCAATAGGTCGTTCCTTGTCTCCAACTCCTTTGTAGCAAAATCTCTAGAATGCAGTGTATGTCTTGACCAATGAACCACTGCAGACATGGCCAATCTGTCGGCTCTTTCATTTCCTTGCACCTCGGCCTTTCCTGGTATTATAGCCAAGATAGTTTCTTGAGGCAGAACTTTTGGATGCTGTTTAGTTGCTCACTGCCACTATTAATAATGAATGCATACCTTACACTAATAAGCTAAATGGTTCACTTGACAACATTTCCTTACCACATCCCATTTCATCCTCCCAGTCTCCACAATCATTTTCCTCATCACAAAGAAACTCCCGCCGGACACACTTGAAGGTTCGACTACAGTGGAACTCATCTTTGGTACACAGAGTCTGTCTGTGACCTGTCAGTGATGGAAATGTTCTGTCAGTTACACTTGGCGATATCTCTAGCCAGTCAGTCAGATCTAGGTTAGCCCATGCCTACACAGAGGCTGTCTATGACTACCTTTCTGTGACTTGTCTATGACCTGTTAAGGGGGGAGTTCTAGCAGGGAATCTTGAAAAAATGTGATTTTTGAATTTCGAAACAAACTTGGTATCAAATTAAAGTTTAATCAATATCCTATACGTTTCTGTATACATTTTTAAAATCTGATGAGTAATATCCGATTTATGATGGCTGAAAGACGGTCAGGTCTTGGAAGACAAAAAAAATCAGAAATTCATGTTTTCACACATACACATATATTTAGTGACATTGCGAGCCTCCCTAACAGTTTTCTTACAATCAACGATCCTTGTACGGAACAATCAAAATGGTTGCCTTCGTAGAAGCGTGTTTACATTTTGTTTGTTCTTGAATCATTTGTACAAGTAATCTTCTAAACAATGTCAAGTGATAAAAAGTATTGTAAACATTCAAGGAAGCAAAAGTTTCACTGGAATAGATTTATGAGTGCTAGAAAGAGATGCAGAGAATTAGTTTTAAATCATACTATTGAGAACGACAAACATGTAAACATTGACATTCCTACAAGTAATTTGTGGATATGTTAATTGTAATGTAGTAGTAATAATAATAGTGGAACCAGTACCAAAGCTGCCACATTCACAGTGCCACGCCCACTCACAGTGCTACGCCCACTCACAGTCGGTCATCGATAAAAATCAACGATCTGTATGGCATTGATGATGATCCAGACACAGATTTAGAAGAATGAGATGGGGCAAACACTTATCCTAAGTGTGACAGTGAAGGGTACAGGATTGTTGACCTGAATATTCTATGTCACCAGATTTCATCACAGCTGGTTTTTGCATTTTGTTACAACCAAGTCAGACTTACTGAGAATGAAAGACAAGGACGTGGTAGTCAATTTGAATTTGTGTGCAGCAACCAAAATTGTAAAAGACAGACCATTTTTCATTCCAACTGTCAAATAAGAGTCAACTACAGCAACAGTTTACAAGTACACTCAGTCAACAAGCAAGCTGTTTTTTCTATGTGCTGTGCAGGAAGTGACTGTTCGGACTTGCAACATTTTGTGGAATAATGAATCTTCTGCTGCCTGTCCACAAGTGCACACATAAACTAATAAATGATAGGATATAAAGTGCTTGTAGATGGTGACACAGCTTCAAAACAGTTTCTGATTCAAAGCCATACGGTGACGCACCTGTTGTGAAGATAGGATGTGTCGGGAAAGTGCAAAAAAAGAATGGGTATCCGACTACACAATATAAGGAATATTTGGGGGAAGGGAAAGAAACTGTCAGATGGGAAGAATATTGGTGGAAAGGGAAGGCTTACAGGCACACAGAGTGACTCTATTCAGAAATATTATGGGAATGCAATCAGAAGTAATAAGAAGGACTTGAAAGGAATGCGAGTAGCTGTTTGGGCGAAATACTTTCACAAACGCTAACGAATTAATCAACAGCACAGTTTGGCGACATTGCCCCAAACACAACAAGTACCATGGATTAGTAGAAGTTAAGATTGCAGTTGGTATTGCAGTACTTATTTTCAATGATGGAGCAAAAGCCCTAGAAGTACCCCTTGTGGCAATGCAACTATTATGTGGACGTTTCACACCAGAATTTTTCATCTGTACTGACACATTACGGCTGAAAAACTCTCAGAAGAAACCAACAGAAGCATTATTGGAAGCGAGAAGTGCAAGGAGGAGGAAGCGACTTGGATTAGATGATGTATGAGATAAATCCAAAGGCTTTCCTTATTTGACAGGGAGTCACTGAGGTAAAAATTTAGAATATTTAAAAAAAAAAATTTTACGTCGTTTGTTGTAAAATTTAACTTTTTTTTTCTCACTTATCCTGGTATAACTTTCTAAGATATTAACTAATCTGCATGAAATTTTGCATCCTTGCTCACATTATAACTGGCTATGGGACAGACTATGAAAATTCCAATATCATGAATGTGTTCATTTGTATATAATTTCAAAATTGTAATTTTTAACACACAAAAAGAGTAAAATTTTGGGTAGCTTTACATTAAATCTATTAAATGTGTACTGTTTTCCATAGTCCGAGCTATACTCACACCATTTTTGTATGTGCATTTTAATTTTGAAGTAATTTGGCTGCACCATTTTCCTAAAAATATTTCCAAAGTAACATCTTTATTTTGCATATTTCAAAAATAAATTTTTCACTTTAAAAAATTGTTATCTCACATGTATATATTGAATCCTAAAGATGTTTATTTTATATGATAGCTTGATCATATGGTCATAATGTCTGAAAATGTAAGAGTTCTATCTTTGAAATTGAATTTTTTATGATTTTTTTTCTAACACCACTGATTTCCTGCTAGAACTGCTTAGTCTACATCAGCAGAGGTTGTAATGATGCTTTGATGGAAAATGCAGTGTGAGATACTACACACTGAGAAGAGGTCAGAGGTTTCACTGTCACATTCATGGAAGATAAAGCAGTAGATCAAGATTTTCTCACTGGCTTTAGCTGCAGCCATATTAACAACAAACTCAGAAGTGAATAATTCCTCCCCACATGAAGTGTGACACTGTCAAAGCAGTGAAGTGTCAGTAGATATCTAATTTACAATACAGCGGTCTCTGAGAGGCATCGTCTTTTAAGATCCAAATTTCAAGTTTCATAAACCTAACACAGTATTGATATGTGACAGAAAACACCACAATACAACTCAAAGACAATTTACACAGTCACTCAAATTATATAAATATTCAGAAGACAGCTTATCAATCAACAACTTGGAAATGATTTTGACACTGTGAGAAGTTAAAATTTAAGGAGACTGCGATACTTGTCATTACAAACTTGAGTGTCATTTTGAAGGACTCTGTCCTAACAGTTTTGATACCACTGATGGTTGTCTCTTTCTGCTATATTCCACGCTCTCAATTGTTTCAAATACACAGGTAACCATGAAGTGGATTAAATCACTTCCTATTACTTAGTTCAGAGCCAAAGTGACAGAACAGGGATCAGCTGGCCTCAAAGACATAGAACTGCCATACTCAGACAAGAACGTTAACCTGCTCCAACAAGCCGAAGTAGATCACAGACAGCATGACCATTGACATTAATTGGTATCTTTCATAATATACAGACATAGCAACCCTGTGGTAAGTTCAGCTGATCATCTCTGTTCGGTCAGCAGAGGTCGTAATGTCGCTCTGATGGAAAATGCAAGGCAAGATACTACACACAGAGAAGTGAAATGATGTGTTATTATCAGTTTCACAGAAGATAAAGCAGTGGGTGGCAACAGAGGTCAAGACTGTCTCACTGGCTTGAGCTACGGTCATAACAACAACAAACTTACAGTGGGTCGAGGGTCATGGAGACTCAGGGCTATAGAGGCTTGGATTCTCGGGCAGTGGAGTACACCATCTGTTCCCCGTTGTGAGTCTCTGAATCTAGCCTTACAGGTGAAAAGGGCGCACTCAGGAGGTAAGTCCTCTGATCTGGCAAACCATTTTAAAAGGTGACCTCTTTAACCAAGACCTTGCAGTCATAGGACAAAACACAATAGATCTAGAGGAGACAACCTGTATTTAAAAAAAAACCCACCTAAAGTAGATCTATGTGATGAGAGGCTGAATGGCTGTGGGATAGTCAGTCGTGAACGTGGACGTCTGGTCAGGGAAAGAAGCGGTGCCAGGCGTGTGGACTCCATAAGGACATCCATTGCCTCTTCCCTAGCAGGCAGGCTCTACTAGGGTGACCGGCTACTTCCTGCTTCATAATAATTGTATCATTTGGATTTTTCATTTCATAAGAATTGTCGCTGGTGCTACAGAGCATGTGCTCTGCACCTGAAGTCATCTTCAGCGAGCAGCAATGAGAGAGTGCAGAGGTGAAAATGAGGAAATGGTGAGAGAAGAAAGCAGAGAGATAGAAGGGCAGGAGCCAGAATTTTGGCGAAAATCAGAGCGGCTTGGGTTCAACCATTTAAGAGTGTGCTTTTGAAATTTGTGCAGTGCCAGACAGAGAGGGCCCATATTAGAGAGGATGATACACGATTTTGATGTAATCATGCTTAAGTAGCTCACTGCAGACAAATACCATTGCCCTGGATATGTCAGCTATGTATACCCTGCTGGACATGGGAGACACGGGCAATGTCTGCTAGTGAAGGAGTGACTTAAACATGTGGTGCTTGACCTGATTGAGTGGAATCATGATGTCTTTGAGGTGCAGGGAATACAGATGGAGATTGGTGGCCTAAGCTGGAAAATAATAAATATATATGCATTAGTCACAAAGCAACAATAAGAGTGGCTGAAAGACCTAGAAGAGATCCAGGGCAACAAGTTCCTCATTTGTGAGGATTTCAATTCAGAGAGAGTATCTGTGTGATACTTATTTAACATGGGTTTTTTCGCCAAACAAGAGGTCAAAGTCTAAGGAATACAACTTTTGTAACAGAGATTTCCCCACAAAAACACTACAGCACGGTAATAACAGCCAGCACAGTCATCAGCGACAGTGAACATGCTAAGGTCAACACACTAACAGCCAGTACGGGCAGCTGCAATAATTCACTCGTCAAGTTCAATGGGCTTACCACAAGGCGGTACATCAAATTAGAACACATCACACACAAAAAAATGCACAAGATTAACTTTGGGGTCCAGTCAGCACAGAATTAGTAGTAGTCCTTTACTACTAAGAAAGTGTATTGTAAAGTATTTGGATAAAAGTGAACTGAAAAATTTTGATTGTGGTAGAAGTTAATGAATGAATTAATATTGATGTTGGTGGTAAGACTTTTGTTAAAATACCCAGAAAATAGGTGACAAATAGACACAAGTTTTTAAGTAAACTGGAATATTATTACTGTAGAATAGTAAACAGTAGACAGCACCAGCCTTATACGTTCTAAGCAATTGTTTGTGCTTCACATTGACATGAACTAATAGTTCTGATTTGAGTGTCACTGACAGAAATAGTTAGTTAAAATACAACACAAGTGCCAAGTGCCGGGTAACATCACAGTCTGGCGATCACATTGGGCCGCATAGCTTCACAGCCAAGCAGACTAAAATGCGGTGCCGTGCTGAACCGTGCAGTAACAGTACCATAGGACAGCATTAGACCTGAACCTACAACAGAGAGGCAAGGAAAACAGCAGCAAAGCAAGGGAAAAGAAATTTATTAATACACTGTATTGTTTACATGCTTTCTTCTTTTTCATTTCAGGTTCTTTGGATGTGATGATATTTTAATAAAGTATTATTCTATTTAAATAAAATAGATCATTTTTGTCTGAATACTATTAAATTTAATTATATTGGTTGATCAGTACTTAAGAAAGAGAATAGGGGCTTTTGAGCTGAAATGCTATAGAAAGATTCTCAGAATATCTTGGACAAAGAAGATGAGAAATATTGACATCTTAAAAGATCTGAACATCAAGGAAGATTGGCTAATAAACAGCATCCTTTCTCGAAAGCTGAAATATTTTGGTCATATCAAGCGCTACGACGGATTAGAAAAAATTATAGCAGAAGGCATGGTACCAGGAAGGAGGGGCAGAGGCCGACCGACACGAAGATGGGCACAGAATATAAGTGACTCCTTTAGTGTGAAAGTTCATGAGGTGGGAGAACTGGCAAGAGACCGAGTTTCTTACAGGCAGACTGTGATGAGAGCGACGTTCTGCAAAGGACCTGCTACATGATGATGATATTGGTTTATAGGGGATATAGAAACTAAAGTTAAGAAAAACTTTCAATTATTTGGTTAAAAAGGGTACAAAATATTAAATATTTGAACTAATATCTTTAGATTAGGAAACATTTTTAATATTTTTGAAATTATTAATTAATTTACAGTGACACATTTTAAAATGTTGGACCTGACGAAATACATAAATCTGGGGAAGCAGTTTGGGTTATCAGGAGATGGACTGAACAAATTCTGTGAAGGAAGAGAACAGGAAAACAGAGAAGCACAAAGGTCCAGCAACAATTGGATAGAGAAGAAAGGATGTTAGCACGCACTCACGAGTTAGCGCTTGGACATAAGCAATTATAGCAAGAAACAGCACTAAGAGACAAGTAGTTAGAGCATGGAGCAAATTTAAAACAGCAGTAGTTAGACCACGAGAAACAAATCAAAGAACAATAGTTAAAGCTTGAAAATGAGCGGTTGGCAGCACAAGTGAATGCAGACATAGAGAAAGTAGAAGCATAGATAAAAACAAAAGAAATTAATAATGAATATAAAGCAGAACTGGCAGCACAAAGGGAAAGAACTAAAGAAAAAGAACATAAATTTACAAAATACAAAGGACTGGTAAAGAATTTAGGAGAAAAAGACGACATAGGATTGTGGATTTCTGCATTTTTACTCCAAGTTTGTTTTGACAAATTTCTAAAAGAAGACTGGGCAATACTGTTCCAATGATTTCTTGAGGGTGATCCGTTGAAAATTTGAGAAACAGTGCGAGAACATTTATGAGCAGATTTCAACTATATTAAAGACAGAATCATGCGCCACTATGACTCACAAGAGGCAGTATATAGATTGCAATTCATTTATAAAACCAAAAGCAACTCAGACGTAAACTGTTTGAATCTTTGCCAAAACCAATGACAATGTTTCTGAAAAAACACAAACCGACCTTCTTAATCCAGTTAGAGCAGCCCACCATGAGATCTTTCTCATATCGCATATATTCAGAAGCTAATGCACAGGAACAAAGTTCATACAAAGCAGGATACAATAAATAGACATATCGAGCAAAGACAAAATATCATGGAGAAAGAAAGGTAAGAATAATAGAATGTGAGGTGTGCAAAAAAAAGGCATGGCAATGATGCACTATGTGATGCCAATGAAAGGTATGGACAAGAAGTCAGAACAAAAATCAAGAATAGAAGAAAGAAGGTAATAAGGTATGATTATGCAAGTAAATGCTGGGGTTGTGGATTTTACGGGCACATTTGACAATTTTGCAAATATAAGAAAGAATTCAAAGCAGCAGCAGTATGTGAAACATCAGATTCTGATTCAGGAAATGAAATATTGAAAGCAAATGCAGCAGTGCTACTAGAAGATGACAAATGCACAACTCACAAATGTGAGGCTTTTCAAGAATACGATTTGCCGTGTGGGCATAAGATACCGGTGCATAATGGAAATTCGGTGAAGGATTGTGAAAGAGTAAATTGACATAAAGGGACTGTTGGTAACCCAATTGTTTTAGTTCTGAGAGACACAGGAGCGATGATATCAGGCATTAATAAGTCACTAGTAAAACCAGAAGACATGACCAATAGGTCTGTCAGATGTAGAACATTCGAAGGCAGAATAGAGAAATTTAGAATTACATCAATATGGGTGAAGACGCCTTATACCACAAAGAAGATGGTCATGGCCATATTGAGCTTGCCATGTGCAAAAGTTATAATTGGTAACCAACCTGGGCTTAAGGAAATGACGGATCATGAAATAAAACAGTGGGAGAAAGAAAACATACCCGAGATGTTAGAAGAGTTGATGACATCAATGCATAGCAAAGAGACAAACACAGAGAGAGAAACTGAAAGTGAGAATTTGAATCAGGATGAGATGGAAAATGTTGCAGCAGTGACAAGAAGTGCAACAAAAAAGCAATGAATGCAAGAGCACTCTAAAATCTGGATAAAGAACATAACTAAACTAAACACGATAAAAACACTAAACTGTTTTACCAAGAGCTGAAAAATTCTGTAACACTAAAACAACGTTTTGATGCAGCAGATAAATGTAAAATAAATAAAACTGGTTTACCAACAAACTATAAAGTGAAGGTAAAGTTAACAGTGCAGTTGCTATTAAAACTAATTATGAGATTGTTAATAAGTGCTGGCTACTGTGTTAAATCTGTTAGAAATTTTGCAAAATTAATGTAGAGTACTAGTGAACAGGCAGCGAACAAAATTAAACTGGGATCAGAAAAAAAATGATAAAATATAACTTTTTCGAGTGTGAGGTATTAGCCATTGCAATAAGTTTTAAAAAATTTCAGAAATTCTTAATCGGAAAAGAATTTACAATTATTACAGATAATTTGGCACTAGTGGAGCTGCAAAACATAGATGCTAATTGAAACGCTAGGGTATCCCGTTGGGCACTCTTATTATAAAAGTTTAAATTTGACATCATGCATGTTAAAAGTGTTGATAACCAAATTCCAGACATTATGTTCAGATGATAAAAATAACATGGGGAAGTAATCAAAAGGGGCAGAAGTTGGGAAAAGGGAGATAATTATTGTTAATAATTCAACACTACTAACAGATGTTCAATAAATTTGTTGTTACTAACAATTTAATATTCAACTAAATAGTTGTTGTATGATGTGATGACGTGAAACTGATGATGAGAAATGGTGTATAACAGTCGATAATAAAACGACACAGAAGTAACACCAAAAAATTGATTAACTTAGAAATGTTAGTTAATTTGATAATGTTCTGTTATATATTTGTAAATGAATAGTATTCTTTCCAAAAAACAACACAAATAGTAATAGTATAATGTAAAAGTATAGAATGAAATTGCCACAATGCTAAGATAGGAAAGGTTCTGGCGAAGCTTTTGGGTTATCAACCATGGTAATTGACAGATGCCAGCATATAACAGCAATTAACAAAAAGATGTACCAACAGTACCATACCACAGTCTGTTTCATCACTACCATGACTGCAGTCAATCTCCCCATCACATTTCCACATGAGGGCAATACATGAACCATCTGGACACCGGAACTGTCCTGGCTGGCAATCTTGGAGGGCTGGAATATGACACACACTGGTCAGTTCCCAGACAACATCATACATGTCAATGGGGGGCTAGAATGTATCACACACTGGTCAGTTTGAACACAACAACATCATACATGTCAATGGGGGGCTGGAATGTACCACACACTGGTCAGTTCGAACACAACATCATACATGTCAATGGGGGGCTAGAATATATCACACACTGGTCAGTTCACAGACAATATCATACATGTCAATGCGGGGCTGGAATGTATCACACACTGGTTAGTTCACAAACAACATCATACATGTCAATGGGGAGCTAGAATGTATCACACACTGGTTAGTTCACAGACAACAACATTCATGTCAATGGGCGGCTAGAATGTATCACACACTGGTCAGTTCACAGACAACATCATACATGTCAATGGGGGGCTGGAATGTATCACACACTGGTCAGTTCACAGACAACATCATACATGTCACTGAGGGGCTGGAATGTATCACACACTGATCAGTTCACAGACAACATCATACATGTCAATGGGGGCTGGAATGTATCACACACTAGTCAGTTCACAGACAACATCATACATGTCAATGGGGGGCTGGAATGTATCACACACTGGTCAGTTCGAACACAACAACATCATACATGTCAATGGGGGGCTGGAATGTATCACACACTGGTAGTTCCCAGACAACATCATACATGTCAATGAGGGGCTGGAATGTACCATACACTGGTCAGTTCGAACACAACAACATCATACATGTGAATGGGGGGCAGGAATGTATCACACACTGGTCAGTTCAAACACAACAACATCATACATGTCAATGGGGGGCTGGAATGTATCACACACTGGTCAGTTCCCAGACAACATCATACATGTCAATGGGGGGCTAGAATATATCACACACTGGTCAGTTCGAACACAACATCATACATGTCAATGGGAGGCTAGAATATATCACACACTGGTCAGTTCACAGGCAACATCATAGATGTCAATGGGGGGCTGGAATGTATCACACACTGGTTAGTTCACAGACAACATCATACATGTCAATGGGGGGGGGGGGGGGGGGGGGCTAGAATGTATCACACACTGGTTAGTTCACTGGTTAGTTCACAGACAACATCATACATGTCAATAGGGGGCTAGAATGTATCATACACTGGTCAGTTCGAACACAACAACATCATACATGTCAATGAGGGGCTGGAATGTATCACACACTGGTCAGTTCACAGACAACATCATACATGTCAATGGGGGGCAGGAATGTATCACACACTGGTCAGTTCGAACACAACAACATCATACATGTCAATGATGAGCTGGAATGTATCACACACTGGTCAGATCACAGACAACATCATACATGCCAATGAGGGGCTGGAATGTATCACACACTGGTCAGTTCACAGACAACATCATACATGTCAATTGGGGGAGGGGGGGGGCTGGAATGTATCATACACTGGTCAGTTCACAGACAACATCATACATGTCAATGGGGGGCTGGAATGTATCACACACTGGTCAGTTCACAGACAACATCATACATGTCAATGGGGGGCTGGAATGTATCATACACTGGTCAGTTCGAACACAACAACATCATACATGTCAATGGGGGGCTGGAATGTATCACACACTGGTCAGTTCACAGACAACATCACACATGTCAATGGGGGGCTAGAATATATCACACACTGGTCAGTTCACAGACAACATCATACATGTCAATGGGGAGCTAGAATATATCACACACTGGTCAGTTCGAACACAACAACATCATACATGCCAATGGGAGGCTAGAATATATCACACACTGGTCAGTTCACAGACAACATCATACATGTCGATGGGGGCTGGAATGTATCACACACTGGTCAGTTCACAGACAACATCATACATGTCACTGAGGGGCTGGAATGTATCACACACTGGTCAGTTCACAGACAACAACATACATGTCAATGGGGTTTTGGAATGTATCACACACTGGTCAGTTCACAGACAACATCATACATGTCAATGGGGGGCTGGAATGTATCACACACTGGTCAGTTCGAACACAACAACATCATACATGTCAATGGGGGGCTGGAATGTATCACACACTGGTTAGTTCCCAGAAAACATCATACATGTCAATGAGGGGCTGGAATGTATCATACACTGGTCAGTTCGAACACAACAACATCATACATGTGAATGGGGGGCAGGAATGTATAACACACTGGTCAGTTCGAACACAACAACATCATACATGTCAATGGGGGGCAGGAATGTATCACACACTGGTCAGTTCACAGACAACATCATACATGTCAATGGGGGGATAGAATATATCACACACTGGTCAGTTTGAACACAACATCATACCATACATGTCAATGGGGAGCTAGAATATATCACACACTGGTCAGTTCACAGACAACATCATACATGTCAATGGGGGGCTGGAATGTATCACACACTGGTTAGTTCACAGACACCATCATACATGTCAATGGGGGGCTAGAATGTATCACACACTGGTAAAGTTCACAAACAACATCATACATGTCAATGGGGGGGGGGGGGGGCTAGAATGTATCACACACTGGTCAGTTCGAACACAACAACATCATACATGTCAATGGGGGGCTGGAATGTATCACACACTGGTCAGTTCACAGACAACATCATACATGCCAATGAGGGGCTGGAATGTATCACACACTGGTCAGTTTGAACACAACAACATCATACATGTCAATGGAGGGCTAGAATATATCACACACAGGTCAGTTCGAACACAACAACATTATACATGTCAATGGAGGGCTAGAATATATCACACACTGGTCAGTTCGAACACAACAACATCATACATGTCAATGGGGGCTGGAATGTATCACACACATGTCAGTTCGAACACAACAACATTATACATGTCAATGGAGGGCTAGAATATATCACACACTAGTCAGTTTGAACAAACAACATTATACATGTCAATGGAGGGCTAGAATATATCACACACTGGTCAGTTCGAACACAACATCATACATGTCAATGGGGGGCTAGAATATATCACACACTGGTCAGTTCACATACAACATCATACATGTCAATGGGGGGCTGGAATGTATCACACACTGGTTAGTTCACAGACAACATCATACATGTCAATGGGGGGCTAGAATGTATCACACACTGGTTAGTTCACAGACAACATCATACATGTCAATGGGGGGGCTAGAATGTATCACACACTGGTTAGTTCACAGACAACATCATACATGTCAATGGGGAGCTGGAATGTATCACACACTGGTCAGTTCGAACACAACAACATCATACATGTCAATGGGGGGGCTGGAATGTATCACACACTGGTCAGTTCACAGACAACATCATACATGTCAATGGGGGGGGGGGGGGGGGGGGGGGGCTAGAATGTATCACACACTGGTCAGTTTGAACACAACAACATCATACATGTCAATGGGGGGCTGGAATGTATCACACACTGGTCAGTTCGAACACAACATCATACATGTCAATTTGATGCTAGAATATATCACACACTGGTCAGTTCACCGACAACATCATACATGTCAATGGGGGGCTGGAATGTATCACACACTGGTCAGTTCACAGACAACATCATACATGTCAAATCCTCTTGTAAATAATCCACTGCTGATGTTCTTAAAGTTCAGATACGACACGTCGTCGTTTAAAAATACGACTAGTAGTCGGTTATGAATACTGGGATTAAATCCCTTAAACTGTCTCTTTGTCTGTGCCGATTCTATGGCAACATGACAATGGGTACAATTGTGTACTAATCGTTGAGTCGTTGGTGTTATGAAAAATGCCGCAGGGCCCTCAGATCGGTCAGAAATCACTACAGTAATCCAGAACGAATTAATATAGAACTACACTCGTTAATCTGAATACTGCACTTGAAAAACTAACGACCTCCGACCTCCGACAGTGGGAAATGAAATGACCGAAACATGGCGACTTCTGTTCAAAATGGATGACCCACGTGAGGCCAGCCATGCGCATGCGCCAAAAAGATGGAGCGCCATCTGGTACGTTCTATTTTATTGGTCGGACAGGGCACTGTGATTGGTTGCAAAACTATTATTCCATGATTTCAATGTAACTAGTCCTATCTGGTTTCTAGCGGAAAGTAATAGGGGAAATCGGGTCCTCTAACTTCTGTTATATATATATCTAACTATACAGGTAACTAGGGGAGCATCAGTGGTCATTGCCAGTACTGTCACACTGGTCAGTTCACAGACAACATCATACATGTCAATGGGGGGCTGGAATGTATCATACACTGGTCAGTTCACAGACAACATCATACATGTCAATGGGGGGGCTGGAATGTATCACACACTGGTCAGTTCACAGACAACATCATACATGTCACTGAGGGGCTGGAATGTATCACACACTGGTCAGTTCACAGACAACATCATACATGTCAATGGGGGCTGGAATGTATCACACACTGGTCAGTTCACAGACAACATCATACATGTCAATGGGGGGCTGGAATGTATCACACACTGGTCAGTTCGAACACAACAACATCATACATGTCAATGGGGGGCTGGAATGTATCACACACTGGTCAGTTCCCAGACAACATCATACATGTCAATGAGGGGCTGGAATGTATCATACACTGGTCAGTTCGAACACAACAACATCATACATGTCAATGGGGGGCTGGAATGTATCACACACTGGTCAGTTCACAGACAACATCATACATGTCAATGGGGGGGCTGGAATGTATCACACACTGGTCAGTTTGAACACAACAACATCATACATGTCAATGGAGGGCTAGAATATATCACACACTGGTCAGTTCAAACACAACAACATCATACATGTCAATGGGGGGCTAGAATATATCACACACTGGTCAGTTCGAACACAACAACATCATACATGTCAATGGGGGGCTAGAATATATCACACACTGGTCAGTTCGAACACAACAACATCATACATGTCAATTGAGGGCTAGAATATATCACACACTTGTCAGTTCCAGGGCAACATCATACATGTCAATGGGGGGCTAGAATGTATCACACACTGGTCAGTTTGAGCACAGCAACATTATACATGTCAATGGAGGGCTAGAATATATCACACACTGGTCAGTTTGAACACAACAACATTATACATGTCAATGGAGGGCTAGAATATATCACACACTGGGCAGTTTGAGCACAGCAACATTATACATGTCAATGGAGGGCTAGAATATATAGCACACCGGTCAGTTCCCAGACAACATCATACATGTCAATGGAGGGCTAGAATATATCACACACTGGTCAGTTCAAACACAACATTATACATGTCAATGGAGGGCTAGAATATATCACACACTGGTCAGTTCGAACACAACAACATCATACATGTCAATGGAGGGCTAGAATATATCACACACTGGTCAGTTTGAACACAACAACATCATACATGTTAATGGAGGGCTAGAATATATAGCACACCGGTCAGTTCCAGGGCAACATCATACATGTTAATGGAGGGCTAGAATATGTAGCACACCGGTCAGTTCCAGGGCAACATCATACATGTTAATTGTAATAGAGTTGTTGTTTGCCCTTGTAATAATGTTGTATTTACCTGGGTCTTGCACCCATTCTACCATCTAGGGATTTTAATACACAAACGATGCTCGGTTTACATTGTACCAGCTATCAGTTTATTCCTTCACATTCTATGATGCATGCTGACGATTGTTCACACATCCATATCTTCCAACCGACTACTGACACTAGCCATCCACATAACATTGGAACTATCTCCTTTAATAAACAACATCTTCTAATAAGACAACTGACTTTTGTGAATTCTCTGATGCGATTGACGAGTCCAGCTCGGGCCTGCCCACGTCTACTCAACTGGCCCCAAGTATCCCGTGCGGTCACTTGGTGCCCAGGTTTCCTACCTGGTTCGCTATATGCACGGAGAGCATGCGAAGCTCCTCGGGGCTGGAATATACCCCATACCAGACAGTTCCAAGAAAACATCACAAACAGGACAGTTCTAAGACATCACAAACAGGACAGTTCTAAGACATCACACACACATTGACATTTTCAAGACAACATTCCACACTGGTCAGTTCCAAGACCTGAGTGCCGGTGGAACAATCAAGACCTGTGTACAGTCATAAACATACTGACCCGGGAGAGCAGCAAGTGGTCAGCAGGTGCCATGAAGGTGGAAATTCTGCTATTAGTTCAGGATAATGCCCGTTCAGGTGATGTGATTATTTATACAGTGTCATGCGGCAAAAGAAGTGCCTGGGGGTTCCTAGAAAAAGCTAGTAAGCAACATTTAGTGCAGGAGAGCCTAGTAAGATACCACAACATCCAGTTCATGAATGAAAGTGGAGGCGGAGGCAGTCAGTGCAACTTTCCACTGGCTAGAGAACATAATTCACATAATGATTGTAACTGACTCAGAAAGCATGCTGAGGATGGGGAGGACAGGCATGCCTTGTGTAGAGTGACTTGCTTTGCTTAGGAGGTCATGGTGAGGTGCATTGTCTGGTTCTTTTCTCCAGGTCATGATGGTGTGTTGGGAAATGAACAGGTGAACAGATTAGCTGACTCTGCCCAACTTCGTGAAACATTCATTCATGATAATGCAGACATGGTTAAGACCTTATGTGAGCACATGTGCAGTTTGGAGGTGCAAATATATCACCTTAGTCTGGTGAATGATTCTGCGGGGTGACAATGGATCTGGTAGATTCTCAGCACTTAGAGGTAAAGCAAGGCCAGACATATAATCAGACTGCTAGTGACTCTATTGGTACTGAAACTCTGTAGTGACTGCTGAAGACGAGGACAGATGGAAATCATCTCTATAAATGATCACATCACGCCAGTGAGCATTATCCTAAACTAACTGCTAAATTTCCACTTCCCAAGCATCTACTGCCACTACCAGCACTCCCCGCTCAATATTATAATTAGTCTACACAAGTACAACTTTATGTTTTCTATTATTCACTTACGACATTCTTCATCGGTGCTGTCCTCGCAATCATCATCACCATCACATCTCCACTCGTTCGGTACACAATTACCATTTCTACAGTGCAACTCTCCGCTAGAGCAGTTACGCTGAGCTGAAAGTAAATATATGACAGTGAAATATTTATACACTGGATCTTAAAATGAAACATTTACAAGGCGCGTTTTTAAAGTAAGTCCCATTTTGACCATACCGATAAACACTGTTAGAAAACATACATGTGCATATGCAGTATGTTCACGTAGTTCAATAGCTTGCTGCATGCTATTTTTCAAAATCTTGTTTGTTACTGTGTGTAAGTGATTTATAATGAGTGCAAAAATAAATACTCCTGGTGGCTGAGAGGTTTATGCAGTGATTCGTTTTCTTCTTCTTCTTCTTCAGCATTCTGAGCAATTGAGGTTCACTGCTGCAGATATCACCCGCCTCCAACATCTCTCTAGTTGGCCTTCTCTTTCCAGTTGGTGACACCAAGTGTTTGCAGGTCTGTCTGGATATTATATTTCCATCATCTTCTTGGTCTGCCTCATGGTCTATGACCATTCATCTCCCTCGTGTATCCAGTTTTACTTCTCCGTCACCTGACATTCTTTCAAAATGCCCCAACCATTTCAGTCTTTTAGCTCTCATGATGCCAGTGATCAGTGGTGATTTAAACAGATTATGAATTTTGTTGTTGCTTCTCACTCTCCATTCACCGCTGTCTGCATCTTTAATAAGTCCAAAGATTCGTCGTAAGACTCTGTTTTCTAAAACCTGTAAAATGGCTTCATCTCTTTTAGTTGTGCTCCAAGTTTCAGAGCCATATAACATGAATGGTCTTATCAACGTTTTATATATTTTGATTTTGATGTTGCGAGACAGACACTTTGACTTTAGCAGATGTTAAAGGGCATAATATACTTTATTTCCAGATTGTATTCTAGATTGTATTTCTTCTCTCAGCATGTCGGAGTAGTTGAAGTTTGCACCCAAGTACTTATGTTTCCGTTTGTTTGATTTTCATATTATCGACTTGTATGTGGCCGGAGTTTATATCCTTTCACTATCTAGTTATTATCAAGTATTCTGTCTTATCTTGATTGATAACTAGTCCCAATTTCTGAACTGATTCTTTAAAGACATTCAGTGTTTTAACAGTCTCTTGTTCATTTTCTCCAACGATATCAATGTCATCAGCATATATAAATATTCTTGTAGTTTCTTCTATAGTACACTCTTGTTTTAATTTTCTTATAATTTTCTCCAGGCCCAAGTTGAAAAGTGGGGAAAGAGCATCGCCTTGCTTTAAACCAGATGTTATTTGAAAAGGGTCTGACTTTCTGCCTTTATATATTACTATATTACGAGTGATTGCACAGTCAACTCATTGAGGTTTATGGGCCAGATGTTATGACTGATAGTATGGTTAGGAAATGGTGTTGAATGTTTATAGAAAAGCAAACAAATATCCACAACGTAGATCATAGTGGTCGGCCAAATGTAGTGACAGACAACATGGTCAAAGAAATTAACCAAAAAATTAAGAAAAATCATCGTTTCACAATTTCTCTGTGTCTGTTGAATTTTCAAAAGTTTAGTGTTTACTAATTTAAAACACTGTGACAAGAAACCTTGGATCCCAAAAAATTGTGTGCCATATTGGTTTCAAAAATGTTAACCGATGAACACAAGCAGAAACGCAACGATATCAACATCAATGAGATGCATTTTTGGGGCACTTTATTACTGGTGATGAAATCTGGATTCCCTACATAAACATCAAATCAAGCAACAGTCAATGCGATGGCGACACTCATGGTCCCTGAAAGCAAAGAAGTTTTCTGTCAAAAGATCATGGCCAGTGTTTTGAGGGACAAAAAAGGGGTCTTGTTTTTTCTTATTCTTCTGCCTTTCTAGCCCCCAATGAAGCACAGGCCCTCAACCAACTCACGATAAGCCGTTCTATCTTTTGCTATCGCATGTAGCTCTCCTCATCTTTTTAACTTCATTCTCCAGCTTCCTTCTCCATGTGTTTCTTGGCTTTCCTTTATTCCTATGTCCCTGTGGGTTCTGGTGCTAAGATATTCAAGTTATTTTGTTCTTCTGTTTTCTCAATGTGTGTCCTATCCAATGCCAGCGTCTTTTCTTCACCTCTTGATCCACTGGAGCTTGCTTAGTTCTCTCCCAAAGCTGTACATTAGTGATTCTATCATACCATTTAATTCCCTCTATTCTGCGCAGGCACCAGTTAATGAATGTCTGTGGTTTATTAGTAATTGCCTTAACTGTTCTCCATGTTTCCGCTCCATACAAAAGTACTGATTTGACATCAGCATTAAAAATTTTAAGTTAAGTATTTCTTATGACCTCCACACATTCCCTAATGCTTTGAAAGTTCCTCTTGCTTTTTGTATTCTTATTTTAATATCTCTATCAGTTCCCCCATCTTTATCTACATTACTGCCTAAATATGTGTATGACTCCATGTCTTGGAGTGGGGTAACATTAAAGAGAAACTACATTACTATTTGCCTGATTTATTCTTATTATCTTTGTCTTTCCTTTATGGATTTTCAGACCACGCTGCTGTGATCCGTATCAAGTCTTGTTTATTGATTTTCTATTAATGCCAAAGCTTATTGTGGCACTCTGATAAAACTTAGATGTGCCATCCAAAACAAAAGATGTGGGTTGCTGTCCTCTGAAACTGTGCTTTTGCATGATAATACTCAAACTCACGTCACAGATGGAACTGTTCGATTGTTGGAAAAATTGTAGACCACCTGCCCTACAGTCCCGATCTGGCGCCAAGTGATTAACATATTTTCATGCACCCAAAGATTTGGCTGGCATCCCAGCAGTTGAAACTGATGATAAACTGAATGGGTCAAGACACTGGCGGCAGTCTTCTATGACATTGAAATTAAGAACCTGGTGCCACGATATCAAAAATGTGTTGAAGTCAATAGTGATTAAGTTGAAAAATAATTTAATCTGGGAATATGGTAATTTTAGTTTCAGCTTCATAGCAAACGGGTCACCCCATAGTTGCTCCGCTTCTGTGCCAACGAAAAACACACAAAATGTTTATCACAGTTCAAATGAAATCTGCAGCTCACAGTGTCACGCCATGCACTCAACTCAGAAGCTGGGCAACGAAACTATATCCTTCCAGTCTACAAATGGAGCAAAAATGCAACGGCCACCTCTGGCAGAAGCAAAAAAATTTGCCATGGCTAAAAGAAGTGGCCGTGCCTAGCGTCCATTTTGACCTGAAGCATTATGTGAGGGTTAATGAACGGTCACCCAGTAGTACCCTCACTATTAGCTGGGGAAGGGACTTAGGACATTACATCCACCAGCAAGCGTCGCCCCTACAACAACCTGACTGCCTTCGTTAACGACTGTTCACCCAACAGCCATGCAGTTCTTTGGCACGAAGGATGAAAAATAATGTAAATGTGTGGTTCACTTTTGGCTGCAATAAATAATTTTTCTATATTATGAGTTTTTTAAATTTTATGCTGGGACTTAGTAAAAAAAACGTGCCTTGTATTTGTGGATGTCCTCTCTCAGTCAGGGACTGTTGTATGCTGTCTTCCCAGCGGGCCCTGGGTCGCCCTGGAGGTCTTGCAGTGTGTTTAACTCTTTGAGTCCCAAGAAACGCATCACGCGCTAATTGGTTACTACCTGGTGGCCCAATCGACGCGTAATAAGTGAAGGTTACCACTGACCAATTATAAAACGCTGACCGCTCAATTTCTACTTTCTTCCAAGTTCTTTGTGTTTGATATCAGGTGTGCTTATTTGGAAACATGGTTTAAAAGCTAAAAATATAGTACATTTGCAAGGTCTACCGAGGTCCTAAGTGTTTGTTTGAAAACAATATAGCCACCGAGCAGTATTCTACATGCATGCCAACATAATTTATGGCTTTAGAAGCCTCAAAGTTAGATCAAGCCCGTGTTTATTAGATTTATCCAAAATTAGATAGATAACGTTGCAAAGTAGACTTGTTTCAGTTACTTATAGAGTCAAACTTTGATGAGGGATAACTAATGTGTACCTCACACGAAAGGTACAATGATAGCAAATTCAACCGGCACAATTAAAATAAATATTAGTGAAAATGTGATTTTCTTCAGTGTCGGTTAGTTTAAGGCTATTTCTCTAATCATTACTGAACATAGCCACAAACTTACAGGCAAATTGTGTGTTATGTACATTTTGTTTTGTGTGAAGATACTCATTGTTTTGGGAAGTCAGTTCTCTTTACTAAATAATGGTGCTCTGTTATGATGCTTCAAAAGATTCTCTGGAATAAAATCTAATGTACAGATTGAGTTTAAATTTTACATTACTAAGTGGTTCAAGTTCATTTGTTTTTCATTTTGAATATATTTTAACCAGTTTTCCTCAAGTGCCATGGTGGTAAATGGAAAAATGTTTTTTTCATTTTACTAATTTCTGTAAACATACCAAATGTTTATTTACTAATATTTAATTACTATCGCAATTATTTGTTGTAGCAGTATTCTATTATTATTTCCTATTACAATTCCTGGTCACTTTGATGTATAATATGTGTATGTTGCGCGGCAGTTGAATTAGAATGGTGTTTTAATTTGTTACAATTGTAAAATTAAAAAATTGCAATTCCACCCCTTGGGCCTCTGATGCAAAACCCTCTGGGACTCAAAGAGTTAAACCATCATCTCTTCACAATACACACTCTGAGCTATCATATATTGTTTGAATACTTATTATTTTCATTAGTATGCCATAACATTCTAACACTGTCTGCAGTGATGTTCTATGTAAGCTATCAGTTTTGCTTTTTCGTACTCAGATTATGTATTTTGTTGGTTAGTTTCCAGTTGCAAATGCACTTTTGACAGCAAATATAGTGCAGATAAACAGTGGCTGATCAGAAGATTTGTTATGTACAACAGAAGATACAGAAAAGCAGAACAAGCTGTGAACACTTACGGCAGCTGATTTCATCTGAGTGATCTCCACAGTCATCATCTCTGTCACACACCCACTTCATCTGGATACAATGGCCATTGGCACAGGTGAAGTCAGTTTCAGGACACTTGTGATTACCTGAAGAGACAAATGCCATGTTCTCACCACCAGGATAAACAAGTGATATACTTGAAAAAGAAGGGCGAACACATATCTACCATACACAGAAGGAAAAGAAGCATATTTTGACCATATTTAGCATCTACATTCTCTTTCAGGACTACACTTCATTTGTACAGAAACATGTAGTCCCTAGATTTATTCATTATTCTATCAAGACTACACATAATTTATACTGAAACATGTAGTCCCTGATTTATTCATTATTCTCTTGAAGACAGGTCGCCAGTTCACTAGTTTAGTTATTCCCGTCGCACGGTCGCCAGTACACTGACTCTAATTTTGTTCTGTTTGTGGGGAAACTGAACTTTTATCAACAAGGTTTTGAGACATTAGGATTAACAACAGGATGTCCTTTTGTTTGTGAGGTCTCGCGTGGCTTTTGCGTCACTTTATGATTTTTTTTTTTTAATTATTTATTTTTGATTCAATTTTAGGTGATTTTTCTATACTAAATGATAAGGGAAAAGGTCTAGAACTGTTCATACTGCTCTGTTGTTTATGAATCTCTGCCAGATGGTGACAATAGTCTTGATATTATGATTGATATCTAAGTGACAAACCTATTGGTGATAATTTATTTTGGGATACGAAAATTGAACAAAATATTTTAATTGGATCATTTGTTTCGATCAGATGTTTTCCCAATTTTCGGTTGTTGTGAAATCTAACGTTATACAAAAATGATCATAACATTCAAAGTATTTAAATTAATTGTCTTAAATAACTGGACAGGATTTGTTATCAAGAAAAATTTGTGGAAAAGTATTATACATTTTGAAGCTCTTAGTGATAGGATCAGTAAGTTAGGAATAAAAGGAAAACTGAAAAATATCATGATGATTAATGCACCCACTGAAGATAAATAAGATGATATTAAAGAGGATTTCTATGATCTCCTTGAGAATATCATAGATGAAGCTCAAAAATGAGACATATTCATTCTTAGGAGAAATAGGAAGAGAAAACACCTATAAAAATGTAGCAGGCATGGAAAGCCTACATACTAATTCAAACCATAATGGATGGAGATTAATCAATCTCGCCATAGAGAAAGGACTACAGATAAGCAGCACAAGATTTCAAAGAAAATATATACATGAACAAACCTGTCAATCATGTGACAGGATAACTTATTATCAGATAGATCATATTTTAATAAATAATAGAAATGCATCGAACATACAACAAGTTAGAAGCTACAGAGGAGCTGAGCGTCGTCATAGTGACCACTACGTGGTTGGTGCAAAATTAAAAATCAAGCACACCAAGTTGCAAAGATCACATCCAGAGTACAATAGAGAGAGATTACAAGAAATATCCATATCTGAGAAATTTGCAGATAAATTAAAACATTAAATTGAAATTTTTAAAATTCCGTCAGAGGAAAATGTTGACCAAACCTGGATGGATATTAACCCTACCAGACCTCTGGCCCGGTTTACCGGGGATTTTTTAAACTGTCACTATACCGCTGGCCCTAATTTTCGGCTTTTTGCATAGTACAGGAAAACGATGCATCACGGACTAAAAATAACCACCCAATCGTTATCGATCCTCTTTGTTAGACATTGCAAATGTCTGCCCGCATTTGTTTGGATTATATTTGTGTTGTTTTACATGTAAAAATTATGAAAATTCACATTGAAACGAGCGGCTGATCAACCAAGTTCTAGGCTTTTCACAGTCCAACAGGTGATTGATACTTTAATTTATTCAGACTCTGTGATATATATATATATATATATATATTCATTATCTGTGATAATTTCATTTGTTCTTGAAGTGACACTGTCATTGAGAGCGCGAATGATGAGGAAAATCTTGAGAATTATCAATCTTGAAATAGATCGATAGTAGGAAGAGGGGGTGTGTCCATCAAATGGCAACATCTGGTGTTCACTTTGTGAAACAAAGTTGATTCTGATGAGTGAATTCGCACACAAAGGTGGAATTTTGGCGCTAGATAAAAGGTAAGCTTATTTTCTACAATGTCTCCAAGTTTCATCATATTCTAGCCACTCGTTTGCATGTAACTAATATTTTTGTATATCATGTTGGTTTTTTCGCTGTAATGCCCAGGAGCTCAGGTTATAGGGACAGTTAGGTTCAGGGCCTCAGGTCTGGTAGGGTTAAGAATATAATTCAAACCACTGCAGAAGAATGTCAGGTGTATTCACCATAAACAGAAAGAACAAATGGTTCAAAACAAAATGGGAAGAAGCAGTCAGTAAGAAAAAACATGGCAGGCAGATTTGGCTAAATGATACTAGTAACATACGAAATAAAGAAAAATATAGAACAGAATGTAAATAAGCTACAAAATTAGTTAGGCACCAAAATTGAGAATACAGAACAACACTGTCATGGATATGGAAGCCAACCATCAGAACAACAAATCGAAATAGTTTTTTAAAGAACTTAAGGCTGTATGTAAAACAAGGACATCAACAAAGCATTTATAGTTTTAAAATTCACAATGGAAACATGATAAAAAATAAAGAAGAAATATGTAACAGATGGAAGGAATTCTTTGCTGAATTGTTAAACTGTGAAACTCCATTTAATACCTATCTACAGGAAGAGATATTACCATGTGAACCAAATATTGATAAGCCTGATTTAAAAAAAGTACTGTATGTCATAACACGGCTTAAAAACAATAAAGCAACTGGTGCTGATGGAATTGCAGCCCAACTTTTAAAAAAAAGGTGGTCATGCATTACAAGTAAAGATAAATGAATTAATAAAACAAATTTGGAAGACAGAGAAATTACCCCATGAATGGAAAGTGTCTTTATTAATACCCATTTTTAAGAAAGGGGACAAATATAAATGAAAATAATAGAGGAATATCACGATTATCTACAAGCTATAAGATACAATCAGCGGTACTGCCAAACAGGCTAAAACCAAATGTCGAAGATATATTGGGAGATTACCAAGCAGGTTTCCGACAGAACAGATCAACAATAGATCAGATATTCATTTTACTACAAATTGCAGAGAAGAATTTGGAATATGGAAGAGATGTACATAATGTTTTTGTGTATTTTAAAAAAAGTGTATGATAGTGTACATAAAACAGTTTATGGAATGCTATGAAGGACTTTGGAAACCGAAGAAGTTAATTACCATGACCAAACTATGTATGGAAGACACTTGTAATATAGTAGTATATAAAGGCAGAAAGTCAGACCCTTTTCAAATAACATGTGGTTTAAAGCAAGGTGATCCCCTGTACCCACTTCTTTTTAACTTGGCCCTGGAGAAAATTATAAGGAATTTGAAACAAGAGTGTACTATATGAGAAACTACAAGAATACTTGGATATGAAGATGACATTGATATCTTTGGAGAAAAGGAACTAGAGATTGTTAAAACACTGACTGTTTTAAAAGAATCAGCTCAGAAAATGGGACTCGTTATCAATCAAGAGAAGACAAAATATATGATAATAACAGGGAAAGGATATAAACTCCGGCCACATCAAACGAACAGAAACGTATACGTACTTGGGTGCACACTTTAACTGCTCCAACATACTGAGAGAAGAAATACAATCTAGAATACAATCTGGAAATAAAGTACACTATGCCCTTCAACATCTGCTAAAGTCAAAGTGTCTGTCTCGCAACATCAAGATCAAAATATATAAAACGTTGATAAGACCAGTCGTTTTATATGGCTCTGAAACTTGGAGCACAACTAAAAGAGATATCTTACGACTAATCTTTGGACCCATCAAAGATGCAAACAGCAGTTAATGGAGAGTGAGAAGCAACAACGAAATTCATAATCTGCTTAAATCGCCACTGATCAATGGCATCATGAGAGCTAATAGACTAAAATGGTTGGGGCATATCTCTTCTTCTTCTTCGCGTTCACCAGCTGTAAACTCTGGCGGAAGGTTCTGGTTGCTCGACCACTACTGAACTGCAGTCCTGCTCCAGAACCTGAGTGTTGCATGTGCATCAGTTTTACAGATCTCATTCTCTTGAATACAGACTGTTGGTTCCCAGCCTCTCCGGCAGATGCACTTCGACTTCAAAGGAAGCTCCCCAATTAGTCGACTCTTACGACACGCTTTTAGGGAGGCAGTGGATCTATTCTTGTTTTCCCCACAATTGGGCACCGGAACCCACATGGGGCTTTGGGCATATTAAAAGAATGTCAGATGACAGAGAAGTAAAAACTATATAAACAAGGGAGATGAATGGTCGTAGACCATGAGACAGACCCAGAAGACGATGGAAATATCCAGACAGACTTGCAAACTCTTGGTGTTACCAACTGGAAAAAGAAGGCCAACCAGAGAAATTAATAGGGGTGGGTGATATCTGCAGCAATGAACCTCAAGGGCTCGGAATGCTGAAGAAGAAGAAGAAGAAGAAGAAATAAAGACTAGCTGATATATAACTGAACAGAGAATTGGATAGTAGTGTTGCTGAACAGGTAAAAAAAGTAAGGTAAGCACAACATTTTTTATGTAAATAATCTTCATTTGTGTCCTTCATCCTTGAATGCTGTGCAATTTTAATAATATTTTGTTGTAAATTTTTGTCAACATGAAGATGCAGCAAGCAGTCTGTACTAGAACAAACAGAAGATGCAGTGAACAGTCTGTACTAGAACAAACAGAAGATGCAGTGAACAGTCTGTACTAGAACAAACAGAAGATGCAGCAAGCAGTCTGTACTAGAACAAACAGAAGATGCAGTGAACAGTCTGTACTAGAACAAACAGAAGATGCAGTGAACAGTCTGTACTAGAACAAACAGAATGTGCAGTGAACACTCTGTACTAGAACAAACAGAAGATGCAGTGAACAGTCTGTACTAGAACAAACAGAAGATGCAGTGAACAGTCTGTACTAGAACAAACTGAAGATGTAGTGAACAGTCTGTACTAGAACAAACAGAAGATGCAGTGAGCAGTCTGTACTAGAACAAACAAAAGATGCAGTGAACAGTCTGTACTAGAACAAACAGAAGATGCAGTAAACAGTTTGTACTAGAACAAACAGAAGATACAATGAGCAGTCTGTAAGAGAACAAACAGAAGATGCAGTAAGCAGTCTGTAAGAGAACAAACAGAAGATGCAGTAAGCAGTCTGTACTAGAACAAACAGAAGATGCAGTAAGCAGTCTGTACTAGAACAAATAGAAGCAGTAAGCAGTCTGTACTAGAACAAACAGAAGATGCAGTGAACAGTCTGTACTAGAACAAACAGAAGATGCAGTGAGCAGTCTGTACCAGAACAAATAGAAGATGCAGTGAGCAGTCTGTAAGAGAACAAACAGAAGATGCAGTAAGCAGTCTGTAAGAGAACAAATAGAAGATGCAGTGAGCAGTCTGTAAGAGAACAAACAGAAGATGCAGTAAACAGTTTGTACTAGAGCAAATAGAAGATGCAGTAAGCAGTCTGTAAGAGAACAAACAGAAGATGCAGTAAGCAGTCTGTACTAGAACAAATATAAGATGCAGTAAGCAGTCTGTACTAGAACAAATTGAAGATGCAGTAAGCAGTCTGTACTAGAACAAATAGAAGATGCAGTAAGCAGTCTGTACTAGAACAAATAGAAGATGCAGTAAGCAGTCTGTAAGAGAACAAACAGAAGATGCAGTAAGCAGTCTGTAAGAGAACAAACAGAAGATGCAGTAAGCAGTGTGTACTAGAACAAATAGAAGATGCAGTAAGCAGTCTGTACTAGAACAAATAGAAGATGCAGTAAGCAGTCTGTACTATAGCTGGTGGGCACTGAGAGAGAAATCTTACTGCAGTCCTGTTCATCTGTGGCATCCTCACAGTCCTCCTCACCATCACATAGCCAGCTCCTGGGAACACAAACACATTTCTGACCACACAAGAAGTAATGACTGGGACAACTGCTGCAGGACTTGCTAGTGTTGGAAACTGTGGAAAGATACAGGAGACACTTATAAGGCTAACAATAACTGTTTCAACATGAACACAGGGGAGAAACCTGTTAGGCTAACAATAACTGTCTCAACATGAACATACCAGTAACTGTCGCAACATGAACATGTGATAAACCTATTAGGCTAATAATAAACAATAACTGTCTCAACATAAACATGCAAATAACTGTCTTAACATGAACATACAAATAACTGTCTCAACATGAACACATGGGAGAAACCTGTAAGCTAACAATAATTGTCTTAACATGAACATACAGCAGAAATCTATTTGTTTAAGAACAACTATCTCAACATGAATATAACAGTAACTGTTTCAAAATGAATATAAGAATAAGTGTCCCAACATAAATATAACAGTAACTGTCTCAGCATGAAAGTAACAATAATTGTCTAAACATGAACACAAGGGAGAAAGCTATTAGGCTAAGAATAACTGTCTCAATATGAGGCTGTTAGGCTAATACTCAAAGCTAACAATAACTGTCTCAGCAGGAATGTAACAATAACTGTCCCACCATGAAGATGTGGGAGAAATCTACTGCATACAGTCAACATCACCCTGTAGCTTTGGAGCAAGAAAGTAGAAATGCCAGTCAACTTTTACTGGGTACGTTCAGCATGGAGACATTTTGATGGTTGCTGCATCAGGGGATGGAACACCAATGGGTCAAACCAATGTGCTAGGATGTTGATGCGGATAGCAAGTAACAAGTTGGCAGCAAGTCAGCGAGACAATACAGATAATTACTTCACTCTTTAAGTCCCAAAGAACATATCATACGTTCATAGGTTCCTACATATAAGCCCAGTGAATACATGATGCATTGATTTTGTGTCTCTCTTTATTACCTCTAGGGCCTCTGATGATAAACCCACTAGGACCGAAAGAGTTAATGGACTTATGGCTGGAGATGAGTCCAATGAAATGAACAGCTGCTCTAGGTATGATCCAAGAAACCTATCCCAAAAAGTCATAGATACATGCCTACACAGATGATCAGCAACCTGTGCAGTTAAAAATGGGAGGGAGTTGGGGCTGGCATCTTTATCACATATCCAGACAAACACTACCAGACAAAGTAGATCTGCCTACTGTCTTTCTCTCCTTCACGCTGTTTAGTGTCGCAGGCACAGCTAGTGACTGGTTCTTGTGATAGTGTGTGCTCGTCAGCTTGCGGCATGGCGATTCTGTTGAGTTTTAGCAAGTTGTTAACTCCATCAATCCATGTTCCTCTTGGTCTTTCTCTGCTCTTGATGTTTTCACTCTCATGCTGTGCTCTTGCAACCGGTGATGGTGGGTTCATTCTGACCAGGTGGCCAAACCATTTCAGTATGTTTTTCGGTAAATCTAATTACAGGTCCAGTTCCTACCATTCTAATATCTTCATTTCTTTTCTGGTCTTTTCTTGTTATGGTGACTGCTTTACTCAAATACCCGATTTCACATTTCATTAGTTTCTACTCTAGCCGCCATCCTGGCTAATGATGTATATGAGGGGTTTCAACATAAACATGAAACAGTGGTGGCGGCACTGGATTTAGAAGATGCACAGGGCTAGATATGACGTTTTACTGTACACACTTATGGATATAGAGGTCAGTATCTGGACTGTCAAATGGATTGTAGCAGTCCTGTATTAACAGCAGACTGCCTTTCACCTAAGCTCGTGGAGCTCTGAACCATCTAGTATCGCACCTGGTCTCCCACAGGGTTCTGCCATTTCCCCAGTGCTTTTCAATATATACAATAGCAGGATAGCGGCAATGGAGATTTTGATATAGGAAGAATCTTGACTTTTGGTGGTGATGTCTTAGTCTACACACAGGGGAGAAACAGAAAAGAATATTTAGAGAACTACAGTCTGTGGTCGGGTGTGGTGGGAGGAAACAGGCTCAGTCATCAACCTAGACAAGGTGGCGTTTTTGTGGTTTGCTTTAAATAATAGCATTCTTAGAGATATGTTGCTGGACATAACAATCAATGGCAGTAATTTAAAGAGAGATAATTCACTAAAATATCTAGGAATTAATTTTGACATAAGTCCGTCTTTCAAACAGAATGTGGAGGAGGTAGTTTTAAAAATAAAGAAAGGACTCAATGCTATGAAGGTGATGGCATCAGCGGACATGGAACAGAAACTGCTCTATACACTCTACCAGCAACTGATTATTTAGGGACGGAGCATGGTTTAGGGGTGCTAACATTCTCTCAAGCCCAAATTGAGAAATGACAAACTGAAGCCACGTAAGTCATTTTGGGGTGCATATGATACATGCTAATTGTGTGCATGCGGCACATAATTGCATTACCATCTGTATATAAAACATACACGGTTTTACTTGTTAAAATGTACCTTAAAGTCGCAACAGGCAGAAAACAACCTCTGCATGAGGCACTAGAGGATGGCAAGGGACAACGGCTTAAAAGAGACAGCTCCTGAATGGCACAGACAGAAGTCATGATTAGAAATGTTGGCACTCTTCCGAATACCGGTCCCAAATTATTCACCGTTAAAAAATCATATTCAGGGCCTCAAGAGGTCATTTTTTAACCATAAACAGGGCGGTTGGCACGTTGTGTTGTGGTTTACAGCTAGGCTGCGAAATATGCGCCTTTCGCTTGTTCTTGTGGTTCACAGCTAGGCTGCGATAGCGGCGGCGAAATGCTCAATGATAATGTCACGGGTAGGTAAACTTCGTTCTTTTCGCTCACCCTTGAAAGAATGGATCTCACGTTGTGTTGTGGTTTACAGCTAGGCTGCGATATCTGCGCCCTTTGCCCCAAAGCATCCAATTTCAGCAGTCCTAATTAGTCGCCTTTTACAAATTTTATGTGGCAGTGGATCTATTTTTTCTTTCCCTTAAAATATTTGGCCCTGGACCCCCGCAAGGGCAGTAATAGGTAATGTAAACAATGGATCAAAAATCATTCACGTCGCTTAAATGGATGGAACTCTACTCCCCCCCAAGACGCTTAAACAATGGATCTAAATCTATTCTTTTCCGTGTCGCTTCAATGGATCAAAAACGATTCCTCCCCACGGCGCTTAACTTAACGTCTAAACATTCATATCCAGCGAGCAATAACGGCACAAGTGGAAACTGATCATGATGGCCTAAACGGTTTTACTACATAACCTCCTGAGGGATGTTTTTCGGCAGTGAATAATTTGGGACCGGTATTCGGAAGAGTGCCGAAATGTTTGTGGTACTGACAGTATAATGCATTGTGAAGAATGGCTTACAGTGCCAACCAGCAAAACTGACTTGCAAAGGGTAATTACCTTGGACCGAGGGTGTAGGGAACGGATAGCTGGTGAAACAAAATCAGCAGTGCTAGAGCTAATAAAGGAAATTTCACACCAGGTGACATTACATATTTATATATACATGGGTCTGTGGTGAGAGGTAAGATGAATGTGTGTGGCTTTGTTGCAAAGGTGACCAGACTGCTTGAAAACAGAGACCCTCACGTACAACATCACTACATCCAGTATCAGAATGGAGGTGGCCAATAGCAGCTTTTCGATGGCTTAAGAACAACACAGCCTGACATTTTATGATTATAGAACATGCTTCAGAAAATTGTGTTGGAACTGACTCGTCCGCGAGAAATTTATTCTTTCTACGGACCCAGAAAATGGAACATCGAACAGCAGAATTCATTGCTTACCTTGCAGGAAGGCAAGAAGCGACAAGATCGTCGCTAGCACCTTCATACTGACGAAATGTCAAACATGGGGAAAGTTGAATGTGTACAAAAATAATCCAGGGATAGAGAGGCCGTGCTCGAATGGAAGACTTGGCCCAGCACAGATAATAAAAACAACTGTTGTGCTAGAAGCAGGGCTGCCAATAGGATTTTTTTTTTAACCCAGCTAAGCTGAACAAAAACCCAAGCAATACATAGGCGAAGAACCAAAAAAAAAATAAAAACCTAGACTGTTAAAAAAAAACAAATTTTATAATTACAAAATGAAACATTTACCCACTTTTATATAAGGATATATATTTTTTTTAAAACCCAGATTGCAAAATTTGAACCCAAGGCGTCAAATGAAAACCCACATCTGGGGGTAAAACCCATCATTGGCAGCCCTGGCTAGAAAACTAAGCTGAACCAGAAGTGATGTTTGGGCGCCGTGCTGTGCTGGAAGCAGTGTTGCCACTTTTCTTTGACAAAAAAACATCCAGAACGGAGTCAAAAAAGATCTTAAAACATCTGAATTTGCGTGGAAAACATTTAGAAAAAACTTCCAAATGGAAAGAGTCGCAAATTACATAGCTCATCATCATCATGTAGCAGGTCCTTTGCAGAACGTACCTCTCATCACAGTCTGCCTGAAAGAAACTCGGTTTCTCGCCATTTCTTCCGCCTCATGTACTTTCATACTCAAGGAGTCACTTATAGTCTGTGCCCATCTTCGTGTCGGTCGGCACCTGCCCCTCCTTCATGGTACCATGCCTTCTGCTATATTTTTTTAGAATCCGTCGTGGCGCTTGATATGACCCACATATTTCAGCTTTCGAGAAAGGATGCTGTTTATTAATTACATAGCTACTGTTATAAATTACCCTATAGAATCATGTCCTCATCTTCACTTATGTCTGCCTCAAAAGATAAACTTAGCTGGGATGATGAAGTTGAAGCTTCAGATCCAAAATGACTCTCGTCTGCTTTAGCTGTTCCAATTTTTTTTTATACACAGTCAGGGAGCTGATTAGAACAGCGTTTTCCTAATCTCGTCAGGCCGAATTTTATTGTCAAGATAGCATTTAAGAGGTCAAATTTCATCCTGTTTCTTAGGTTAGATTTGATATAATTCATAGCACTGAAAAAATCCTTCTACGTCAGCATTTGAGTGGGTTAGTATCATGGCAAACATGGCACATTCAAAGAGCTTACAGAATATACTGTTTGATATGGCATCTTTAAATTGACTCACTTCACCACAAAACGATTCAGTTCCTGTTTTATTTGTCCATTCAAGTAAGTATATTTTGGTTAACTGATTTTCTGCTATATATATATATATATATATATATATATATATATATATATATATATATATATATATATATATATATAAATTATAGCAGAAGGCATGGTACCAGGAAGGAGGGGCAGGGACCGACCAACACGAAGATGGGCACAGGATATAGGTGACTCCTTGAGTGTGAAAGTACATGAGGCGGGAGAACTGGCGAGAGACAGAGTTTCTTTCAGGCAGACTGTGGTGAGAGCGACGTTCTGCAAAGGACCTGCTACATGATGATGATGATATTTTGCTTCGGCGACACTATTATCAGTAGCCCCTAAAAATGTCATAACTTTACAATATTTAGGTATGTCCTCTACTGGCTGAAGTATGTTGCTCACAGATAAGAGTGAAATATTTTTCAATACATCTAGATTTTCAAGAAGTCTCTGCTTCAGTTGCTTGAATAATGAGATAAGGAAATCTTGACAGCGTTTTCTTAAGTTGTTCTCTTTATTCTCTGTTAACAGTCCTTTTGTTTTTAAATCATCAATTTTTGATTTGATATCCAATGTATGGCTTAGGAGCCAAATAGCTCACTATAGTGCAAGTTATCAAATCAGCTTTAGAAGTTGGCAACACCAATCTTTTACCAGCTGAGTGAAATAGCAAAGTGAGATCGTTAAGTAATTTCACTTTATCATCATGTTTAGATTTGAACAGTTTATTAACCTTTTGCACTTCAATTAGAATAGGTTGTAAAAAAAGAGAAGGAATGCCAAATTTGTTTCATCACATTAAATTCAATATGTCGACTCTGTAGCTAAGTCAATGCGAACGCTTCGTAATGCCGGGGTGCCGGGTTCGATCCCAGTTGCGGGCCATGCGCCTTGCGTTGGTTTCGACAGTGTTATCAGAGGACCGACCGTCCAGTAACAATGGCAAACTACTGTACGTAAACTTGCCTAGAGAAACCACACAACAGCCAGGGGCTGCAGAGGTAGGTTCTGCAACGTCCTGTAAAGGATACGCAACTAACCTAACATTTAATATAGTATTTCAGCTGTGTAGCACTTTTCACTTTGTCTTATTATTTCAAAGCGTGTCTTCAACTCCAACCATTGGTTCATAATACTTCCAACAGATGGTTAAATTGATAACTATCTTGTTTTGCAATCTGACAGAGGAACCATAATTAAAGGCTGTAAATAATGTATTGTATTGCTTTTGTCTAACAAATGATTTGGAAAATCAGTTATGTGTTTCAGCAATAAAGTATTCCGAATTCTTTGGTAAACATTCAGATTAAGCCTCTGATAATGCTAGCTGCAATAAATGACACATACATTTTATAAGTATTAACGATGGGATAGCTTCCTTCAATTTGGCATAAACGCCATTGTTTATACCAACCATCACCGAGGCATTATCGGTACCAGTTGCAGCCAAATTCGTCAAATCTAACTGTTTGCTGATTAAATGTTTCTTCAGTTCCTGACCTATACTTTCTGCATCGCACTTGTCCAGTTAAACTAGTCCAAGATATGTAGAAACTACTTTGTCTGTATTGTTGCTGTAATATATAATAAACACACTGTCACATATCGCTCCTGTCACGTGCCTGATTTAAGGATTTCTCCTTAAGAACCAACAGCACTCTGAAATAATTATGTTGAGTCGTTGGCTCGTATTGGTCTAAGGGATATCCCGTGGCCAATATACGCTCAACTTATTTCAGGAGTAGGGCAACTCAAGCTTTGGCACTACAAAATATATAATATTCCTAGGCACACTTGGCTGGACACCCCCACTACTATAAAAAGGTAGCCCCCATGTTATGATAGTATACTATCATAACCATGTTAACACAGATGAAGATTATTAGTTGACCATACATGTATTTTAGACAGCTACGAACAAAGAATGAGTGACACTCCAGTCAATAGTGAAACTTTAGAAATACTGTAATAAGTGTAACACATACATTATATAAGAATCAGCAAAGAACTTCGAGAACCCAGAGTGATATGAAGGACCAAAACTTCAAACTCTATCTGACTGAACGTGTATGAATGTTCCAGAGTCTGCCTAGATCATCCTTATGATGAGTGTGGACATTTAATAGTGAAGCCTGGCAATAAACCCATGACTGTCCACACTTATCTGAATCCCTGGTTTCTTGAACTGGCTGGATGTTCAGTCACTCTGTTGTTACGTTCAAGACAGTCCCACACTAAACACTCGAACACTGGAGATACACCCAAGCTCCTGGAGAGGATCTCAGGTACCAAGTCAAACACTTGAGGCACAAACAAAATGCCGGATAAATGATGATGGAGGTACAACATCCATAATGTTGTCTGTAGACCAACTGGAGGATTTCATTACTTGATGACCACAGTTAGGTTTACATTCTGATGCCCACCACTGGCTTAGACATAGGTGACTTCCTTGTATGTGGTTTTGTGGACTGCTGATTCACTGCCTGGCCTCCAAGGAGATATCATCCTGTATCAAGAAGGAACTCAGAATTAGCAGTCATCTCAGGGGTTACATGTCAAGCTCAGTTTATTAACATCCACATTAGTAATCATTCAGAGGACAGCTCTGAGGATACTGAGACAGTATAAGTCTCTACATATCATCTGTATTGTTCAGTCAGTAATAGTGACAGGAGATGAGTGCAAGAGTGGAGACAGATAGACTATCAAACAGAGAACATCAACTCCCCTCGCCCACACGCACTTGTAGATATACATCCCATCTCTCTCTCTCATATATATATATATATATATATATATATATATATATATATATATATATATATATATTATACCATCCCCCGTCTGTTCACCGTACACCCTTTGTTGTGCTAAAATTAACCTTTGACTCAGAACGCCGAGATTGCTTTTGTCACAGTATCAAGCCGGCCAAAGATGACCCCGTTTACATGTGTCTATTAGTCGATACAAATCCTACGTTTGGTTATAGAATAATTACTTGTAGGGTTTAATATCTTTACAAGTGGTGTGGGTTATGTAGAGCACAAACTATTTAGTCTGCACAGGGAAAGGTTTAATGTTCGGAGCCTGATCTCTGGACACAAAGAACGGCCCAACTCTGAGCGATCAAACAGCTGAAACTTCCCTCTATTCAGCAGTGGTCAACTTTAAAAATACATATTTTATGGTACTCGTAAACTATAATCAACTTACCCAAGGCCGCCTCCTCAAAGCATAGATGTACGAGGCACATTTGAGAACATCTGTTCTTCTAGGCAGTCAGACAGAAAATGCCCGATTCAAACTACGTTTAGCGTCACTAGGAAAGAAGTCCCCTGTATTCATGCCTAAGAAGTAAACCGGCTTACAGGAATTTCTGAATTAAATACTATAAATCTTCAACCTACAGTTGCAAGTTTGAAAATGAAGATTTATCAAAGCAACTAGAGGGTCTAGAAATATATATATTACCAGATAAAGGTATATATCAATATAAGGGACTATATACCCTTCTGGACGGGTTTAAGTTTGAAATGTGACTGTCCGCGTAGGGCGTTCAGATTCACGACTCGTCCATCGTGTAGGGTTAGCTGCTCACCTCACGACACACACCAAGCACTTTCAGTACCGAAATATAATTGTGTTCGTCCTAAAAATAAAGTAAATTTATTTGTAGAAATATCCCTGATCAAACCTTTTTCGAAGTGACAAAATAAAGTATTTCTTATAATATGTGTACACTTGCTGCTTTGCATTTTCACATCATCCATAACTCTACTGTCTGAAATAGTGTTTTTAAACAAATCAATCAAATGGTCACAGTTGGAAATTGCACAATGACAACTTAAAAACATTGCGACCGATCCTTCAACTTTTGATGATTTATTTATCAGTGTAGTTTTGAAAACAGATGTCAGCGGCGTAATATCTTTGAATGGAACTGCAGTTTTATGCTTTTTAGTCTCTTCGTGACTCTTTAAGTCTTGTATTTTCGCTTTAATTTTACACTTGCAGTACTTACAACGAGCCTTGGTCATATCCACAGGAACTGCTATCACCCAGTCTTTAATTTTGTCATCATGCAGCCACTCTTTCCTAAATTTGTGCTCATAGTTTACTTTTGGCATGTTTAAAGGTTTTTCAAAGTAAAAGCCACATATGAAGGTGAGCAGTAATTCTTTTTTTTTTTTTTTCAAATCACATGAAAAAGAAACACAAAGTAGGCACAGTGAGGATACGGTTGAAACAAAGTTAGTATGATTTACGCGCGCTTTTAATTAATCAGTACCGGGGCTGCCAGATGTTTCAGCGTTGACCCCAGTGAGAGTTCAAAGTTTAAGTATTCGCAATTGTCACAATTACGTGCCAGACCAAAACAAAAATATTGTAGTAAATATTTTACATAGTAATTGTTAAGCTGAAACTGATAGAACAAAAATCTATAAAATATTTAACTCCAAATGGAAAAAAATCTAGATATACATCTACCATCTAAACGTCAAAAACACCATCTAAATGCACGGGAAAACATCTTAATCTGGATGTAAAACATCCAAAGTGGCAACACTGGCTGGAAGTGTTGCCTTACCCAGCTTGTCTTGTCGGTTGTGTGAAAAGTGTGAGACTTGTTGCTGGCTGGCCTGGCAGGCTTTCGGCTCGTCGTCTGCCATTTTGTCAGACAATTTCTTGTAAGAGCTACATACACTATTTCAAACCATTTCTTGTAACAGTTTTATACAATCGATTAAACTATATCTTTTAACAGGTAACTACATTTTGTCAAACTATTTCTTGTAAGAGCTACATACACTCTTTCAAACCATTTCTTGTAACAGTTTTATACAATCGATTAATCTATATCTTTTAACAGTTAACTACATTTTGTCAAACTATTTCTTGCAACAGTTGCCTACACTGTGTCAAACTAACTCTTGCAACAGTTACCTACTTTTCGTCAAACTATCTCTTGTAACAGTTACTTATATTCTATCAAACTGTCTCTTAGCTTTGGGAGAGAACTAAACAGGCTCCAGTGCACCAAGAGACGAGGAAAAAATGCTGGCGTTGGATAGGACACAAACTGAGAAAACAGGAGAACAGCATAACTAGAATGTCTTTGCATTGGAACCCACAGAGGCATAGGAATAAAGGAAGGCCAAAAAACACATGAAGAAGAGAGCTGGAGAATGAAGTTAGACAGATGGGGAGGACACGGGGAGAGCTCCATGCAATGGCGAAGGATAAAACGACTTGGCGTAAGTTGGTTAAGGGCTTATGCTCCATTGGGGGATAGAAAAGCGAAAGAAGAAGAAACTATCTCTTGTAACAGTTACCTACGTTTTGCCAAACTATCTCTTGTAACAGTTATTTACATTCTATCAGACAATCTCTTGAAACAATTACATACATTCTGGTAATCTGTCAGATTTATCTCTTGTAACAATTACATACATTCTATCAAACTATCTTTTGTAACAGGTTACACTCATTCTATCAAAATATCTCTTGTAACAGTTACACACATTTTATCAAACTATATCTTGTAAAAGTTACACACATTCTATCAAACTGTCTCTTAAAAGTTACACACATTCTATCAGACTATCTCTTGTAACAGTTATACACATCTTATCAAACTGTCTCTTGTAACATTTACCTACATTTTGTCAAACTATCTCTTGTTATGTACAAGATCTCTCGCGGAGGAGTTAGTTTCAATAGCACTACAACTAGACAAAGCAATAAGGTCTACCGTGTTCGTAAATTGTTGCTGTGATTGTTACATATGCTTCGTTAATATAAATTTATGTAACCTATGGTGCCATTTCAATGGGTTGAAATAAATTATGTCCGTATTCCATAGTTGTGGATTTCAAGCTGTACAATAGACATGGCCAATAAGACTCCTTTTTTTGGGGGGGGGGGGAAGAGGGGGGGGGGGTGCCTAGTTGACCACGTTCTTAGTGCATTTGTATTCATGGCGAGGCGCAGACGCCGTCTGGAGGTGACAGGTTCAATTTCCGGCACGGTAACTATAGCTTTCGATTTTTATGTTGTCTAGTGTGTTCTTCTATCTTTATACTTCTTTCTATGAGTGCCGATCAATACATTTTCTGTTACTTGATTAATTTACAATAAACACACGAAAGTGTCAGTCACCTGTTTCTTAGCGTGGTGCACATCATGGACCATTTCTCAATCTAACGGACAAAGAGAAATTAATTGAAAGATGTACAGAGTATATAAAAGAGGTATACGATGATAAAAGAAGACTAGACACAGAGAGCCAGGAGTAATAGGAAGGACCGCCAATATTAAAAGCAAAAGCAGATTTTATCAACCAAATCAAGAAATGTAAATCCCCAGGGTTAGATAACATCACGAATGAAGAATTAAAACCTAAGTTTTGACAACATTATTACATGATATTAATAACAGTGAACACGAACCTGGTGACATTTTGAAATCTCTTTTCATACTACCTTTACCAAAAACACTTGGTGCAATGAAAGTAGTATCTTAAAAATCCATATATTTTTTCTCCGTTTTTTATTTCCCCCCTTTGGGCTATAGTAATAATTCTCCACATGGAAAATAGAGGTATAACCCTGCAGCAAATGGAGTGCGTGAAAATTTAAATAAAAATAGGCTTGCGAAAGTGACAGCTGAAAGACCGAGAGATGGGGACCTACTGTTGCCAGCAGTACTGTTTGCGTACCGGAAAGTACCCGGAGAAAGTACCGGTTTTTCCCCCTTGGAGTTAGTTTATGGGCTAACCTCAGGGGACCTTTGTCAATTTACAACGAATTGCTCGTAGGTAAGGTCACAGATACCAAAACATTACCGGAGTATGAAATAGTAACTAATTAAGGGATAGAACGATGAACGCATGCATAAGTGCGAGAGAATCATTACAGGATGCTGGTACCCATTACCGCAAAAATTCAAATAAAAGTGCAAGAACCATCACACTTGCAAAGAATATGGAAGTGTTACTCCTCCTTTCCAACCCAGCTGACAGATTGTCTGTATCATGGCAAGGTCCTTTTAAAGTCATTAAACGTACAAAGCGGCTCAAAGCTACGACCTTACCAAACACTTTACTTAACATCCGTCACTAACTGATCGATAACGCAGCTAACAGGTCTTTGTCGCAAACATGTCCCGCTCAAGTCCACTCCAGTCTGTCCAGAGCTCTCCCTGCCTGGTTCAACTCCACTCTACGTTTATCATGATTTTTTCCACGATTAGAGTTCAGTCGTCAGGACTTCTCGTTTGTCGTGATATTCTTACTTTGAGTTAGTGTTTGGGTACAGACACGAGTGATAAACATCAACATACCTACTTGTGATATAGGCTGAACTGGCACCTGACTTCCACCTTTAAATGCTCTCTCTCTCTCTCTCTCTCTCTCTCTCTCTCTCTCTCTCTCTCTCTCTCTCTCTCTCTCTCTCTCTCTCTCTCTCTCTCTCTCTCTCTCGAAAAATCATCTTTTTCTATTTCAACATTCTGTTCTCTAAATCTAAAAAGGTCCTTAACACGGGACAGTCAGCTTAGAACAAAGCACATCTATATGTATAAAGTACATGTACACATATATGGCTAACACTTCGCGTTTGTGGCTGTTGTGTGCTAACTTGTTGTTCATTGCACACGACCTGGTCTAAGGATACATTTCACGCACGCACACACAACTGTCAAAACAACTCAACGACTTATGTCTGCCGTATATGCACATTTTATTGTAACGAACACATAGGGTTTTCACGAACCCTCACACAAAATAATGCAAGCGAAGTAATTCATACCTCTATTCTGGCTAACATGAGATGAATGTTTCACCCTTCGCTCACTCCCACTGGTGAAGCGACGCTCTAACAGACAGCTTGAACTAGCTGCCACTACACATGAGCTGACAGCTACAGTTTCTAGATCTACAGCACCCCTCACTTCAGGATTCGCTGTACAAATGAAAAGGGTATCACTCCTAATCAACTTGACTGCTGCTGCTCTTTGCGGAGCAGACACCGTCACATCGGCTGACTTGAACCGTCACAATACTCGATCTCCAGTATGTGCAAACAGCACATCAGCCTTGTCAAAAGAACCCTGATGACCGATAGGACTCCTAGCTCTGAGTTCCTTTTCAGCACACAACTATCGATGAAATCCCTGCTGTCTTGTTTCACTAGTGATCCTACTGCTTAAAATGTGTCGTTACCCAAAACAACATCTCTTGAAGTAGTTCACTCTCTTGGCCAGACTCTGCCAACTGGACTTCTATTCCTTCGACTGCACCCTCAACTGTCCTCGCTCGCTCGCTCTACCGCCCGATACAGCCACGTATGTCTCTCGTTAGCTTGCTAACTATCCATTCGTAGCCAGATTATCGATAGCTAGATACTGGTCAGAACTCGCTTGATATTCGGCTGAGTTTTGGCTCGACTACGCTATCGTTATTCGTCTGCGGGTGGGTTATTAGCGGCCCGGGAGCACATCTTTGTTGAGGAGCCAGTCATACCAGCCAGTTTTTTTTAACGATTGCTAGAGAACTAAGGAGAAAGCACGCTTGGGTGTCCTTTTTAGGATACTCTAACAAGCCTTGCCGACTCCGAAGGGACCTAGCTTTCGCCACAGACCGCAATTGCCATCATTGATTGTCCTATCATGGGAAAACAACAAGCAACCGCACCTACACCAAGGAAGAGGAGAGCCGTACCAGCAGCCTCACCGGCAGGCGCCCCTATCGCGGCGCCTCGCACACCTACGCCAACAACTGAAGCCGCCCCCATCGTGGCGCCAGCACCAGAAGCCGCCCCTATCGAGGCGCCGACACCTGAAGCCTCCCCTATCGTGGAGCCACAACCTAAAGCCGCCCCAGTCGTGGCGCAGGGACCTACAAGCACCCGCTTACCTAAGCAGCAGCCTGGAGCCCACACCACAGACATTATGCAGTGCTCACGCTGCAACAGGGCGTGGCACACCGCCGCGACCTGCCGCAGTGGCCCTATTTGTCGGTACTGCTCGGGGGCCCACGACTTCAAGGAGTGCCCGCTAGCGAAACTCGATAGCGACTTCAAAAAGCCTAACAAAAAGCGGAAATGCAGCAACTACTCAGGTTCACACAGTGCGAGGTACCTGGGGTGCCCATACCTCAAGAAGTGCAGGAGAGAAATGATAACCGCCTCATCCAGAGATACATGCCAGGCGCCCAGACAGCCGGAGGCAAGACCACCAAGAAACATACAAAGTGACAAACAAAACGATAAGGCACGCTCCGCCACCATTCAAAACGATATACCGCAAATAGTCGACGAACTAAGAAGCCAAATCACAGCACTCCAGAAAGAAAGAACCACCGCCGCCGCTGAAAGAACGGAGACCCTGGAACTGATTTCCCTACTGCTAGGAGAGATCAAGGACCTAAAGGCAGAAAGGCTGGCATACGCTACCCAGCAAACAAACAGACAGTCAGAAGACGCAGAAAACATTAAAAAAACCAGAGAGCTACTTACCAGCCTCAGAGCAACACAAGCAGAAGAAGAAATACGCCGCCAGTCAGAGAGAGAGGAGAGAAGGAAGGAGATGGCCGAGATTACAAATGCACGGGAAGCCGCATGCCACGAAGCCGCCAAACTAGAGAAAGAAACCGCAGAAGCCATAACAGCAGCACAAGCAGCTAAAACAGAAAGAGCCCTGCTGGAGAAAGAAAGAAATGCCACAAAAAAGCCGAATACCAACAAGGCCGACAAAAGCGTCTCCACTGACAACCTAACAACGAAGCATCAGGCGCAAATGACCGAACCAGAACATGATGAAACCAATGAAGAAGACTCTGAAGAGATCTCAGTCATCACAGACACCGAACAGTCAGATGGAGAGATTATATCCGATGAAGAATACACACAAGCAGAGCAGGAGTTTCCGACTGCCAGCAGTGCACCGCCCGAAGAACCCGCCCCGTACGTTTTCGACAAGGAACAGTTCATAAGAGACCAGGAAGATCACTACGCACTAGAGAACGGCCATGTATGGAACGCAGAACAGCAAAAATGGGTCTCATTGAGTTCCATTGCCAACCAGAGAAACAACCGAGGAAGGCGACGACGACGCTACTAACGTAGCAGAAGCCAAAAAAACCGAGCCGCCATCTTTCTGGAAAAACCATCCCGCCAACTGAACGACGCCAGTACGCCACCAGAACCTGACAAGCAGAAGCCAGACCCCGCCCATCCCATTCCAGGCCACCCGGCACATGTGGCATGTCCACTCCCTAAACCTACAAGCCGCCCGCCAAGCCCACGCTGCTAACAAGACGCAACAAATGAAAGAAAACTCAGGCGAAAATGATCGCCACAAGAAAGAAATTCAAATCAAACCACAACTGCAACCGACTTTGATATAGCAAGCCGTCAGGTAGCTGAAAGAAGTCAAAAGTTTGGAATTTTTGTTCTTTATGAATCCATCCATCCATTTAAAGTTCTTGGTCTTTATTCGCTGTCACCACAATCTCACTGACTACACGCTCCTGGCATTCTCGTGGTCGCTATGCATGGCTGATTCTTGGTAACCTTGCCAATTATATCAATTATCTCGCTCATATCTTTTGGATCATACATCTGTATCCAACTAACGTATTGTACCTGGTATTTGCACATGATGAAACGGGCAATCTGAAAATATTTATTACTGCTCTCGAACAAGTACACGTGGTCATACGTTCTCCATTCTCATCAGCGGTTCTCTCGCACACGACCGCAAACATCCAGGTCCGAACTTCAACTGTCTTCCTATCCTCTCTGGGTTCACATCTTCCGTTCCAGTCTCACGCTTTCCTCGTATCCCTCATTCACTCACCACGGGATATTCGAGACCTGCTTATCTCGTTTTCCTCTTGTTTCACCGGTCTTCTGATATCGACCCCAATCAGGAACTCTCTGGGATTTCCCAACATTAGGCAACCCAATAATTTATTTGACTTTTGTGGTTTTTCTAGGCAAATTTTGCGTTCAGTAGTTTGCCATTGCTCACTGAACAGCCAGCACTCCGTACCACTATCGAAACCAATGCAAAAAAGCCGTCCGCAGCTAGGATCGAACCCGGCACCCGTGCATTTCGAAGCGATTTGACAGCCACAGACGCTTCACTGCATATGGTGCTATGACTTAAAAAGAAAAAAAAAGAAAAGAAAAAAAAGTATGGCTGTAACAGTGTAAGCGCACGTGGCTGTAATTACATGCACCATACTCTGGCTATAGCGTTTGTTTAGAAGTTGTAACAAGAAGGAATTGAACACCCCTTCTCGCCCCCCCCCCCCCATTCCCGCTATAACCAAGGATACAACTTTACTATCAGAAGCCACACGGAACAAAACTTACGAGTGCAGTTGTAATTTCCTAGCTGTTTAATTCCACCAAGTATTATTGCAGGCGACTGTTGTCTGGCCAAGATAGCTTGTTAAATTGTGTCACAGCGACATCCCCTACAGCGCAGACAACTTTCAAAATAATTAACTAATCACAGAAACAATGGGTCTAAACATACTCAGACAAACAATAAGGCGCCTCCCACAGCTTTACATATTACTGTCTCTAAATTAATTTAATTAATTCACAGACGATTAAAAAAAAAAAACATCATGTTTCGAATAGCCAGGTTCTCTTCTTATTCTTCTTCTTTTGTTCGCCTGAAATAAGTTCTCTATATCAGCAATTTTGTCTCTTGTATAAATGTCACTGTTGTTGTTAATTCATTCAGTGGTTCATAGAGTTTACGTTCCACTGTAGTTCTATCTGGCCAAAAGGTTTGCCTTAATGTGTCAAATTCGGTGCAGTCATGAAGTACATGCTCTGCTGTCTGGGGCACCTTTCCACAGGTGCACATCATGTTTCGAATAGCCAGGTTGAATGTTGAATTAAGAATCGACATCATAGCACTCAGGACACTCCAATAAGCGCTTCGTCCCCATCTTCAGCAGCAAGCTGAGAGTTAAAATTCCAACAGTACCAGTAACAGTCTGATTGTATATCCGTCTCGCCCCTCCCCCGAGTGTCGAGCGTCGGCTCGTAACTTGTAACTCCTCACAGTGCCATTCTCCTCAGACCGTAATGATCTATCTGTTCCTCCTCACTGTTCACTCGCTTCCAAAGGGCCCTCACAACATCCGGCTTGTCACATATCAGTTCACCACCAAGTGGGTCAAAACCGGCCAGTCTATCCGCCTGCTCATTTCCCAACGAACCATTATGACCTGGAGAAAATAATCAAAGGATGCTAACTAAACAGGACCTCTGAAGTGATGCTTGACACTCTGCACTTTCTCAGAAAGTTGACATGTCAGCTACACATCATGTGAGGATTAAAGGGTCATTGAGGGATCACTAAATATGATGCTATGACAATATAAAGGGGAAAAATTGTGGCGAACGAGCGGGTGTTATGGTACAGTATTAGGTACTGCCGACTCATGGAGGTAGCTCATGTCAGCTACATATTCTGAGAGGGTTTAGGGGTCATTTAGGGGTCACTATATATAGTGCTATGAATTTATATAGAGGGGAAATGAGAAATTATGGTGAAGTGGCTGTTGTCAATGAGGAGGGAGCACGTTGACATGTCGGCTTCTTTCATAAGGATTTTTGAGTGTCATTGAGGGTCACTTCGTTTGTTGCTATGACATTATACATAGTTTTTAAAAAAAAAGTTATTAAAAAAGGGAAGTCACTTTGTAAGGTGCAGGTGCTCAGTGAGCGGGTATGACATGTGTTGGCGAGTTAGATTTCGGGTATAAAGATCACTGTAGCATATGGTGGTATGACTTTTAATATAACAAAAAAGGAAAATGTAGTTTGATGTCACGTCACAATGCTAGAGGCTGGTGTTCAGTGAGAGCGGTAATTCGTCAAGTCGACTAGCTAGATGTAAGGCTACTTTTATAAAACACAAGGCGTTTTTCAGAAAACATAAGGCGACTTTAAAAAAACTAAAGGGCGACTTTTAGAAACTGAAGAGCGACTTTTATCAAACATAGGGCAACTTTTAAAAAACACAAGGCGACTTTTAGAATACACAAGGCGACCTTTAGAAAACATAAGGATAGAAAAATAGATGCCGGTGTTCATCACAAGGATACAAAAATGATGGCAATTTTCACCAGAAGCTGCCAAATACAAGTAGCGCAGAAATAATTATGCCTAAAGCAATTAGCCACTACTATGTGATGTTGCGTACCACCAAAGAAGAAACATTTTTTAAACAAAAATATAAATATGTATATACACACACACACACACACAGTGTCAGCCTTTCTGTATGTCTAATTGCCACCACCCTCACCTCACTACCTATCAACAAATAGAGGGGCGGTAGTAGTCTGGGGGAGATTTATTGGTGCCTAAAGCAATTAGATTTGTGCAGGAAGGGGACAGGCAACTCAGTGACATATCTTTTTCTGAACCCCAGACACAGGATGGTATGGTGAAATATACCAAATAGTAACAAGTACCATCACTCCCTTTATCCGGCAGCAATGTTGTGTGAATTGTGTTTGCTGGAGTCCACTTGATTGTCCAGTGACCTGAGTCAATTTTTGATACATTGTTGACTTAAACCGGGAGATATCAGTCGGTTTGAGTCAATATTGTGGCAGGTGGGAGTTGACTTAGAGTGGGATTGACCAGTGGATTTACAAAGCTATTAGTCCAGTGTGGGCTAAATATCATAAATAGTGCGTCGATAGCAGCTGTCATATGGAAAAATATGGGGTGTATGACAGTGTGCGTCTAGTGTGCACATGCCAGCTCACAAGGGAGCGAGAGACTGGTCTAGAGGAAGTTGAGGGTGTAGTCGAAGGAATAGAAGTCCAGTTGGCAGAGTCTGGCCAAGAGAGTGAACTACTTCAAGAGATGTTGTTTTGGGTAACGACACATTTTAAGCAGTAGGATCACTAGTGAAACAAGACAGCAGGGATTTCATCGATAGTTGTGTGCTGAAAAGGAACTCAGAGCTAGGAGTCCTATCGGTCATCAGGGTTCTTTTGACAAGGCTGATGTGCTGTTTGCACATACTGGAGATCGAGTATTGTGACGGTTCAAGTCAGCCGATGTGACGGTGTCTGCTCCGCAAAGAGCAGCAGCAGTCAAGTTGATTAGGAGTGATACCCTTTTCATTTGTACAGCGAATCCTGAAGTGAGGGGTGCTGTAGATCTAGAAACTGTAGCTGTCAGCTCATGTGTAGTGGCAGCTAGTTCAAGCTGTCTGTTAGAGCGTCGCTTCACCAGTGGGAGTGAGCGAAGGGTGAAACATTCATCTCATGTTAGCCAGAATAGAGGTATGAATTACTTCGCTTGCATTATTTTGTGTGAGGGTTCGTGAAAACCCTATGTGTTCGTTACAATAAAATGTGCATATACGGCAGTCATAAGTCGTTGAGTTGTTTTGACAGTTGTGTGTGCGTGCGTGAAATGTATCCTTAGACCAGGTCGTGTGCAATGAACAACAAGTTAGCACACAACAGCCACAAACGCGAAGTGTTAGCCATATATGTGAACATGTACTTTATACATATAGATGTGCTTTGTTCTAAGCTGACTGTTCCGTGTTAAGGACCTTTTTAGATTTAGAGAACAGAATGTTGAAATAGAAAAAGATGATTTTTCGAGAGAGAGAGAGAGAGAGAGAGAGAGAGAGAGAGAGAGAGAGAGAGAGAGAGAGAGAGAGAGAGAGAGAGAGAGAGAGAGAGAGAGAGCATTTAAAGGTGGAAGTCAGGTGCCAGTTCAGCCTATATCACAAGTAGGTATGTTGATGTTTATCACTCGTGTCTGTACCCAAACACTAACTCAAAGTAAGAATATCACGACAAACGAGAAGTCCTGACGACTGAACTCTAATCGTGGAAAAAATCATGATAAACGTAGAGTGGAGTTGAACCAGGCAGGGAGAGCTCTGGACAGACTGGAGTGGACTTGAGCGGGACATGTTTGCAACAAAGACCTGTTAGCTGCGTTATCGACCAGTTAGTGACGGATGTTAAGTAAAGTGTTTGGTAAGGTCGTAGCTTTGAGCCGCTTTGTACGTTTAATGACTTTAAAAGGACCTTGCCATGATACAGACAATCTGTCAGCTGGGTTGGAAAGGAGGAGTAACACTTCCATATTCTTTGCAAGTGTGATGGTTCTTGCACTTTTATTTGAATTTTTGCGGTAATGGGTACCAGCATCCTGTAATGATTCTCTCGCACTTATGCATGCGTTCATCGTTCTATCCCTTAATTAGTTACTATTTCATACTCCGGTAATGTTTTGGTATCTGTGACCTTACCTACGAGCAATTCGTTGTAAATTGACAAAGGTCCCCTGAGGTTAGCCCATAAACTAACTCCAAGGGGGAAAAACCGGTACTTTCTCCGGGTACTTTCCGGTACGCAAACAGTACTGCTGGCAACAGTAGGTCCCCATCTCTCGGTCTTTCAGCTGTCACTTTCGCAAGCCTATTTTTATTTACATTTTCACGCACTCCATTTGCTGCAGGGTTATATAGGCTTGAAAATACTTGCTCAATACCTATCAATCTGATGCAATACTGCATTGAACTATTTATGAATTTGGTACCCCTATCTGATAAAATCACTTCAAGGAAACGATATCTAGCAAAGAGTTCGAAAATCACTTCTCTCACATTCTGAGATGTAATATTCTTAATTGGTATTGCTTCTGCCCATCAAGTGGAGAAATCGACCAGTCAAGATAAATCTGTTACCTTTATGGGAGATGGTGTTTAGCGGACCCACAAGGTCTACAGCAACCTTGTGAAAAAGATCAGTTTGTTGAAACAAAGGCTTTCGGATGTTTGTCTTTCTGTATCATTGTCTGACACAGATGGCACGACTGGCAATAGTCTTTTATGCTTTTACAAAAGCCTGACAAATAGAACTCGTTGAGAAGTCTACACTTAGTCTTCTCTCTGTCCATGTGTCCTGTAAATCACGAATCATGTGCCATCTCCAAAGCTTTCAGTCTGAATGTATTAGATAATACAGTCTGCTCAAATGTGGATATACTCTTTTTTATAAAATCGGGTAAAAATTCCTTTTTGTAAACCAAAAGACAATTTTCTCTTGTTTGATGCTTTCGCTGGAGAGTTTGCTAGCTAAAAACACTTATTTAAGGTAATACTATCTCTCTGCTTTGAGATGAATTCATCGGTTAAATTAGTTTGAGTAGCAGGTAAAAAAAAAAGTTACAACTTTTCCATTATCTCTCTCTCTCTCTCTCTCTCTCTCTCTCTCTCTCTCTCTCTCTCTCTCTCTCTCTCTCTCTCTCTCTCTCTCTCTCTCTCTCTCTCTCTCTCTCTCTCTCTCTCTCTCTCCCTCACACACATATCATTCTCTCTCACTGTTTGTTGTCTTGTCACAATTTTACAAACAATGTTTATATTTTCACATTCTTGAAGTTACCCAGAATAACATCAGCAACTGGATCTAAAATAACCGCAGACTTAGCTCTATATGTGCAGTTTGATGATCTGAGACTGGCCCATGCCAACTCATTTCGTTCTTTTCTTCCAAAGAACGTGCGACACACATTGTGTTCACTGGTGTAATCACTGTCGTTGACCAAGTTCTTCCTGATTCTCATCACCGTGGCCCCCGAGTCTCTCAAAATTTAGCACTCTCGGCCGTTGATAAAGCCTTTAATAAACTTAATTTTCACCGAAACTATTCGTAGCATTGGCATCACCTGTGGCTAGTATATTGTGACCACAAGTCAGTGTACCGTTCTCATTAAACGTTTTATATATTTTACAGGATGTCTCTGTAAAGTCTACAACATATGCGGCATTTGCAATCTGCTGTTCATGTGTCTTTGGATCCGACGCATTGCTATCACTCTCATTACCACTACCACTATCATCTGATGTCTCTGCCGCATCGCTCTGATGGTATCATTTGCGATATGGGCACTTTTCTTGAAGATGATTGATTGATAGGCAGTTACGTTATTCTCTCGAGGTAACTTATACATGCTTTTCCTCTAAGCCTTTCTTTTGAACCGTTCTGAATGTGTTGTTGGAAACCTGTTTTCTCACACCACTGTCGTTTTCCATGCTCTGTTTTACAATATGGGCATATAATCAATGGACCCTTATTTCTGTAGGGTCTCTGACTCTTGTAACCTTTGTAAGTCTTCGCGGGTGCCTCGTGGTGGTACTGTTTCTTCTTATACTGAGGTTGCACATAATTCATAACTGGGCCTTTTCCGAAGTTAAAAATATTTATGTGCGCATTAAAATAAGCAGCTCCAGATGTTTCCATCTCCTTGATAGTGGATTGCTTTTGTTCAATTAGAAAAGTCATCAGTCTATTAGGTACACTGCATAAGACTTGATCCCTAATAAGCAGATCTTTTAATAAGTCACATGATTTACCAATTTTAGCAGAGCCTATTCACTTATCGAATGTTGTCTCAACTTCAGACAAAATATCTTTGAAAGTATGCTCAGGTTTCGGTGACAAGTTTTTATAAGCATTTCAGTAAGATTCTTCGACTGAAGAAAAGTGCTGTAAAATTCTAGCTTTTACAAAATCATACTCATCCAACTTTTCAACAGGTATAGCTTCTAGGGCTGTACCGAAAATTCGCTTCGGGGCCGAATAGTGGACCTAATAGCTATTCGGTATTCGGCTGAATAGTGGCGGTCGGGCCGATAACGAATAGTGATTTCTGCATACACAGCGAAGGACTGAAGGACTTTCGGGGTGTCTTTGAACAAATCAAATTGAAGATATTGCGAACGAGAATATGAAGGTGCATTTAAATTACATCGAAAGAATGCCTGAGCGAACGATGACTTAAATGCGAATTTGGCACATGGATAAAATCAGATGAAAGATGCATTACTAAAATAAAAAACAAAATAAGACAGGCAAAAACTGCATTTTATTTAAAAAAAAGGAACATCTTATGCAATATATCTTTGTCTTGCTTGCTACATACATCCAGTTTTAACATATGGCTATGAGTCCTGGACAATCGGTAGCCAGGCCAAACACATTTTTGAGGCCTCAGAGATGTGGTTTTACAGAGCAATGCTTAAAATACCTTGGACAGCCTAAACAAAGCACCCACTAGGTTTTGAAAGAGGCGGGAGCCCGAAGACAACTAATCACAGACATCAGAAAGAGACAGTCATTATTTTTCGGCTATCTTATAAGAAGAGTGAAAATGGAACATGTGGTGACCACTGGAAAGATTTGTGGAAGGAGAGATATAAAAAGACAACGAGAGAAGATTCTTGACAGTCTTGTTGCATGTCATGGTGGTGTGTCAGCACACGAACTGATACATGCTGCAGGAGATAGCACATTGTGGCGAGGTAAAATCGCCAACACCAGTCGGCAAGGTACCTGATGATGATGATACACTATTCGTATTCGTATTCGGCCGAATAGTTGGTCCCACTATTCGTATTCTGCCGAATAGTGAAAATCACTATTCGGTACAGCCCTAATAGCTTCTAATATTTTCAGTGGTTCACCACCCCCTCCCCTCCCCAGATGCTTTCTATACACGTGTGACCATTCTGTACGTGACGTGTAACATCCAAATGTTTGGCCAGATACTCTAAGTTTTGAGTCCATGCAGAGACTGATTCTCCTTAAGTGAACATTTTTACAAAACCCTGATATTTCTTAAAAGATGGCTCAGCTGCTTTTAGTTCAGCCTTTCTCATTTGTATTTCAGCATTTTTGTCGACTTCCAATTCTTTGGCATTCAGCTCCACAGTCATCTTCTTATTTTGTATCTCACAGATACTAGTTTATTCTTTATCCTTAAGGATAGTCGAGTGTTGTAACTCTCTTTTTTTTTTTCTTAATCAGTATTTGGACTCTGTCTCTTTCGACTAGAGCTGCTAATTCTTGCTTTTTTTCAGGTTTGTTTGTAAGGCTGCCTGAGTCGCTAATTCTTTCTCTCTCAACGACGCTTGAGTAACCGATTCTCTCTCTCTCTCTGTCTCTCTCTCTCTCTCTCTCTCTCTCTCTCTCTCTCTCTCTCTCTCTCTCTCTCTCTCTACTGGCTGCCTCGATCTCTTTAGTCTAATTCTGTGCCGCTAATTCGAGTTTTCTTAACTCTCCCCCCCCCTCTCTCTCTATTTCTCTTCTTCTGTATCCCGTCTTTCTTGCACATCGGCGTATTTCTTGTCAGCCCATTCAAGTATCTTGTCATCAGTCAAACCTTTCTGTCTGGCCATCTCGATGAAATCAGCGAGACTAGACATTTTGCGTGATGTAAATATCACAACTCACTGCAATTTCAATCAAAATAATAAGTAATACGCGAACCACTTGGATCACAATAACCACGTTGGAGTTAAACCCGAACAACAACAAAAACAATAATCGCGGTGTCCAAACTACAACCAATAATGGCGGTAACCGAACTGCAACTAACAATTGTGATATCAGAACTACAAAAAACTTACAGTGAACAAAAACCAAATTACAGTAACAATATTGCAAAATAATACACAGTTTTATTACAATTCAAAAGGCAAAACAATATAATGGCAGTTTGTGAAACAGTTTGACAGAATACATTTTCTGATTAGGATTCCGAAATCTACTTCTTAACAATGTATTTCTTATAAAATAATGATGTGTGTACTTTTAAAAAAAAAACTATATCCCACAGCTAATGCAACGTCACTGATATTACAACATTTAAAGAAAACACACAGACACAAAAAACACCATGAGAGAAGGGATTTGATCCAAAGATGACGCCACTCAACGAATGATAACGGACTTTTAAGCTAACAATTAATGACAATATAGAACAACGAAGAGCCCGGGTACAGGTAGATGGTTTCAAAATTAAAAAAGCTCTACTGCGACAAGGCGTCCCTCAGGGTGGTGTCCTGTCGCCCACACTTTTCCTCTTATTCATCAATTATCTGGTTGCTGAGATACCAAATGGAATCAAAATGGCAATGTATGCCGACGACCTGGTACTGTGGTGCACCAATGAACATGCAACGATAGCCACAAGAACACTACAGCGGGCTACATGTGCACTTGAGGCATAGGCGAATAGATGTTTTGTCAGCATCAACACAGACAAATGTAGCACTACACTCTTCGCCTTTTCCCCAAAGCAAAAAGCCGGCATCATCAAAATAAACGGAATACCCCTAAGAGAAGATAAAGAGCCCACGTACCTAGCAGTCACATTTGATGACAGGTTGACATGGAGAAAACATATCAACAAGGCACTTGTTTTTGTCCACCTAAAAGTATTCCGGAACAAACCCCATTAAAAGAAGAATGCAAACTATCAGTAAAAATCCAGACAAATGTGAAAGGGATGTAAGACAAGAAAGAGCAAGATAGTGTACAGCACAGAATTGGCCACCCTCAGTTATATTGATGAAGAATACCCACAAGAACAATGGGGTCAGAGTCTATACAGATGGGTCCACACAAAGTGCAGTTAGAAATGGTGGTGCTGGAGTGCACATAGAATTCCCAGATGGTACAAGGGATAAGTCCAGCGTACCAACCGGGAGGTACTGCCATAACTATGATGCAGAAACTCAAGCTATCAAGATAGCAACAAAGAAACTGCTAAATATCAATCTTGGCTCACAGTATGTGGTAATGCTGACAGATGCTAAATCCGTACTTGAAGCACTCCAGTCTAGCAAACTACAAGAATTGCAAATACTGCTGACACAACTCAGCTTTCAGCGAAGAGCCGTAATGCAGTGGATACCGTCACATTGTGGAGTGCCTGGAAATGAGAAAGCTGATCAACTGGCAGGGAAAGGTACGAAAAAAATGCAGCCGGATGTACCAGTCACCTAACACCAAAAGAAAAGAATCATTAAATCGACCAGGAAAGCACCAGTCCCAGCACAAGACGACGTTTTTATTACTGACAGATCAGAACAAGTCATTATCCTCCGCTTCAGAACAAGGCACAACCGATTACGGAACCACATGTATACAAAATTCAAGATAGGCGTATCAGCCATGTGAACCTGTGGAAATTTGCCCCAGACGGCAGAGCCTGTACTCCAGGACTGCACCGAATTTGACACATTAAGGCAAAACTTTTGGCCAGAAAGAACAACAGTGGAACACAAACTCTATGTACCACTGAATGAACTAACAACGACAGTGAAATTTACACAAGAGACAAAACTGCTGATATCGACAACTTATTTCAGGCGAACGAAAGAAGAAGGACAACAACGACAATGACGCTGAATAATTACAAACAAAATTAAACAAGCTTGTACTTTTGACAGTCAACCCAAAAGCCGAACGAGTAGCTAGCGAGTCATTATCTCGGTACAGCTAAACGTTACAGTATGTTATCGTAACATGTAACATAATATATAGACAACAAACATTTAGCCCTTTCTAACCGCCAACAAAAATACTAGCAATGATTACAAATGATAGACTTGGATTATAGACAATGAACAGCACCACTGTTCTAAGACGACTTTGTGGAGCACCACGGACAAGAGAACAAGACCAGAACACAATACCGCAGTCAAGACACAACCTATCTGTTCTCTACCCTGGGATAAATAGCGCCCCTTGACACACGTTGAAAACCAGTTATAATGATTGACACTCTGAGGATTAAGGACCTTAGTTGGAGCTATGAGCACTCACTCAGCAACATATCTGGAAATCCCAAAAATCTATATTGCAGGTACACTATCTCTGTCTGTCGATCTACCGTTTCCTAATGGCCAAGGCTTACCACAAACCTAACACAATCAGATATTACCTCTAATAACATTCAGTCAATTCGATAACATAACACCTAGCATATTACCTTAGCATTTTACAAAAACTACAATACACACGACAGTTTTATCTGTTAGCTACTTATTCAAGCAACAAATTTTCGCCCATTATATCTGGTTCAAAAATCCACGGCAAGAAGCCTAAATGTATCTGGTTAAAAAATCCACGGTTAGAAATCGTGAATTAAAAATCCACTATAAAAAAAACCATTTTTATCTGTCAGCGATCTATTCTCTTCTCTATTTACTCTTGCTCGTATCGAAGGCCGATAACAGACAAAACTACCTTACTACACACTCAAACCAAACACCGACAGAGCACACACAAAAGCTTAAATGAACAAAGATCAAGTCAAACTAACAGTTGGCATCAAAAGTTGCCTGAGTCCCTAATGCCAATGCTTTCATATTCACTAGTGGGGCCGTGCCCAGTGTTTCCACTTTTCTTTGACAAAAACGGAGTCACAAAATATCTAAAAACATCTAAATTTGCGTGGAAAACATCTAGAAAAAACATTAAAATGGAAAGAGTCACAAATTACATAGCTATTGAAATGACTTACCCTACTGAATTATGTCCTCATCTGCACTGTGCTGACTTTGTGTTTCTTTTTCATATGATTTAAAAAAAAATAATTGCTCACCTTCATATGTGGCTTTCACTTTGAAAAACCTTTCAACATGCCAAAAGTAAACTATGAGCACAAATTTCGGAAAGAGTGGCTGCATGATGACAAAATTAAAGACTGGGTGATGGCAGTTCCTGGGGATATGACCAAGGCTCGTTGTAAGTACTGCAAGTGTGAAATTAAAGCGAAAATACAAGACTTAAAGAGTCATGCAGAGACTAAAAAGCATAAAACTGCAGTTCCATTCAAAGATATTACACCGCTGACACCAGTTTCCAGAACTATACTGATAAATGAATCATCAAAAGTTGAAGGATCGGTCGCAATGTTTTTAAGTTGTCACAGTGCAATTTCAAACTGTGATCATTTGATTGATTTGTTTAAAAAACACAATTTCTGACAGTAAAGTTATGGGTGATGTGAAAATGCATCGCAGCAAGTGTACACATATTATAATAAATATTTTCTCACTTGAAAAAGGTTTGATCAGTGATATTTCTACAATTCAATATAGGATATTATTAGACGAATCAAATGATATTTTGGTACTGAAAGTGCTTGGTGTGTGTATTATAGATTACAGCAACAATACAGACAAAGTAGTTTCTACATATCTTGGTCTAGCTCAATTGGAAAAGTGCGATGCAGAAAGTTTAGATCAGGAACTGAAGAAATTTTTAATCAGTAAACAGTAAGACTTGAAGAATTTGGCTGCAATTGGTACCAATAGTGCCTCTGTGAGGGTTGGTATAAACAATGGCGTTTATGCCAAGTTGAAGGAAGCTATCACATCGTTAATCCTTATAAAATGTATGTGTCATTCATTGCAGCTAGCAATATCACAGCTGAAATACTACATGGAATGTACAGTGATGAACAAAATTTAGCATTCCTTCTCTTTTCACAACCTATTCTAATGGAAGTGAAAAAGGTTAATAAACTGTTCGAATCTAAACATGTTGATAAAGTTAAATTACTTGACAATCTCATTTTGCTATTTCACTCAGTTGGTAAAAGACTGGTGTCGCCAACTTCTAAAGCTGATTTGCTCACTTGCACTATAGAGAGCGATTTGGCTCCTAAGCCATACCTTGGATATTAAATCAAATCAAAAATTGATGATTTAAAAACAAAAAGGACTGTTAACAGAGAATGAAGAGAACAACTTAAGAAAACGCTGTCAAGATTTCATTATCTCATTATTCAAGCAACTGAAGCAGAAACTTCCTGAAAATCTAAATGTACTGAGAAATATTTCACTCTTTTCTCTTCAGCCAGTAAAGGACATACCTAAATTTTGTAAAGTTATGACATTTTTGTCGCGGAAGCAGAATATCAGTTAACCAAAATAAACTTGGTTGACCGTACAAACAGAACAGAAACTGAAGAGTTTTGGAGTGAAGTGAGACAATTTAAAGATGCCTCATCAAACAGTCCATTCTGTAAGCTCTTTGAATGTGCCATGTCTGCCATGATACTACCCCACTCAAATGCTGACGTAGAAGGAGTTTTCAGTGTTATGAATTATACCAAATCTAACAGTGAGGATGCGGTTAAAACAAAGTTAGTATGATTTACGCGCGCTTCTAATTAATCAGTACCGGGACAGCCAGATATTATAGCTTTGACCCTAGTGAGAGTTCGAAGTTTAAGTAATCGCAATTGTCACAATGTACGTGCCAGGCGAAAACAAAAATATTTTAGTAAATATTTTACACAGTAATTATTAAACTGACACTGAAAGAAAAAGAAATCTATAAAATATCTACCCCCCCCCCTGCTCTTTTTTGTATTTCTCCCCCAAATGAAACACATCTAGAAAAACATCTTCCATCTAAACGTCAAAAACACCATCTAAATGCAAAGGAAAACATCTAAATCTGGATGTAAAACATCCAAAGTGGCAACACTGGCCGTGCCATTCCCATGGATATCCTGGAATTCAAACCCATTACCCTTTCGTATCGCGCTGGTTAAACCGCTGTGGGAATTTAACAAATGTGCGTGGGCAGTGTTAACGCAAAATGAATGCATGACTGCTATACCTGACTACCTTACAGATTCTAGGCATACACTTCTTATCCCTAAATAATGCTAGGCCCGAATAAGTGCTTCATAACACTGTCTAAAATGGATCACAGCTTCGGCCTAACTAAACAATACACCAGTCACATATCGCTCCTGTCTGCGTGCTTGATTTAAGGATTTCTCCTTAAGAACCAACAGCACTCTGAAATAATTATGTTGAGTCGTTGGCTCGTATTGGTCTAAGGGATGCCCCGTGGCCAATATACGCTCAACTTATTTAAGGAGTAGGGCAACTCAAGTTTTAGCACTAAAAAATATATAATATTCCCAGGCACACTTGGCTGGACACCCCCACTACTATAAAAAGATAGCCCCCAGGTTATGATAGTCACTATCATAACCATGTTAATACATATAATGTGTGTGTGTGTGCGTGCGTGTGTGCGTGCGTGCGTGAGTGCGTGAGTGTGTGTGTGTATGTATGTATGTATGTATGTGTGCATGTTCGTATGTATGTAGATGTATGTGTGTACTGGGTGCCTATGTGTTTGTGTGTAAGTAAGTGATTTGGCTTGTGTGTGTATGTGGGTGTGTGTGTTCGCGCGTGAGCGTGCTCACATATTTTACCACCCATGCTTTTGTTTTTGACTTTATATACATAATATGCATATTATTACATAAATATAACATGCTTCATTGATGAAATACAACTGCTGTGCGAAAGATGGAAGTTTGGAAGGGCCGAATGTAAGACAGGCCTGCGTGCCTAATTTGTAACCCTTTGAAAATAAAGTTCGTTCATTCGTTCGTTCGTGCGTTCGTTCCACCCTCACATCTGCACTCGCAGACATACAATGTTTACAGTTAATACCTATATATATATATATTCCGTCTCCACAGGCCGTTCACTACACACCCACTGAATCTGTGTCAAACACACCTTTGACTCAGAGCGCCTAGCCCTGACAGCCGGTTAAAGATGACTGGTCAGAGAATAACTACTTTTAGGGTTTAATATCTTTACAAATGGTGTGGGTTATGTAGAGCACCAATTGTAGTCTGTACAGGGGAAGGTCTAAGGTTTGAATCCTGATCTCTGGACATCAAGAACGGGTGAACTCTGTGCGACCACACAGCTGACTCTGCCCTCTCTGCAGCAGTGGTCAACTTTAAAAAGACATCATCTATGGTACTCGTAAACTATAATCAACTTACCCAAGCTTGGGAAATGTCCCAAGATAGAAATGGAACTTTGAATGCGCCAATTTCTACATAGACTGTGTACACGTCTTGACACTTTGGAATCAGGCTAAAGAATGTTTTTTTTCAAAATCAAACTAGCGTCTCTAGGAAAGAAGTCCCTTTTATTCCTGAATAAGGAGTAAACCGGTTTACATGAATTTCTAAATGAAATACCAGAATTAGCCAACCTACAGTTTGAAAATGAAGATTTATCAAAGCAACTAGAAGGTCTAGAAATTATTATTTTACCCGATAAAGGTATAGATCAATATAAGGGACTATATACCTTTCCGGACGGGTTCAAGTTTGAAATTTGACTGTCCTGTAGGGAAATTAAAGTCGCGACTCGTCCATTGTGTAGGGTGGCTGCTCGCCGCACGACAACACCTAACGTCAGGTCTTTGTCGCAAACACATCACGCTAAAGTCAACTCCACTCAGTCCGGAGCTCGCCCTGTCCAACTCTCTTGGTCCACTACCTCGTTTAACTCTGTAGTTTCTCGTGGCTTTTCCGTGCTTATAGTTCAGTCGTCTTGACTTCTCCTTGTTTGTCGTGATAGTCTTACCTTTAGTTCGTGTCTGGGTACAGACACGAGTGATAAACATCACAACTGACCAATGAGTTTCTCTATTTCATCTGGCCAATGACTTTCTCAGTCACAGCTGGTCAATGAGTTTCTCCATCACAGCTGGCCAATGTGTTTCTTCATCACAGCTGGCCAATGAGTTTCTCCATCACAGCTGACAAATGTGTTTCTCCATCACAGCTGGCCAATAAGTTTCTCCATCACAGCTGACCAATATGTTTCTTCATAACAACTGGCCAATGTGTTTCTCCATCACAGCTGGTCAATGAATTTCTCCATTACAGCTGACCAATATGTTTCTCCATCACAACTGACCAATGTGTTTCTCCATCACAACTGACCAATGTGTTTCTCCATCACAACTGACCAATGTGTTTCTCCATCACAACTGGCCAGCGAGTTTCTCTATCACCACTGGCTAATTTGTTTTTCCATCGTAACTGGCCAATGACTTTCCCCATTACAACTAGCCAATGAGTTTGAGTTTTTCCATCACAGCTGGCAAATTCGTTTTTCCATTACAACTGGCCGGTTTGTTTCTCCACCAATAGTTAATGGGATAATATGGATCTGTCTCCAATGACAGCATCAATACCAGCCCTGAAGAAATCACATGATAACACAACAGCCAGCCCACTATTGTACCAGAGTTGCTAGTTGTTGACATTATTACACTGCAGGATTGTTATCCGTGGAATGAACACCTCAAAAATGATAGGTACACATTAGTAAATCCCAGAAAAATTAGTTACCCAGTGGGGACTGGGGTCGTGCCGTATTCAAAATGGAACTAGTTTATTTTTTTCCATTTTAAAAGATAAGGTAGGGGATATAATACATGTTTAGAGACGACACTATCTGATTGTCGCAGTTATCTAGCCTCATTTTCACGTGCATAAAGTGCGAACTTTTAATCGATCCGAACACGCTGGTCACTGATATGCGGCGGGATCTATACATGCTGGACAGGTCACCGATATGTGGCGGGATCTGCACATGTTAGACTGATCACCGATATGTGGAAGGATCTGCACCTGATGGGCTGGTCACCGATATGTAGCGGGATCTGCACCTGTTGGACTGGTCACCGATATGTGTCGGGATCTGCACATGTTAGACTGATCACCGATAT
>CAJHNH020000809.1:0-2500 GCA_905116865.2 Candidula unifasciata | reverse complement strand
CACATTAAGTGAGCACATGGTGGGCACACAAAAACGTAGCAACATCCCTGCACATATTTGGGCATCATTTCCCACAGTCCAAACTCATATTTTGGCTGATCGTGAAAACAATATAATTACATTTCATTATAGCAAACGTCATTGTTCACATCTTATTTTATACACATGAAAACATACAATGAAAAACATGTGACACAAACATACAAGAAATAGGAATAGTTTAGCAGTTCCCTAACTGAGATACTGAACATTCACAAAGAACTATTTCAAGCAGAATGTGCAGACAAATTAGGAAAAGGTAGTATAGACTAAAAGCTTAACTCCCTAACCTAAGTATACAAGATTAAAATTAATATTTTCTCTTACCTGGGAACTTTCCATTAATCGCCAAAACAGAATGCGACCGTAAAATTTACCTTTTAGGTCGATCTGTGTTGTTTGCCGGCAGGCTGCGATTAATGACGGAAATTCCACAGGCTCGAAGTATAAGTATCAATCTATTGTCCAAATTAAACTCCTCCCTTTCCTTAGTTTTTACCCAACCCTCAAGATGATGGCTTAAGCACCGCCCCTGAGGTAACTATCAGATCACTTGGCTAACCAGTGACCTGTCACTCAATTCTGGACTGACATCCCTAGAGCAAACATTCTTAAGTGACCCAATCTAGTTTACCACGAATCTAACTGGCAGGTGTTAAAAGACGTTCAGTGAAGCCGTTGTGTTTCCTACTTGACCCAGATCAAACAGTCCTAATTGCCACACAACTGTTCTCCCCCGAATTACACTGACGTGTGAAACTCTGACCTCTGGGCTCCACAATGTCTAGCGTCCACTCAATTTACCTGGTCAAAAGGGCCCCCCTCAGTCTCTACAGTCTGGTCAGGAGATAACATTCTGACACTGGCGTGAGAATCCAACATAACATCCCTAGTCTGAACCAGCGGGCTGTATTACGTAGTGTTAGGTAATTTTAAAAAAAGTGCAGTGGCTTGGTCTCGGAGAAGGACTGGTAACAATTTAAATCAATTTGGTTTAAAGTAATATTAGGGTAAAGCGCAGAGTAAATATAATTCTGTCTCTTTAGAACCAGAAGAACTTATTACAAGTACTAACTTCTGGAATCACTGAGATCGTCTCGTGACAAGTATATATACCTTTGTGTGTGAGTGTGTAAGATTGTGTACACATGTGTATGCATTATTCTATAATGTATATTTCCTTTTTACATCTATGACATGCATTGTTGATGATAACAGGCATTGGTACAGTCACGAGACGATCTCAGTGGTTCCAGAAGTTAGTACTTGTAATAAGTTCTTCTGGTTCTAAAGAGACAGGATTATATTTACTCTGCCCTTTACCCTAATATTACTTTAAACCAAATTGATTTAAATTGTTACCAGTCCTTCTCCGAGACCAAGCCACTGCACTTTTTTTAAAATTACCTAACACTACGTAATACAGCCCGCTGGTTCAGACTAGGGATGTTATGTTGGATTCTCACGCCAGTGTCAGAATGTTATCTCCTGACCAGACTGTAGAGACTGAGCGGGGCCCTTTTGACCAGGTACATTGAGTGGACGCTAGACATTGTGGAGCCCAGAGGTCGGAGTTTCGCAAGTCAGTGTAATTCTGGAGAGAACAGGTGTTTGGCAATTAGGAATGTTTTATCTTGGTCAAGGTCGTACTGTAGGCCGTTCACTGTGAGTGACAGGTCACTGGTTAGCCAAGTTGATCTGATAGTTACCTCAGAGGCGGGGCTTAAGCCATCGTCTTGAGGGTTGGGTAGAACTAAGTAAAGGGAGGAGTTTAATTTGGACAATAGATTGATACTTATACTTCGAGCCTGTGGAATTCCCGTCATTAATCGCAGCCTGCCGGCAAACAAACACAGATCGACCTAAAAGGTAAATTTTACGGTCGTATTCTGTTTTGGCGATTGATGGAAAGTTCCCAGGTAAGAGAAAATATTAATTTTAATCTTGTATACATAGGTTAGGGAGTTAAGCTTAGTCTATACTACCCTTTCCTAATTTGTCTGCACATTTTGCTTGAAATAGTTCTTTGTGAGTATTCAGTATCTCAGGGAACTGCTAAACTATTCCTATTTCTTGTATGTTTGGGTCACATGTTTTTCAGTGTATGTTTTCATGTGTATAAAATAAGATGTGAACAATGACATTTGCTATAATGAAATGTAATTATATTGTTTCCATGATCAGCCAAAATATGAGTTTGGACTGTGGGAAATCATTCCCAAATATGTGCAGGGATGCTGCTACGTTTTGTGTGCCCACCATGTGCTCACTTAATGTGTTCACCTAAACAGGGGATTTATAACCCCATGGGAAGAATGATGGGTTTACAGTATTTACTGTCACTGAAAGATAATATTCAGGACAGCGTGCACATGTAAATCGTTTGCGTGTTCAGCACATAACCTGCGCCACATGTTTATGTCAAATCAATGTCAGCCAGTTGTTGGAAGTCTGAGTGATG
>CAJHNH020000808.1:207500-230566 GCA_905116865.2 Candidula unifasciata | reverse complement strand
TGCGATCGGAAGGTGAATTCGGGTACTGAAGGAGCCGAACTTTCTTCAGAATTGACCGTGGCTCCCAGGTCGACCCAGCCTTCAGTGGGTACCATGTACAATCATAGGAAGTAAAGGCGGCCGGCACGATATTGACTACATTGACTACATCATCCACTACGTGCTGATTAGTTTATAAAATATATGTCTAGCCCTATATGCCCAGTAAGCCAGAAGGTGTAGAAAAGAAGTTCTTTACTCACTTGGATGTATTTGCTTGCCATCTTTATTGTCTTATAACTGACTACAGAGCTGTTTTCTAGATACAGTGGAACCTCGCTTAACGAGCATAATTCGTTCCAGAATCATACTCGTTAAGCTAAACACTCGTTATGCGAAACAATTTTTCTCATATGAATTAATGTAAAATACGACAATGCGTTCCATGTCGAAAAAAGATACTCACATTCAAAGAAAAATTATATACATATTGTTAAGGAGAGTGGATCACCTTCATCTTTTCTTCAAACACGTAACGAACCCACATGGAGTGCGAATTCGAATTGCAGGAAAAAAAAGTCGAAAAAATTATGATACATAGCTAATTATTTTTTTTTTATTACTAGAAAGATGACCAGAGATTTTTTTTTGCCAACGCTTCAAATTTGGCGAAAATGCGACATGGCATTATCATTAAATAAATTTGCAACGCGCATAGCCACTTCCTTATTAGGGCGATGCTTTTCAATGTAAGATGCAACAGTTAGTTTGCCATGCTTTCAGCATTTCTCTTATTTTGCCAGAAAATTTTTGCTTTTCTGTTACCTCCTCCTTTGACAACCTTTCCTCGAAAACGCAGCTCTTAGCTGTGCTTTTCCACAAGCTCTTTGATATCACTGTTATCCACCTACAACCCCATGATAGTGGCCAAAGACCCAATCTCGTTGACTACAGGTTTCACTGTCTCGAACCCCTCAAAGCCACAAAATAGACAACACTCTCCGGCCAAAGCTTCTTCCAAACAAAAGTTAAGATTCTCTTGGTAACCCCTTCTCCCGCCTTGTCGATCATCTTGAGGCAGGCAACGATGTGAACGTGATTTTTCTCTAAAACTCTTCGAGAGTGAGGTTGGTCCCTTAAGTCACATGAAAACAATGCTCGAAGAGTGCTTTAGTGTAGAGTTTCTTAAAGTTAGAAATAACTTGCTTGTCCATGAGCTGGAGTAACGGAGTGGTGTTGGAAGGTAGAAATTGGATCTTGATAAACTTAAATTCTTCAGAGAGGTCATCTTGTAGGCCTGGAAGATTCATGTACATATATCCCAATATTACACAAGTTTTAGAAAACGTGTGATCACAAGTGACACTACGATGCTACTGGAACGAGTGCTAAACACAGACTGATGTAACATGCGCACAATTCAAGACTTCCCCTCTCCTCGCGACTCGTTATGCGAAACGTCGCTCGTTAAGCAAGTCATTTTTTTTAAACAATTTGTTTTGCTCGTTATGCGAATTAATCGTTATGCGAGGTGCTCGTTAAGCGAGGTTCCACTGTATTTCTCTGATTTCCTCACCTCTCTTTAATTATTCCATTTCCCTTCTCTTCAGCGGACAATTCTGGTTGTATGTCCACTGGACAGAATTCATGTACAAGAACTTGAATTTTGCGTGCACGTCTGTTTTATAAATTTGGCTTATTTGTATGCAGACTGTTGGTGCCTCGCATCTAAGGCATATGTACTCTCTTCAAAGGGAACACGCTTTATTATTAGACTTTTACGACATGCTTTGGACCCGGATCCAACACACGTGGAAATTATCCTATTAAATATTAATCAACTTCACAGACATTTGATTTCGAATGCATTTATATTTCTCTTTTTCCAAGAACACTTATTGGAAGGGGGGTGGATGGCGGGTTTGAATGCTAGTGCTTCCACCAATACACCTCGATTACCATAAGGGATCAAGGATTTTGTTATGTTATCTTTCGTCCCTTGTCTATAACGGTTCTCCATTTTCCACAAGCGTATGTTAAAACTGAAATAACATTAGAATTCAACAAAAATAGCTTGGTTTTCAAACTATTTAATTTAGAGATCTATTTTTTGTTCATGCTTTTAAGAGTTGCTAATGCCTTACCACTGAATATCACAATTTCTTTCTTTTGTTTTCTTGTTGCAATCAAAATTGCTACCCAAATACATTAACTAATCTGTTGCTCTAATAATTTTTCTTTCAAGTGTGACGTCTGCTTGATATTTTATTGATGTCTTCATTATGTTCGTCTTTTCATAACTGATTTGTAATCAGACCCTTGATGCTATATTGGCTTCAACCCTTCTGTGTTTCAAAGATTGCACACTTCTGAACTGATTACCAAATCTATATCATATTTGGCATTTTGGGTCCCAAAATTCACGAATTTAGGATGCAAAGCAGCAAGACCAAGTAACTGATTTGCATGTATCGGTCAATAAGCATTAAATTATATAGATCCTTGACTCAATTTAACATATCTAACTCAAATTTTGTATCAATGTCTGAAACTTCAGTGTGATGAGGACGGCAAAGTGTACATAATCTTAGGTTTCCGCCCCCCCCCCCGCCTCTTTCTCTATTACTGAAATAAACTCTAGACAGTATGATAACCAAGAGAAGATGGAAATGGCTTGGCCATGTTATGAGAATGAATCCTGATATACCTGCCAAAACAGCTCTCACATGGATACCAGAGAAAAGGGACGCCCAAAAACAACATGGAGACGAACGATGAGAAGTAACCTGAGCGCGGCATCTTTGACATGGAAAACCGCACTAAAGATTACGCAGGACAGGAAAGCATGAAAAGTCCTCTCTGAAGCCTCATGTGCCACTAGACATAAAGAGAATTGATGATGATGATTAATGTTTTATAATACTCGTATTTTTGAAATGTAGATATTTTGTGCAGTTTACATTTGTAGATATGTAGTCACTGTCGACAAAACTGTGCTTACAATCACACTAGACTTCCGTGGCGAAAGAGTTAAGTTGCTTTTTTCGCGCTCTGAAGGTTGCGTGGTCAGTTCTGAACTGTGTCGTTAAATCCGCCAGGGCAGGTATTTCGGAGGTTCCCTAGGGATCGTTCCTGAAACTACATAGCTCGTGCTTTTTGTGATCAGTAGCTCTGTAAAGAGAGACCGAACCTAATAGGATAAAACCTGGTTCAAGGAAATTGATCTTTTAGCATTTTGTCGGTTTTTTTGTTTTGTTTGTTAGGCCGGCTTGTTGCGCAGTGCGTAAACGCTCTTGTGTATAATAATAGCAATCAGGCACTCGCATTTTCAGCTTTATATCAAATTCGTCAACCCAAAGATGCTCTGTTCCTGTGTCAACGAAAACCGCACTGTATGTCCGTCATTGTTGTTTGTGATACAAATGGACACAGATAGCAGTCTCCGAAATCCACTCGCACAAATACGCAGTAAATGCACAAGGTAGCGGTCAGAAGTGCCAACACCAACAGTCGGACCTTAGAAATGTAGGTTATCGTTAATGGAAGCAGAAGTTACAACGGTGCTTTATTAATATCCAACTCCAAACAGGAAAAATCCACAGTCCAAATCCAAGTCTAATATTTCAAGGGGTGGTAGATAGGCAGCATACAGTCGTGGGACCTAGGCCGCATGCATGCACTCGGACTTAGACTGCACTTTATCGTGGGTCAAAGGCCGGTTGGGGTTAGGGCCAGTTCTAGATGTTTTGGGGTCTTTAAAAGCATCAGAAAGCAAGCGTTAAACCCAGTCTTACCACCCTATAACATGTTAGACTGTCTTGTTACGTCATCTGGGGGCAGGATAGTAGTAAAAAACCGTTACAACAAATCAGTAGTTGCACTGGCAATTAAATGCTTATAGCACCACTAAGCTTCTTTGTCAAAACCATATCCAGCTCCAGATTTAAAGAGAAGGGCGTGTGTGTGTGTGTGAGAGAGAGAGAGAGAGAGGGAGAGAGAGAGTGTGTGTGTGTGTGTGTGTGAGCGTGCGCGCGCGCTTGTGTGTGTGTGTGTGTGTGTGTGTGTGTGTGTGTATGAATGTGCAGTTTGCAACACAAACCCCTTTGGATACAGACGAAAAGATTTCCAAATAAAATCCTCAGTTTAAAGTGTCGCACTACTTACTCCGCACAGTAACAGGCCACGGAAACATGTCCTTTCTTTTTATGTATGGGGGAAAATGCAACGTCTAACTATAGCCATAAGAAAAAGCTTGCCACTATAAGTGACATACCAGTAAACGTGCCGATTTGTCATATAGTCCAGAAAAGGATATATATATATATATATATATATATATATATATATATATATATATATATATATATATATATATATATATATATATATATATATAATTAGTTCAGTCCTATCTTTTCTCGTGAGGTAAAGAATATAGCTGACACTGCTGGGTTTTTTTCCTAATTTGAACATTTCCCTATTGCACTACCGTGGTCAGTCGTACCATAATGCCCGAAAAATGTCTGTACGATAAACTGTATTGCAAAGGCTGATTATTCTATGTCCCCTGTGTTGCAGACAGCCTGAATTTGGGAGTAACTAGCAACAGAGGGTGTCTACAGTCTAAACAATTATTTGACTTTATTTAACATCTGTTTTCATTTACACCCCCCCCCCCCTCCTCCCCTTTCCGGTTCTACTCACAGGTGGAATGTATTGACATCATCTTTAGGAAAAGAATTTGTGGTGAAACACGATCGGCTCTAGCTGATAGGCCATGCTGCTGACGTCACCGGGTTGGGCTAACGATGCGTTAATGCAGCGGTTCTCAAACTGGGTGCTGAGGAGCGTATGACAGGGGTGCCGCGGCAATAAACTAGAATAATCGTTAAAAATTGTGAAATTATTAAAGAAAGCATGTGGATACTTGAAAATTTAAATTTGTTGTTCCCCCTCGCCACTGTCGAAAATAGTTTAGTTCTTGTTTGAGAACCGCTGCGTTAACGCATCGTTAGCCCGACCCGGTGACGTCAGCAGCATTACATGTCAGATGGAGCCGGTCGTAGGTGACACATCTGCCTTACACACGATGGTCAGCACATGTTGATGCCGGACACGCTTTGGATTGGTGGTGGTGGTGGGGTAGGAAGGGGGGGGGGGTGGAGAAAAAAGATTATCTGGATTCTCTTTTAGCTGACAATGAACAGCTAGCGAATACAAGGAGTGAAGAAGAGGGATTAGGGGAGAACTGGAAAGCTGGACAAATTCTTTCTAACTATTCTTGGAATGGCATGTTAGAAAAAATGCATAAAACAAGCAATAGCCGTCAATCATAATATGTGAACAAAAATAATGGCCCGACATGTGATAGGCTGGAAAAGGACAAAGACTACTGTTCAGCAGCTTGGAGATCTTGATTTAGTCTTGTTTAAAAATGACCAAGAGGCCACATGAAAGTTTTAGTTTTAAACAGTAAAATTGGGAAAATTCTGGCCACTGAGTATAAAAACGCTAACTGACTCAGTATTTGTCTCCTATTTGGCTTCTGGACCGACCCCGCAGAATACCGACCTAGCTGTTGCGGCTTTGCACATTAGGCAGCCACCATGGGTACGGGCGACTGCCTTTCTTGGTCTCCCCCTCGCCTTCCTTAGAGATTTTCTGCTGTAAAATGTCTAATTTCACGCCAACAAGAAGAATCGAAAAGAGTAAAATTGAAGCAAAAGTCTGAGAGTGTTTGCGATCCATTATGACCAAACACGTATGTGAAAACGGCGCTTTTTTGGTCGAATAGTTTTAATAGCACCCTCCTACCCCCTTTTTTGACACACACACACACACACGCATATATATGTATATATATATATATATATATATATATAATATATATATATATGCGTGTGTGTGTGTGTGTGTGTGTCAAAAAAGGGGGTAGGAGGGTGCTATTATATATATATACATAAAAAATAAAACAGAAAATAAATATGTCTGTCTGTATGGGTTTTTTCCGTATCACACAAGCTCTTTTCAAACAGGTGACCAGTAGAGGGAAAAATGAGGGGGGGGGGGGAATTTTCAACTGTCATTCTAGCTGCAATGTATAGCTTAACTTGCGCTATTTGCGAAAAGGTTTCTACGAATTTCTGACAATTAGTATCACAATCACTAAAGGTTAAAATTAGCTAGATTTATCTATCTCTATTTTCCTTAACCCTACTAGGACATGATACAAGCGATAAACACCCGATGACACAGAGTGCCACCATGTGGATCAGGATCCCCCGTGGAGGGGTCCCAGCAACCGCGTTCCGCCATTAGTCTATATTTAAGGCCGAGCTATATTGCGAAAAGGCAGAGTAGGGCTTCAAATAACGAAAAATTGCATCCCACAAATGAATGACCAGATTTCAACTAGAGTTACATCCCTTGAGTAACCACATAAGTTGCGAGTGACTTGAAGAAATCAGTGTGAAAAGAAATTAAACTCTATTTCACTGTTACCTTCCTTTAAACGTGTAGTATGAACACTATCTTATTTCTTTACTTTTAGCAGCTAGACTGGTGTTTCTTCCAAACTCCCACCTGAAAAGTCTGACACCCTGGGATCAGAAGATCTCAGTCTGGGTGCAGACAAAATGGACCTAAAGGGTTGATACCGAGAGACAGAATAATTTGAGTCCTCATGGCAGACCTTCAGGGCAAGACCAGATACGAGTTTCAACCTCAAGAGTTTCAATCATCAGCAAATATATCACTCGTCCCCATGTGGGATGCAATTTTTTGAAATTTTAAGCCCCACTCTGGCTTCTGCCGGGGGCCCTGATTATAGCCGGGGCATAAGTATGGCCAAGCCTTAGATATTGCTTAACGGCTGAAAAAAGTTTCTGGGACCTCTCCACAGGTGCTCCTCATCCACATAGTATCATTTTGTGTCACCGGGTGTTTATCGCCTGTGTGATGTCCTGGTGGGGTACAACTTGGTTCCACCAAGAGTTTAAAAAGTTACCCTAAGGGCCAACTAATAACAGTGTGACCTGCAGTCCTATGCATGGAAGGATGTTGTAGCGGCTAGAAGTTTGACTGTGGGTCTGAAAGGCGTGAGCGCAAATCAGCATCGAAACGATTTTTTTTCCGTTTTCTGTTTCGTTTCGTAAATAACCCTGGCTTTTTGTTCGACCCAGCCTACACTGAGTACCGGGTAAGGTTGTTAAGGGTAGCGACGAAAAGCATTCCAATAATCACATCTTCTACGGACTGACAATTAGTTTACAAAATATAGATCTATCGGTGTATACACAATTCGCCAAAGAACTCTAACTAATTATTTACAATAGTTCTCTTCTTGCTTTTTGTGTTAATTTGAAGCTGTAAATGCGCTGTGACCATTTACAACATTGCTGCGATATATACACATTGCTGCCGACACATCCCATCTCTGCAGGTCTTTATTGTCAGGGTAGCCTTTCCGGTCACAACAGTTCAAGAACCGCTGGAAAAAAATCCCATGAGTAATTCTCCCTTTTTAAAACTGTATGTGGATGAATGGGTAGTTCCTGCCTGGAGTTCGCTCATAGGAAGGGCCCAAGAGGTCCCAGACCGTCCTCCGATTTCCTCAATGAAAACACGGCTCCCAACTGTGTTTCGATTTTTGGGTCGGTGGGTACAGACTCTGACGTCAACGGGCCTTCGATTTGCCAGGAACGAGATAGGAATGATTGCTGCTCTCGGGCTAAGGTCTTAAGATTTACCAGAGTCAAAAGAACCTAACGGACTAGCCAAATACGACCTTTTCGATCGTATTTGATTTGCTTGGAAAAGTTCAATGTTACTTTAGCACACACAAGCTGTCAAGCGCCGGTGACGAAAAAGTAAAGCGGGAATATTAAACAGACCTAGGGAATTATTCTTCTATATTGCGTCACATTAGGTTAAATGTAAAATTGTCCAAGAGAAAGCATTTTTTCACAAGACGGAGAATATTCTATGCAATGTTTTTCATCTGGTGGTCAGCGGACCTCAGTGAAACATATGCTGGGCAAAATTAAGGGATCCATGGTTGTATTTACAACAACAACAACATCAACAACCAAATACTAGATAATGTAATTTTTTGGGTGTCGATTTAAACAAAAGTGGCTGTGAATAAAACCAGAAGAGATCGAGTAAGAAACGCTGTAATCACAAGAACTGTAGGAACAATACCCATTTTCAAATTTATTGAGAAAGAAAGAATGAAATGCTTCCGCATCTAATGAGAATGAAGTCAGCAGCAAGAGCGTAAAACCTGAAAATCAAAACAACAAGAGGCAGAGGAAGATCCAGAAACCTCGGAGTCACGTTTGATGATAGGTTAACATGGAGAAAACACACCAACAAGGCAGCAACCAAAGCCAGAATGAAGATAGATATCCTATGAAAACTTAGTGGAACAACATGGGGCGCAAATGGGAAAATACTTAGGAAAGTTTATCAACAAAGTGTACGACCACACCTTGGACACGGGTCTACTTCATGGAGTTCAGCATCAAAAACCACACTACAAAAGTTAGACAAGGTGCAAAGTCAAGAGCTCAGAGTCATAACGGACGGGATTAAATCGACACCTATAGCTGTGACGGAGAAGATGGTGATGACTCAAACACTGACAGAACGAAAAGACACTAAGATACTAATACAAGCAGAAAAGTTTCTTAGCCTGCCTGAACAAACCATGAAAGAAAGATTCAAAAATCTAGCAATTTGGCGACTAAAAAAAAAAAACGCCGTTGCGTCCACCAGGCCAAGCGAATCTGCTGGAAACCCAATAATCTGGCTCTACTTAATGACGAGTACCCACAAAATCTTTGGGTTCGTGTCTATATGGATAGAAAACTATCTGGTATAGGAACACTGCTCTCCAAACTATGCAGTCGGTGTAATGTAACTATACAATTTATACCATCCGACTGTGGAGTTTCCGAAATGAAAGAGCTGATAAACTAACTAAGGAAGGTGCAAATGAAAAACAACCTGGAAAAAAAAGAGAATAATCAAATATATCAGAAAGCTACCAAAAACCGGCACAAGATGATTACCATTGTATGGACAAACCAGAGCAAGTTATTATTCTACGCCTTAGAACACGACACACCTGACTTCGCAGCCATATGTACACAAAATTTAAAATCGGCGAATCAGCCATGTTCACATGCTGATTGGAATCTGAGACATGTCTTCCAAGACTGTCCCAAATACAACATATTGGAATCTGAGACATGTCTTCCAAGACTGTTCCAAATACAACATATTGGAATCTGAGACATGTCTTCCAAGACTGTCCCAAATACAACATATTGGAATCTGAGACATGTCTTCCAAGACTGTCCCAAATACAACATATTGGAATCTGAGACATGTCTTCCAAGACTGTCCCAAATACAACATATTGGAATCTGAGACATGTCTTCCAAGACTGTCCCAAATACAACATATTGGAATCTGAGACATGTCTTCCAAGACTGTCCCAAATACAACATATTGGAATCTGAGACATGTCTTCCAAGACTGTCCCAAATACAACATATTGGAATCTGAGACATGTCTTCCAAGACTGTCCCAAATACAACATATTGGAATCTGAGACATGTCTTCCAAGACTGTCCCAAATACAACATATTGGAATCTGAGACATGTCTTCCAAGACTGTTCCAAATACAACACATTGGAATCTGAGACATGTCTTCCAAGACTGTCCCAAATACAACATATTGGAATCTGAGACATGTCTTCCAAGACTGTCCCAAATACAACATATCAAGGTAAAACTTTGGTCCAAGAGAAACATCGGTACAGGCCAAACTTTACGGGTTGCTGATTTAGTTCATACTAGAGACATCAGTGCAGGTATAGATAATCGATTTCAAGCGAATGAAAGAAGAAGAAGAAGAAGAAGAAGATTTCATGTTATTTTAAATGTATTTAAAAAACTAATTTGTTATTCTGGACATTATATATATATATATATATATATATATATATATATATATATATATATATATATATATAAGTGTCGCTCACTTTTTTCTGTAAAATATTTTCAATCGGACTAAATGAATGTACACTGTCTAGTTCAGTATTGATCTTATTCTGTGCTCTCAGTGCTGTACAAATGTTCCCAGGAAGAAATAACAATTCATCATTAGATCGAGTTCTTGTTCGTCTGTTTAAATGCGATATACATTCACAGTAATAAAATATATTAGGGAATATAGGCCATGTTTTCTTATCAAAATGAAATATTGGAGAACCGCATTTGGCTGGTCTGTTGTACATGTTTACGTCACTGAAGGGTAATTTAGGGATCAGATCTTTGCTCTTGGAAAATATATTACTGTTCTAAACCAGTAAGTAGTTTGTAATTTAAAGAAGTAATTTTGCTATAAGACAGAAATAAACTATTAAGAGTAGATATAATTTAAATTCACAAAAATAGGTCAAGTATTTATAATTTAGTTTTACGAGTTAGCTGCGTATATTTTATTGGAAGTTGCAAAACCAGCGCCGGCTTTGTTCTGGTTCTTTGTGATTTAACTGTGCAGTTTTACATTCAGTAGTTTGATATTTTGGAACTAAACGGTCGGCTCGCCTCACCTCTGTCAAAACCAACGCATGGCGGTCTAGTTAAGTACTGATAGGGCAAATTATTCAAGAGATAATAAAAGGCGTAAACTGATCGTCTGTCTTGTCTTGTGTAAATAGTATATAACAGCAAGCTTAAACAAGAAAATAAAAATAAAATAAAAAAGCCCTTTTTTTCCAGTGGTCATTATTTCTGGTTGGGCCGAGTTAAGAAGCAATATCATAGCACTCGAGGCTGTCCCGGGCATTTCCTGGCCTCTTAGATATTCTCTCCAGACTGTCATAATCTGTGCTTCCGCAATGTTTACTCGCTGCCGAAGGGCCTTGACCACATCCAGCCTGCCGTGCAAATAATAGTAAAAAAATAAAAAAATAAGAATCTTGCAAAAGATTTAAAAAAAAAAGAAGATTCTTTTCAACTCCATCAGGCGTATTGTGCATGTAGGGCTGGACATATATTTTTTAGACCAACAGGCGCTGGGGGAGGAAAGGGGGGGGGGGGGTGATTTGGTCAGCATAAACCCGGTCGCCAATGGCTAGAGAACAAGATGCCTACACATGTCTTAATTGAAACAGACTCTGAAAGCACGATGAAAAAGGTTAAGACAGGGATGCTTCCAGCAGAGTGGCAAGCTTCACTGAAAATGTCACGTGTATGAGGCATACTTTGGATCTTTTCCCCAGGCCATACCGGCGTGGTAGGTAATAAACAGGCAGAAAGATTGACTGGAAATGCACCACTGGGTGGTGAATTAATACATGGCAAGACAGATGGGGTCAAGGCCCTTTGGGAACAAGCAACGGAATCAGTAGAGAAAAAAGATTATTATGGCCTGGAGAGAATGAGGCCCTTGGGTGCAATCAGAGGGTCTGGCCGGCTGACTACACTCAGTGGAAAGGCAAGACGGACATTTAACCAGCTTGTGACCGATACCATCAGTATTGGAACTCTGCGCTGGCTGCTAAAGATGAGGACGGAGCATTCATGGGAATGCCCCGAGTGCTGTGATATCAATTCTTGACTGAGCGATGGTTCGATCAAGGTAATTTTTGGGGAGAAAAAAAATGGCTCGACGAGGATTTAAACCTAAAATCAGGAGAGCATTTAACAGCTATACTTAGGTTAATTGCGTATCCTTTACAGGACGTTGCAGAACCAGCCCCAACAGCCCCTGGCTGTTGTGTGGTTTTTCTAGGCAAATTTACGTCCAGTAGTTTGCCATTGCCACCTGGACGGTCGGCTTCCTTGATATCATTGCAGCTGGGATAGAACCCGGCATCCCGGCATTACGAAGCGTTCTCATTCACTTAGCCACAGAGTCGACAACAGCTACACTACAGCTGCTAAAAAGATAAAAATTACAATAAAACCGACAATTGCCAAAATCAGAATTTTTGCTGGAAGCCATTTTAGAGTGGGTGTCTCACAACAAACCAGAAGAGAAAGTTAATGACCATGGAAATGAGGCGTCTGAGAAATGGCTGCAGGAGAGACCAGAAGAGATAAAAATCAGGAAAGAAAGAAAGTAGGCATTAAACTATTTTTTAATTACAAAGACAGAAAATAAAATGTTTGCCATAAAGAAAAAAATGGCCTGTGAGGCTACACTATATGGGCACACACTGAAAGAGAAGGACGAAGAGCATCACGGGTACCAAAAGCGAGATGGAAAGATAACATCATAGAAACTCTACAACAGCATCATGTGTCTGTGGCCGAGGCTGTCAGAAGAGCAAGAAGCAGCACCTTGTATCTCATTGGACAAACCAAAAAGTAAAATAGAACGTGAACAACAACAACAACAATAGTAATAGTAATAATAATAATAATAATAATAAATAATAATAATAATAATAATAATAATAATAATAATAATAATATTAATAATAATAATAATAATAATAATGTTAAGGAGAAGAAGAAGAAGAAGAAGAAGAAGAAGAAGAAGAAGAAGAAGAAGAAGAAGAAGAAGAAGAAGAAGAAGAAGAAGAAGAAGAAGAAGAAGAAGAAGAAGAAGAAGAAGAAGAAGAAGAAGAAGAAGAAGAAGAAGAAGAAGAAGAAGAAGAAGAAGAAGAAGAAGAAGAAGGAGAAGAAGAAGAAGAAGAAGAAGAAGAAGAAGAAGAAGAAGAAGAAGAAGAAGAAGAAGAAGAAGAAGAAGAAGAAGAAGAAGAAGAAGAAGAAGAAGAAGAAGAAGGAGAAGAGGAGGAGGAGGAGGAGGAGGAAGAAGAAGTCCAAATTTTGAGAAGACTAATATGGCTGAAAAGGTGTTTTTTTGTGTGTGCATTTTTTTTAAAAAATTTGTCTTGAGGATTTCAACCTAAGACCTTCATACCGACACGCAAGAGTATAGTAACTTAGCTACTGAGGCTTCACTTGTCTGAGATGGGCACAAGGAATTGATGCGGGAAATACAGCCTTTCGCCTAATATTATTCATACCACAAAAAACCATCAAATGGCAATTTCTATTTCTCTCTGATTTCATTACAGTCGGAGGAGACTGCCGCTGCGGGGAGTTACCAACACTCAAGGGAAAGGAGAGACATATGCAATCAGACAGATACTTGTACCATTGAAATTGGAAATTTTCACTTGCTGCTGAAGATTGGAACGGAGCGCTTATGGGAGTATCCCGAGTGCTATTATAACGCTTCCTAATTCAACAGGGGGCTGCGTGATCTCGAGGCATGGTGTCCACCTTGAGTGCTAAAGGTTCCAGATTCAATCCTCGGTAAAAATTATGATTTTTTTCACGTATACTTGGACTTCCTAGAATTCTCCATGGTCTCTGGGTAGTGAGATCGGACGCCTGTGTGTATTGTTGCGCACGTAAAAAAAATTCCTTGGCAGTTGGAAATCGAAAAGAGTAGCCTAACGGCGCTGCCCGGGCAAAATTTGGATTTAAAAATCTACCTAAAGTATTTCAGGATCCTCGCCGGTGATGCAGAGCCTGTACACTGTGCTGAGCTTTTTCGGACTTGATGTTGATCCGTTCCTCAAAACCTCTAAAATCAAAACCTCTTAATTCAACATTCTCTGCTTTCCAGCTCTGCTTCGTTTTCCTTGTTTCGACATTTACTTGTGCGCGTTTCATTGCACTCTAGCGTGTGTGTAGAATCTTAAGAGGAAAAGTTATATCAGAACAGCAATACTCTCTTTTTAATATTCGGAGATTTTGAAAGAGGTTGATACCAGAGGATTACTTATCACGTACATTAGACAAAAAAAAAAAAAAAAAGGAATCATCGTCCCTCTCCTTCACCCTTCCAACACACATATATTATTTGAAACAAGAGATTGGAATAAGTGAAAACACGAAATATTTTTGAAAAGAGATTAAAGAAGATAATAATAGAATACGAAGGCCATACTTGGACATTATCAAAGTCGAACCTGCGTAAAAATTAACACATGTGAAATGAGGTGCCTAATAAAAGGCGCCAACTTAACCATCCGAGACAAAGTTAGAAATGATTTTCTCGGACAGACTGTGGGAAGGAACAACACAATGCAGCAAATTCATCAGGCAAAACATAAAATGATTTGAATATCTAGCAGTAAGAAAGCAGCCACAATACCTACCAACGCGGGCGCTACACATGAAAAGATCTGATGGATTTATGATATTCTTCTTCTTCTTCTTTTCACCGGCAGTTTTCCCGGTTGTTCGTCCAGTTGGACTTTTGACTTTTACCTTGACCTCGATTTTGCCAGAGCTTCTACATCGACACGGAATGACAAAAGCCATTGCTGCCCATCAAGCAATGGAACGGAAACTTTTTTTTCCCCGCGTCACTTAACGGCAGAAGTCGAAAATGATGATGATCGTTTTAAATGATGAAAGATTATTGGCAACCTTTTATCATGACATGGAGGGGTGTCAGCATATAAATCATACATACTGTGGTGCCACATGATCCTCCAGGTCAGTCGACAAGGCACTCGCTAATTTTCTGCTTTTATTTCTGTCTGCCTGTCTGCATCAGGAGAGAAATGGAGTACATCGTGACATACTTACTCCAGTCATATCCTTGTGAGATGCAATTTTTCGTTATTTGAAGCCCTACTCTGGTTCTTGCCAGGGGCCGCGATATAGACCGACCATAAATATGGTATAATGGCTAAACGCGGTTTCTGGGACCTCTCCACGGGTTATCCTGACCCGCATGGTGGCACTTTGTGTCATCAGGTGTTTATTGCTTGTGTGATGTCCTGGTGGGGTAAAAATCTATTACTACTACTACATCGTGACAGTAGGAAAGTTGGAGGTGAGGAGAGGAAGAGGGAGACTGAGAGAAAATATGCTGGACAGTTTGACATCATGGCATAGAGAATCATCTGTGTCACAGTTGATTGAAAGTACATGAGACAGAGGGTTTTGGATAGATATGACTACCAACGCAACACGGCATGAACTTTAAGAAGAATTAATTAATTAGCTAGTTAGTTACGTATCCGTTGCAGGAAATTGCAGAACCCACCACAGCATTTTTTTTTGTGTGTGGCTGTTTTCCTAGGCAAATTTACGTGCGGTAGTTTGCCATCACTCACTTAACGATCGGCTTCTCGATACCACAAGGCGCAAGTTCCGCAGCTGGGATCGAATCTGGCACCCCGGCATTACGAAACGCGTTCGCAACGCCTAATTCGCAGACGCCAATTTAGGAAGAAGTCAATATCATATCCTTTTGTCTCCCTTTCATTCAACCTTTCTTCCCGTTGTTGGTTCCGGGGTCCCATGGTGGGCAAAACCAGAAAAGACCCCCCCCCCCCCCCCCCTTTTCAAATATTGAAGGAGTCGACTAACTGAGGGCAGTCTTTGAAGTCGGAGTGCATCTGCCTGAGAGGCAAGCAGCGAACAGCCTGTACACAGCTAAACTAGATACGTAAAACTGGTGTGTACACATCACGCCGATTCTGGAACAAGAGTAAAGTCTGGAGGTGGACGAAAAACAAGAACTTTCTGTCGGAGTTTCAGCCGGTGTATACAAAGAAGAAGCAGTAGAAGATTCATTCCTTCTTACTTTCTTACTGAAACTGACGTATACGAGATGTGTTCACTATTTAATTTATTATCGGGCATCGGTTTCCCCTTCTTGTGATTAATCTCCTTACCTGTTTAAACCCCGAACAAGGTTGTTAATCACTAAGCCAGTTTCAACAGAAATCTATCATTTTCTGCTGTCTTGTTACCACTGACCCAGTCTATCTTTCCCTGTTAAGTTAGAATTAAAGCTGAACAGAAAGCGGTCAGCCTACGTGTTTTTACTACTAGTTCTTGACTGGACCATCCATCACTTCTGTATTTAATCAGGGGCGAGGATACAGAGAAAATGCGACAGTGTTAAATTCTCTTTATGGTTTTTTTTTGGGGGGGGGGGGAAGGGGGGGGGGGGAGGTAAGGACTCAAAAGACTAAAGCTTTGTTTAAATTGTCTTCTTCTTCTTCTTTGCTCTACTCCATGAATGCCTCGGGTCGTCAGGGCAGGAAGAGATCTCTAGAATGGGCCCTTCTGTTCGCTTCGTGTATATAGTACTTTTCTGTATCACCTATGCTTCTGCAGTCAATCTTCTATGTGGTCGACCCTTGGACCTATTATGACTGTATCTGTATAACATTGCTCTCTGTGGTGTCCTCTCTGCTGTCAATCTTATTACAGGGCCAAACCATTTGATTTGTTGTCTTCCTATAAAGTTCAGTATTGGTTCTGTGTCGATTCTCCTCCTGATGTCATTGTTCCTAAGTCGATCTTTCAACGTTACACCTAGCATAGTACGTAAACATTTAATTTCTGTCGTGACTATTTTTCTTCTGTCCTCAGAAGACGTGTCCATGTTTGACATTGATAACGGAGCGTAGGTAAGAATATTTAAATTGTTGAAATTGTTAAGATAATAATAATAATAATAAAAATAATTATAGTAATAATAATAGTAATAATAATAATAATGTTGTTATTCGTTCATCACAATTGATGACGACCAGTCATTTCATCCAATGGTGACTGGGATAGGTTTTGTTAGTGCCCAGATGGCTGATAAATCCAATTCTAGCACTGAAAGTTCTTGAGCAATGAGAACAGGGAATAGAAGCCGCAACTCTCTAGTGATTTGCTTCAGTGTCTTTTCTGAATTGCTGCTGCAGTTCTAGCAGCTTCACGAGCCACAGCTCCTGGAGGAAGAGAGGAACGCCAGGATGAGCGGTCACATGCAGCGATTTCCCAGGTTTTAGGATCAATACAGAAGTCTTTCAGTAAGGTCTTGAGATTGTCATTAAAACGTTTCTTCTGTCTACATTAAGAGCGTTTTCCGTTTAGTAGCTCACCATATAAAAAAAAAAAATAATAATAATAAGTCGAACGAAAAATACATTAAAAACAATGTGAATTATATAAACAAATAATTTAAAAAGATAACTTCAATGAACCGCTAACCCACGCCCCACCCCTCCCCATTTCAAATTTCAACATGGTTGGGTTGGGTTGTTGGGGTAAGGGGTGTGGTTGGTTTGGGTGGGGAGGTGGGTGTTCGCGCACCCCTAAAATGTTTCTCAAATAATTAAATACAGAGGTTCTGGAATTACTGGGAATGAAATGAGAATTGTTGGAAGAAAATAAAAAAAGAGACAATTGGAAAATTCTGCTCCTATTTAAATACATAACAATTATTAACTTAGTAAAGACAACATAAAAAGAATTGAATGAAATGTTTAGTTTTCATGATAAAAAAACCAAAAGATACACATGGAATTGTGAAAGAAAAACGGAGACAACAGGGATGTCTTTTGTCGCATCTTCTATTTTTTCACTGGTAATAGACTGGATTATGTAAACAGCAACTGCTAACACCAGCAATGGAATTCATTAAACCCCTACAAAACAGCTTAATGATATACTTGATGCGATATCATAACAGATGGGGATGCTTACCTTGATCTGAGAGTGCCGGGTATAGATAGCTGGTGAAAGAGAGTGAATTAATCAAGTTACATAAAGTGTATTGATCGGCACTCATAGATAGAAGTAGAAAGATAGAAGAACACACTAGACAACATACAAATTGAAAGCTATCGTTACCGTGCCGGGAATTAAACCTGTCACCTTCAGACATGATTACAAGTGCACTAAGAACATGGTCAACTAGGCCCTCCGAAAAAAGGTGTCTTGTTGGCCATGTCTAACGTACAGTTTGAAATCCACAACTATGGAATACAGACATAATTCATTTCTAACCATTGAAATAGCACCACAGGTTACAGAAATGTATATTAACGAAGCATTCGTCGAATAACAATCACAGCAATATTTTAAGAACACAGTAGACCTTAATGCTTTGTCTAGAATACACACACATTTAAGAAAGGTATTTGACTGGTAGGTTCCGGTGTGTATACGTCATTCCTATAAATAAACAGAGGGGGAACCGTTGAGGCCGCTAAATATTATGAATTAATCAAGTAATAGAAAGTGTATTGATCGGCACTCATAGAAAGAAGTAGAAAGATAGAAAAACACACTAGACAACATAAAAGTCTAAAGCTATAGTTACCGTGCCGGGAATTGAACCTGTCACCTCCAGACTGCCAGCGGTGCAAGATATCATCAGTGAAAATTGATGACATCATAACATATACAGATGGGTCTGTAGTGAGAGGTACTACAAGTGGGTGGGCTTTTATCGGAAAAGGTGAATTGACAATGCTTGAAAACAGAGAGACTCAAGTACAACGTCAATAAATCCAGCATGAGAATGGAGGTGGAGGCGGTAACAGCTGCTTTCTGATGGCTTGAAAACAGCACAGCCTACCATGGTGTGACTGTAACAGACTCACTGAACATGCTTCAGAAAATTGACACTAGTGTCCTGTGCGCTGAATGGCTAGCATCACTTGATAAGACCCGGACCATGAACATATCATGGATTTGTTTTCTGTCCAGGGCATTCAGGTGTGCGAGGTAACGAGCAGGCTGATATACTGCTTGCTGCCACTCCTCTTGGCTGTTAGCAACTATATAATAAAGCAGATTTGGTGAAGGTTCTATGTAATCAAATGGACAGTGCAAAAGAACAGACAGGGAAAGACAGTGAATCCATGATTAATTCAACTGGGGAGAGGGGAAAAGGGTGGGGGGGGGGGGGGAAGAGTAGGTGATCTGAAAGATATTCAACACTGAAAGTGAAACGGAGGCATAATTTTAATTATATTTCACCTGATACTATTATCATTTCAACTCTTCGTTAGTTACTGAAGAAGGGGACGGCGCACGTGTGGGAATGTCCCGAGTGCAGTTATGTCAGTGCTAGATTCATTCATTCATTCATTTATTTATTCATCTCCAAGTTCTCTTTTCAATCACATTATGTTACGTTGGGAAAAGGATGGTAAATGGGTGGAGGGCATGATCCTTGTCATAAGCCCAGAGTTGGCGATGAAGGTCTTGCAATTTACTCAACCTAAACAAGGTTTAAGACCACTGCGTTAGACTGAGAAACAATAAAAATGATGGGATGGGGGGGGGGGGGGTAATGGGGGGAGGGGAGACCAGGATGATTTTCAAATGAGTTGCCTCCCGTGTGGAATCTGGACCCAGTGCCTCCTCAAAAGCATATCGTAAGAGTTGACTAACCGGGAGCTTGTCTAAGAAACAAGGAACTAACAGTCACTGATCCTCATCCGCATGGGAGCACTTTGTGCCACTGGATGTTTATCGCTTGGTAGATGTCCTGGTGGGGTTGAATCTCATTTATTCATTCAGTCTGCATACACATGAGTCAGATCTGTAAAACGGATGTGCAAGCATTACCCATGTTCTGGAACGCGACTACTGTCCAGAAGCGGATGAACAGCCGGAACTTTCTGACAGAGTTTACAGCTGGTAAACGAGAGAAATAAGATGTGTTGCTAAGATGTTTGCTGGGCGTTGACTGAAGTCGAAAACTGTTGCATTCACAGCATCCCATGCTTTCCTTCTTTAGGCGATGAACAATGCCTGTGGTACCCATTGTGAACAACATCATCATTATCAAAAGACAGACTTTTTACAGAAGGTCGCTCTCTTCACGGCACGTCTAAAAGTCCCTCTTTTTCCAGCCAATTCTCCAGCCCTACATGCTTTCTTAGTCAACGCATCTTCGATGTCTTGTATACACATTCGCCGAATTCGGCCTCTGTCTCGTTTTCGGCATACTGCACCCTCCATCGTCACTCTCTCCAGGTCATCAGCATGCTTAACATGGACAAAATGCCTCAGCTTTCGGGAAAAGATGCTGTTTATGAGCCAGTTCTCCTCGAGATTCACTTTATGTAGGATAGAGTGTTAGTTTTTTTTTCTTGTTTCGTGATCTAAGGTATTTAAGACTTGTTCTGCAGCGTTTCATTAAAAAAAAAAAAAAAAACCAGACACAGAAAAGCATTTGTAAAGTACATATTATTTTGGATTTCTTCTTTGTTTGCCTTCGATCCCCCAGTGGAGCATAGGCTCTCTCAACAAACTCATACCAAGTCGTTCTACCCTTGGCTATAGCATGCAGCTTGTCCTATGTCCTCCCCATCTGTTCACCTTTACTCTCTAGCTCCCATCTTCGTCTGTTTTTTGGCCTTGACCTATATTTATATGCCCCTATGGGTTACAGTGCAAAAAAATTCTACTTATATTGTTCTCACGTTTTCTCATGTGTCCTATTCAACTCCATGGACTTTTCCTCACCCTCACCTCTTGGTCCACTGGAACGTCTTCAGATCTCTCCCATAGCTCAACACTAGTGATTAGTTATACCATCTAATTCCGTATTCTCTGCGCAGGCACCAGTTAATGAACGTTTGTAGTTTTTTAGTAACCGTTTTAGCTGCTCTCGATGTGTCGGCTCCATACAACAGAACTGTGTTGATGTCATAATTATGAGTTTTATATACCCGTGAAGAAAGGTCATGGGTTGACAGGATCACTAAAGTTACACGTCGTATACAGTATGACAGCAGATTTACCACTGAAACATGTGACGCATGACAACATACAAAACCCAAATAAAAAGTAGATCAGCGAGCTTCACAATAAGAGAAACACAAACGGAAAGTGAAAGTTGAGGCTACAGAACCTTCATCACCACATTCATACAAACCACATGAATTCAAACAATCTCTTAACTGACGAATTCTGAAGCTGCCATGTTGATGTCTTGCTACATTACTGGCAGACTGTTTCATTCTTTTTCTACTTCTAATTTCGCCCTTGAAACTGCGGTTAGCACGTTTTTCTAGTAGTTTACACTTAGGCTGCAATATTCCCACTTTTCGTCCCAAAGCATCCGATTTCAACAAATCTTTAATTCTCAGCCTTTTACGAAATGCTTGTTGGGGGCAGTGCGTCTATAATCCCCCCTCCCCTGCTTTTCAAACTGGTTCCCCAATATTTAATCAATCCAAAACCTTGAATCTCATTTCAGCACTAGAATCCCTGGGCTGTTTGGTCTCAGCCGCCGCTTGAACGATTCTCTTCTTGGTCGTCAAAGATGAAATGTTGATCTACAGGACTGCTTTGAACGGCTCATATATTCATTGATCACTCGCCTATTGAAAACAGAATCCACCCTTCTTTGCAGTCTCAAAATACACGGGATAAGAGACTTTTCCCCTCAGTGAAAAGACACTTTTATGAACAGTTGGTAAATATCACCAATAGATCCATTTTCATCTTATGTGTACGTGTGTTTATGTGCGTGTGTGTACGTACATATGTATGCATATATTTACACACACATATATATATGTATACATGCCCAAACATACAAACACACACACACACACATATATATATATATATGTGTGTGTGTGTGTGTGTTTACAAACACACACACACACACACACACACACACACACATATATATATATATATATATATATATATATATATATATATATATATATATATATATGTGTGTGTGTTTGTATGTATGTATAGATATACACAAATATATATGTATGTATATACACACAAACACACGTATATATATATGCATGTATATATGTATACACACACACACACACAAATATATATATATATATATATATGAATATAATACATCATCATCCCATTACACTTTGTGTCGTTGTTGACTGTCTGATCAGCTCCCTCCATCTTTGACGGTCAGATGCTGTGGACTCCATGGTTGCATGCCCAAGGCTTGTCCAGTTAGCCAGGTTTTATATCCAGCTCTATACTGATCTGCCTCTTCTCCCCTTTCCATCGAGCCCTGTAGTACTGTTTTTAGAGACAGATAGATCTAAATATATGTCCGTACCACCGTATTATCTGTCTTTGCACTGTAGTTAAACGAGATTCATGCTTTCCAATGTGCTTGGTAATTGGTACGGCGAACCTCGTCATTTGTGATGTGGTCATTGTTTAGAAAGCCAAGAATTTTTCTGAATTATCTCCTTTCGAGTTCAGCTGTTAAGGTCCACGTCTCAGAGCCAAACGTAAACGTACCGCAGACGTAGGTTAACAAAGGTTTTCATTACTACCTATAAGTAATAACAAAAAAGAGCTATTTTCACGCTCACCTATAAGTAACAACAAAGGGCTATTTTCACGACTGTCTATAAGTAATAACAAAGGGCTATTTTCACGACTGTCTACAAGTAATAACAAAGGGCTATTTTCACGACCACCTATACGTAATAATAATGGGCTTTTTTCACGACTATCTATAAGTGATAACAAAGGTCTGTTTTCACGTTATTGGTGCAAAGGTATATGGTGCTTAGATATATTAATCGTCTCTCGATGGGTAATGTAGTCCACATCATGCCTGCCGCCTTACATTTCTAGGGCATTTCAAGGTATAGATTTTAACTGGCCCTACCGATACAAATGTTTTATATATATATTCATTAGAACTTTGAAAGATTTAAACATCGAGGAAGATTGGCTAATAAACAGCATCATGTTTCGAAAGCTGAACTGTTCTGATCATATCAAGCGTCATGGCAGGCTGGAACAAATAATGGCAGAAGGCATGGTACCAGGAAGGAGGATCGGGGGTCAACCAAAAAGAAGATGGGCACAGATTATAATTTAGAGTACACGAGGCGGGGTTCTCTTAAAGTACTAGAGAGTTTTGGGAAAGGCCATTCTGGTCTCAAGACTCAGTGAAGCGAAAACCCCCAACAGCACCTCGAGGTAGAGGATGGTAAACACACTGCGGTGTGGCCAACGCAGCTATGGGGACCGAGTCTCCGCTGAGATAAGTGGACACCTCTGGGGTGCCCTCTGCTGTTAGCAGGAGCATCACAGAGCAGGGCACTCACTGGCCCTAGCAAATCGAAAAGGTTGCTGAAGGCTGAGAACGCAGTCTAAAGTCATGTGGATGTGGAAAGCAAGGGGAAACTACCACATTACTATCTCAAGAAACTCATTATGGAAGATTAAAATTGAACTTAAAGATCTGACGATGAAGCTCCCAGGCCAGGCA
>CAJHNH020000808.1:165000-202500 GCA_905116865.2 Candidula unifasciata | reverse complement strand
CTCCTCCTGTTGCTGCTCCCCCTATTGCTGCTCCTCTCGTTGCTGCTCCTCCTGTTGCTGCTCCCCCTGTTGCTGCTCCTCCCGTTGTTGCTTCTCCTGTTGCTGCTCCTCCTGTTGCTGCTCCTCCTGTTGCTGCTCCCCCTGTTGCTGCTATTCCTGTTGCTGCTCCCCCTGTTGCTGCTCCTCCTGTTGCTGCTCCTCCCGTTGCTGCTCCCCTTGTTGCTGTTCCTCTCGTTGTTGCTTCTCCTGTTGCTGCTCCTCCTGTTGCTGCTCCCCCTGTTGCTGCTCCTCACCTTGCTGCTCCTCATGTTGCTGCTGCCCCTGTTGCGGCTCCTCCCGTTGTTGCTCCTCCTGTTGCTGCTCCTCCCGTTGCTGCTCCTCCCGTTGCTGCTCCTACTGTTGCTGCTCCTCCCGTTGCTGCTCCCCCCGTTGTTGCTCCTACTGTTGCTGCTCCTTCCGTTGCTCCTCCTCCCGTTGCTGCTCCTTCTGTTGCTGCTCCTCCCGTTTACTGCTCCTCATGTTGCTGCTCCTCCTGTTGCTGCTCCTTCTGTTGCTGCTCCTCCTGTTGCTGCTCTTCCAGTTGCTGCTCCTCCTGTTGCTGCTCTTCCTGTTGCTGTTCCTCCTGTTGCTCCTTCGGTCGCTCCTCCTGTTGCTGCTCATTCTGTTGCTTCTTCTCCTGTTACTGCTCCTCCTGTTGCTCCTTCTGTTGCTCCTCCTGTTGCTGCTCCTCCTGTTGATGCTACTGTTCCTGCTACTGTTGCTGCTCCTTCTGTTGCTGCTCCTTCTCTTGCTGCTCCTGTTGCTGCTCCTTCTGTTGCTTCTCCTCTTGTTGCTGCTCCTTCTGTTGCTGCTCCTTATGTTGCTGCTTCTCCTGTTGTTGCTCCGCATCCTTTTGCTGCTCCTCCTGTTGATGCTACTGTTCCTGCTCCTGTTGCTGCTCCTTCTGTTGCTGCTCCTTCTCTTGCTGCTCCTGTTGCTGCTCCTTCTGTTGCTTCTCCTCTTATTGGTGCTCCTTCTGTTGCTACTCCTTATGTTGCTGCTTTTCCTGTTGCTGCTCCTCCTGTTGCTGCTCCTCGTGTTGCTGCTCCTCGTGTTGCTGCTCCTCCTGTTGCTGCTCCTTGTGTTGCTGCTCCTTTTGTTACTGCTCCTACTGTTGCTGCTCCTCCTGTTGCTGTTCCTCTTTCTCATATTTTACTACTGCTCCTTAATAGTTATTGAGTAAAAAGGGGGAGGGGGCGCTATTTGTCGCTGAATATTGATGCATGATAATGTACAAATTGGAAGATCAAATGGGTCAATCACCACAGTCTGGTGAGAGAGATGCAGCTGGGAGTGACGAGGGGATCTGGCCGATGCTTGATGCTCAGTGGAAAGGTAAGACTGATGTATTATCACAAGGCTACTGGCACCATTTGGTACTGGAACTCTGCGATGGCTGCTGGAGATTGGGGACGGAGAACTTGTGGGAATGTACTTAGAGCTGTGATGTCGATTCTTGAATCAACTGAACTTAACTCAACTCATGGTATTTGTTATCGAATACATTATTATTGTAATGAAGGGATTTCTCAAAGGGTTTCCCATAGGCGTGGTAGGGTCTTCAGTCAGTTAATTGAGTAGAACCCGAGAAGGGAACGCTCGCAAATTCCCGTGTTTGACTGAACTGTTTAAATGTAACCACCCGTGGAAAAGAGAGAATGGTTTGAAGGTGAGAAAGGAGATCGAGTAAGTTTGTGTTTTGCTAACCAGAGTGAATGGTCCAGTTCTGCGAGAGGACTGCTATGGAGTATAACTGACGACGGCGTGAAAAAGTTCCTGATTCGTGAGGTCGAATGCTTGAGGAGAAGCTATCTTGATTACTAACCTGAGCGACTGTGAAGAATTGTGGCGCTGTGTTGCAAATGCAAGTCTTTCGCCTTTCCTACGCATGAATGGAACCACTGTAACGCAAGTTAGTAACAGTCTGAAGACCGTGTGCATATAATGCAATCATTGACGATTGATCCTAATACGACTAGTGAAAACATAAGACAGCGAACAGACGATATTTTTGTCAGAACTACAATAAAGAGAAGAAACTGTCAATTGGTATTACGTTAATGTATAGGTGTCTTCACTATCTAAATAAGAAGACATCCTCAAATTCTAGGTGTCTCACTAGAACATAAAGAAAGAAAAATTGCTGTTATTACTACTATTATTATTAACTAGCTGTACCCGGTCACGCGTTGCTGTGGCCAAATTGGTGAAATGGAGAGGAAATAAAATAGCTCTCAGCTAACAGTGTCTGTCATACCCCTTCCTCTCCCCTCGACGCAGTCATATTTCCCTCTCCGAAGGATTGAAAAATCATCCATGGCGAAATTATTAAAATAGAAATAGTTAAGAAATAAGAACTTTAAATTAATATTTTAAGCTCTCTCAGATAACTGTGTCTGACATAACCCCTCCCCCCCTCCCCCAATCATATCATCTTCTCCGAAGGATGGGAAAGTCACCGTGTAACGAAATATTGTAACTAAATTGAGCTTTGCATCCGTGTCTATCCAGACTTAAATAGGTAGCATTAACTTGTACAGGGAAGTAAATGTAGCCAGTGTAACAGCTACCACATCACCCATCCAGTACCAGTACTACTACAACCACAACCACCATCACAACAACCACAACAAAAACTGTCACTACAGTCTGTGTAGGTCGGTGTAGAAAAGAGGAGTTAGGGCCGTATGCTGTCGCCACGGACTATTTAGTTTGATTTTGTCCCGGACATAAGGAAAAAAAACTTTATCACGTAACCAGTGATGGAACCCACAGTGAAAAGTACACTATACTCACGAATAGGAGAGACAAATACCCCGTACCCGTCATCTCTCCCTCTCCGAGGGAACGATGTTTAACTGACCTTGGCATCCGTGACCACAACAAACCAAACTGGACTGTAAGCTGTCTGAGTTTACAGTTTCTGTCATCGCCGAATAGTTTTTGATCGAAAAGCGTCGCGGGTAGCTAATTAGGACTTAACTAAAATCGAATGTCTTTGGGCGAAAGGCGCAGATATCGCAGCCTAGCTGTAAACCACTACACAACGTGGCAACCACCCCTTTAGGGGAAAAAGAACAATTATCACCCAGCAGGGAATCGAAAACCTGTCACCTGAGTGAAGGATGACATACTTACAACTCTACTACTGACGACTGAAGAGTTTATTTCAGATGTCGCAGCCTAGCTGTAAACCACAACATCACGTGCCAACGGCCCTCTCGAGGGCGAACGAAGATTACCTGTGACATGACCATTGAGCATCACGTCGCTGCTGTCGGAGGCTAGCTGTAAACTCCAAAACCGAAAAATGCGTAGATATCGCAGCCTAGCCATAAACCACAACACTACGTGCCAGCCGCCCAGTTAAAGGCTGAAAAAAAAATCACTTAGCGCGGAATCGAACGTGGGTCACCTGCATGTTAGGCAGAATAGTTAACAACTACGCTACCAAACACTCAAGCAAATAGTGGAAAAAAAATTATTTTATAATGCAAAGTTCAATAAGAGCCCAGCAGTCAAAGATGGCCGATCACATAAAAACAAATCCAGGCCAGCAACGAAACAAATAATGATTTGACCGTTACTGGAGCTACGTCATTCGTGGTTTGTGCGATTTTCTGACCAAAAATCACGCTTGGAGTCAAAGGCAACGTTGTGTGCAAATTTGAAAGCAATCGGTTCAGTAGTTTCCGAGTTTTTAGCTTACAACATCGGAAAATTAAGATTTATATTAATATAGATATGCTGAACTGCGAATACTATACTGCTATACTCCAAATAACATGTGATTTATAAACAAATGCCTTTAAGAAGAATTTCTATAGTTAGGTTTAAGTTAGTCTCCTCAAACAAAGTAGGTGCCGTTTCATTCACAAGTTTGTTGGGCTGGTCTACTTTCCTGTGGGTTACGGGTGTGCCGCTATGTTGTTTCCTTTTTGGGTTTTCTTGCATTTAAGTGTTTATATCGAGAAAGAGAATGCCTGGGACAGAGGTTGCAGCACTCTCTAGGGGGCTGTCTTAGACACAGCTTGCCCATGTTTTTGGATTGTTAAAAGCGCTGGCGTGCTGAAATATACACACGCGATGTCAACGGCATTGCGGAACACCTCCGTAACCTTATGCCAAGGTCACATTGCTCAAGGTCTACTAATCAGAAGTAAGCTTGTGTGTATATGGGCGGGATATGAGGAGACCAACGTTTGTTTTACCTGGAATTTATGAACAAATGCTTTTAAAGACACTATCTATAAATGGGTCAAGTCTCTTACCAAATTGCTTGAAAGTATTCATGGAACTGATATTCTGTATACATTCCCATTCTATACCAGTAGAACGTTAACACCTGTTACTATCCTACTCCATATGTGTGTGTAGTGTAACATTATATGAGGACTGGAGGCACTGTTGTCTCCAGTGAGAACTTTCCAAACTGCTTGCATGGGGACTGTTCTATTGTTCTAGATCCAGGTGGTAGTTCCAGGTGGGAGTTTCAGAAGTAAATCCCAGCGTAGCTGCAGATGCCCGATTGTCTGGACGGGACTAGAAGATTCGGCCTGCCTAATGTGTCTCCGAGGCTTAGCTGGAAGCTGACCAAAGAAACATGAGCTACAGCTAAGTGGACAAATTTGTCTACTATTAGAACTAATTTTAGCTCCACAGCCAGTCTGAAATAAATGTTATAGTGTTTATGTTTCTTCCAGTGTTATGGAGTTATTTTAACTGTAATCATTTGTGTCAGTGAACAATAGTCAGTGAACTTCAGTACATTTAAATATACAATTTATTAACAGTAAAGAATCGGATGTGGTCAAACTCCGAATCCTCTCATTTAACCAGCAAGGCAGGGGATAATATAAACCTTTATGATGATTCACTATTTGCGATTCCCTCTGGAAATTGCACATAGTGCATTCGCTAGCTTAAAGCGAATATACACGCCACAGGTGGGGAGCATTGTCTTGATCCTTTCTCCGGGTCATGCTAGTGTGTTGGGAAATGAACAGATGGGCAAACTGGCTGGCTCTGCACAACTTAGTGGAATTTCGATGCATGATGAGGCAGAAGTGGCTAATGTGGGAGAACGTGTACAATTCGGAGGAGCAAACGGATCACCACAGTCTGGTTAGAGTGATGCAGTGGGGAGTGACGAAGGGAAAAACATTTCCAGTGTTGAAGTTCCTCCTGTGTACGAGGTCCGACAATTAAATAATGAGACTGATTTTATTATGGCTAAGACAGAAATGTTATCTATGATTCACAGCATGGAATCCAAAGAGGACATCTTTATCTATGATCTGGCAACTTTTTATCGGCCCCCTGATAAGCAGAGAACAAGCAAGTTGCCATTTTGTTAACCTAGCCAGAGATGCATTGTTATGTAATCAGCATGGAGCAAGAAAAAAAAAAAAAGCTGACACTAAATTCTGTTTAAAACTCAGAAAAAGCGCCATTGTAACAGTTCAATTGATGCGACAAGTTTATGGTGTTAGGATGATTGTATATGAATTTGGTGTTAATAAGAGACTATTCATGAAATTTGAGTGGAAGATTTGGGCAGGAATGAAGTCGTATATTCAGGGTCGTCCTAATGCATGGGACCGCTGGTCACTTGCCAAGGGGTTCCCGAAAACATCAGGGCCTTATACTAATTCATGTGTCAAAAATAAAATGCTATAAATAAAAATTTCATTTCATTCCATAAAAGTGCAATTGTCCCAGCACACCGGCTTGCCCAGGGACTCATAATGCTGTTAAGACGCCTTTGAGTTTTAGTGTCCCTGTAGCATGATTCTCCCTCTGTCTGCTGTGTTGACTGCAGAGGAAAGGTAACACCAGCACGCCTGGCACAAAGCAAGCTGCAGAAGCAGCCGGATCCACACACAAAAAAAAAAACACATTGCTTTGTTTGCCTGTTGAAGCTTCCCTCCTAGACCAGCCCGGCATGCTCTACCTTAGCATTACGTTTTCAGGTTGCATGTCCTCGTCCTATGTGCTTCTCTGGCCGAAGACGTTGAAACAAGTAGAACACCGTGACAAATCAGCAAAGACACAGACATCTAGGAGAAGACTGAACAGTCATGACAGTTTGATCTAAAATCCTCTAGTTACCGCCCTTTGCACTCACGGGCTATTTATTCTTTATGCCGCACATTTCGTTTCATTTCACAGGCAAGACATCAACGAGGCTGCTTCGGGAATAAGTCAGTTACCTGAGTTTGTGTGTTTGTGTGGTTTTATTTGATGTATGTATGCGCTGAAGGAGGTTTTGTAACAGTAACGTTCACTTTCCGTTTGTGTTTATTATATTGCGAAGCTCGCTGAAATGCTTTTTGTTCGGTTTTCTATCTTTCTACGATACTATTAATATTGAGGAGCGGCTGGCGTAGAAGTTGCAATAGGGGAAGTTTCGGGTTCGACCTCCAGTAAGGCGATGGAGTGCTTCTGTCGCTAGCAAAACTAAACATCCTAACCTGCACAGTCTGTGGCGACAGCACCAGACATTTGGCCTTAAACCCTCAGTCTCTGGACTTCCCTGCCTACACTGCCCTAAAAACAAGCGGTAAATAGAGACAAAGTGCTATTTATTATTATGCTCTTAAACGAGGATAATGCCTCTCGAGAAAAACACAACATGGGGAACTGTATTAAAGGGTCGCGGCATTGGGAAGGTGGAGAATCAATGGTTTAGCCTCTAAAGTGTGTACGTGTGAGTGTGTGTGCGTGTTTGTGTGTGTGTATTTGTATATATATATATATATATATATATATATATATAAAAAAATTTGAGGTTGTGGTGTGGCGCGAGGTTGTGGTGTGGCATGAGGTTGTGGTGTGGCGTGAGGTTGTGGTGTGGCGTGAGGTTGTGGTGTGGCGTGAGGTTGTGGTGTGGCGTGAGGTTGTGGTGTGGCGTGAGGTTGTGGTGTGGCGTGAGGTTGTGGTGTGGCGTGAGGTTGTGGTGTGGCGTGAGGTTGTGGTGTGGCGCGAGGTTGGGGTGTGGCGTGAGGTTGTGGTGTGGCGTGAGGTTGTGGTGTGGCGTGAGGTTGTGGTGTGGCGTGAGGTTGTGGTGTGGCGTGAGGTTGTGGTGTGGCGCGAGGTTGGGGTGTGGCGTGAGGTTGGGGTGTGGCGCGAGGTAAGAAAAGTTTCCCTTCTGTCCCAGTACCGGTGTACTTCGCTCCCTCAGTAAGAAATGCATTTTTACTTGCTGCCTGTGTTTACATTTCTTCTTTTTCTTCTATCTCTCCGTGTTCTTATTTTCCCATCTCTTCCCCCCCCCCCCCCCCCCCCACCCACTTCCCTGAATAGACACGTTAGATGCAGAGTAGGTAAACTGAATGTCTGATCTGACATGTTGATACAATCTAGGGGCAACAATTGAGATAACATAAAAATGACCACAAGTGACATTTCTCCTGTTGCGTTTGCCAAAATATCATTTTCCAAAAGTTGCCAATTTAGTCTCAGTCTATCATTTCACACTTGAAGAGATACTCTAGATGAGAAATTGGACACTTATGAGCTAGTTGGTGGCAGAAAAGTAGATTATATAAAAGTGAAAAACAGATTTTACTGAGAAAAAATCCTAACAACTTGTTGGTGTCCTACCACCAAACATTGTGTCCCAGACTAATTTTTTTTTACACATGAATAGACACGCCAGATGCAGAGTAGGTAAACTGAATGTCTGATTTAACATAAAAATGACCACAAATGACATATTTAGTTTTTATTATTTTTTTCTCCTTACCTTTCTATTTTTCACTTTGTTTTTCTTCAAATTTCTTATCCTTTTTTTCTTCGCTTTAAGTATGTATTTTTCTTCCCTCTTTTTCTCTCTGTGCCTTTATACTTCTTCTTCTCTTTCTGCTTCTTCCTCATCTTCTTCTTCTTCTCCTCCTCCTAGGTCCTCCTCCTTTTTTTTCTTTTGCTGACATCGCCTTCTCCGTTTCTCGCTTTCTGTCAAACACACCACTCTCCCCACCCACCACTCTCCCTACTCACCACTCTCCCACACAACACTCTCCCCACACAACACTCTCCCCACGCACCCATTTTGAGCAAGTCTGTTTTGTTTTATTTTAGCCTCAGCGTTTTATATGTTGTGTAATTACACCGGAAAAGGAAGTTGTATTGGGAGGAAGTAGCAATCAATCACTGCCTGACACGTGGTCGGCATGGACAGTAATAATCACTTGTCTATTAATAGCCCCAGACTGCCCTATCTTCTCACCTTTTACAGGTATATCCGGTTTCATTTCCGCCAGTTTGAATTTACTCAGTTTCTACAACTAGTAATCATTTTCTGAGTCTACACTTATTAAGTTTCGTTGTCGGATTTACAGAATTAAAACGCTTTTCATTCAGACTGCCATTGTTCCCCCGCTCTTCCCTCCACCCACCTCTCTCTCCTCCTTACCCGCCCTTTTCCACTGCTGCAAACAACTTGGGAATCTCAATGCCGAAATAAACAAGTTATCTGTTTCGCGCTCTGTAGGCGTGTGCTTGCTTTGCCTCTGCTCACAAGCCCAATTTTTACTGGGATTCATAGGGCTTGTCGCTAACGTTGCAGAGTTCGTCCTGTGAGCGACACCCCCGGCGGGTGACTAGAAATTCTGGAATTCTGTAACCCGTTTGCTTTTCCTGGAGCATAGTTAAAGACACAAACAGAACATAGTCAATAAAATCGACTTCATTGCACTAAACTGTTTCTCATAAGACTTGGTCTCTCCGTAGAACAGCAAGCCGTCTGACGATTTTCCGTAGCTCCGCCAACGACCTCCATGAAAACCCCCTAAAAACTGCATTGGTAAACTGAGCAATGGACGGAGGTTACCTTCAAACGGCTTGTGGAGCTACTGAAAGGAACATACATGCTCACAATTTTGACATTCTGCATCTTTGTAACGTAATAAGTGAAATTATTCAAATTTCACACAAGTATCAATCGATACTTTTGCATCTGGGTCCCGATAATTTTAGGCTAATATCTTTGCCATTAGCATAGTGTGTAGCCTCCTCTTGTGTGGATCAGCGACTTGGCATCTCCTGGGCATGGATGCGATCAGATGTCTGATGTGGGCCTGTGGGATGGCTGCCAACTCTTTCTGGAGTGCCTGGAACAGATCACGACCACTAGCTGGAGCAACGTCTCGGCGACAAACATGTCGGTGCTCAATCGGACTCATGTCTTCAGACAGGGATGGCCAGGAAAGGGTTTTAAGGTTATTGGTAGTCAGGAACTGCATGGTCAGCTGGGGAGAATGGTGTCTGGCTTTGACCTGTTGAAAAAAGATATCTGTTGGCATCCCAAAACGGAAGGACATGTACTCGAAGAATTTGACTGAAATATCGTTGCGCAATCAAGCTTCGTTCAATGTGCACCATTTGACTCTTTCTGTTGTAACTAATCATTCTCTATATCTCCAACATCCTGCAGAAGAGCTTCATAAACACAATTTTGGGCTAAACCTAAGTTTCACCTACGGTGGACCCCCACACCGTCTATCATGGCGCTGCAACAAAAAGAAAGAATTGTCACCTGCCCAGCAAAGATGTCGATTGCCCAAAGAGGTCGATTTTGGGGGTCTCTTGATTCTCTAGGGAGACAGACAGGGATACTTACCACCGTACTGTCGAGCATTGTTATAAAAACCAGTCCAAATCATTCTCTTGCCATTCAATAGCCCCAAAAAACTAGGTTAGCCGGACAAGTCTGTCACTGCCTTATCATCTTGCTGCATTGACCACACGACTCATCTTATCTTGCAAAATCAACACATTCGCACTTTTAGAGAGTACTAACTCAGCCCACTGGGGATCGATATTCTCTACACGACTGTTTTTGTGAGGAAGTTATATTTTGTGTTAATTGTTTTCTTTTTCTGGAAATAATCTAGTCTTTTACTGATCTGGAAAACATTTAACTCTGTCTCCGCTGGGATTCCAACCATAAGTTATTGGGCTATGTATATTAACTCTTGCAGTCCCAGACATATATTTTTTTTTCTAGGTCTATCCTATAGCAACTACTAAAAACTGCCACAATTGCCTATAGCATTTTTTAAAAACTGCTTTTGCGATGTAGCTGAGGGAGGCGGGGAGTGTCCTTGACCCTGAGTATAAAAGCAATACGTTTTAGGTTTGAATGGGTTTAACAGAGACACCGTGGGACAGAACTAAACTAAAGTAAAGGTCCCGTTTCCACGCCTTTAGGCGTATAGGGCATGTAGGGCTAGATCTAAATTTTTATAGACCGATCTGCACAAGATAGGTGATGTGGTCAGCATCACACCGGCCGTTTTTACTTTCCGGGACTACACCTGGTACCCACTCAAGGCTGTGTTGACCTGGGAGTCATGGTCTTTTTTGAAAAAAAGTCTGGCTCGGTCACAGACAGAAGTAGTTTGAGTAATAAATTCAAATACAGATGGTTAAAGTAACTTCTGTCTGAATGAGAAGACAGCAGAGTCATCACATTAGATCGTATTATAAATTCAAAATGAGTAACTTTGTTTTTAAACTACAAAAATTTAGAGATCGATATTTTGTTTAGTGGAGTCGCCTTGGCTTTTGCGTCTAGACGCCAGCCTACGGATTGGAAGGTCGTGGGTTCGCGTCCTGACGGAGAGGACTTTTATTTTAAAAATAACACTGACTTCAAGGTCGACCCAGCCTTGAATGGATACCAGGTGCTGTCCTGGAAAGTAAAGGCGGCTGGTATTATGCTGACCACATCACCCACATTACTGATTATGTTATAAAAATATAGGTCCAGTCTGATAGTTCCAATACGCCTAAAGGCGCGGAGAATGGACCTTTACATTACTACATTTTCTTTAGTCTATTAAAAGCTGCTGACCCCTTGCCAATGCTTGTCACAGTTTATTTCTATAAATGTCCTTGACTATCAAAATTACTGTATAAATAAGTAAATTGTTCTATCACTTTTGTTCCTTTGATCTCTAAGTAGGTAGGTAGATTGTACCCCACCAGTACATCACACAAGCGATAAACACCTGGTGACATAAAGTGCCACTATGCGGATGATGATCACCCGTGGAGAAATCCCGGAATTCCCGTTTAGCCGTTGGGCCATATTTCAGGCCCGGCTATATTTAGGGCACCCGGAAAAAGCCAGGGTGGGGCTTCAAAATAAAAATAAAAAATTGCGTCACACAACGGCAGTAGCTTTGGGAGTATTATCTAATTTTACATCTGCCTGATCTGTTATCGGGTGTCTTTAATATATTTGTCTTTTCAAAACCTATTCGTAGCCCAACCTTTGAAGCCATATTTGCTTACCTGTCAGTTTCTCTCTTCATTTCATTGTTGTTTCTACTTAACAGAACAAGATTATCAGCAAATTGGAGATTTCCAACGGTGAGTTCTCCACCGAATCATTACCTTTGTTTCCAACACAAAAGGTTTTCCTCATCCAGTCCATGAAATGCCCGAAAATAGGAGAGATGGTCAGGTAGGTAGTTGTACCCCACCAGGATATCACACAAGCGATAAACACCCGGTGACACAAAGTGCCACCATGCGGATGGGCTAGGCCATATCTATGCCCCGGCTATATTCAGGACCCCCCGGCAAAGGCCAGTGTAGGGTTTCAAAAAACCAAAAAATTGCATCCCATTTTGAGACTACTTTTCAACAAGGGAGATTAAATGCATTCCTTGTTTCACACCTGCTAATTTAATGTCTCGATACGGGACGCAATTTTTCGTTATTTTAAAACCCCACCCTGGCTGTATTCGGGGGCCATAATATAACCTAACGGTTGAACGGGGTTTCTAGGACGTCTCCACGGGTGATCCTCATCCGCGTGGTGGCACGTTGTGTCACCTGGTGTTTATCGCTTGGTGGATATCCTGGTGGGGTTGAGTTTCATTCATTCACAACAGTTTCAACTTCGAACCGATCACTGAAGCCACCGTATGTTCGCACTGCACATTCTAAACCTTCGTTGTTTCCCCCCCCCCCCCCCCATGCTTGTCGTCCCAGTGTTGGATGCAGCTTTTTGTTATTTGAAGCCCCACCCTGGCCTTTGTCCGGGGGGCCCTGGATATAGACGGGCCATAAATAAAGTCTAAAGGCTAAAAGATTTTTCTGGGACCTCTTCACTGGTGATCCGCATCTGCGTAATAGCACTTTGTATCACCGGGTATTTATTGCTTGTGGGATGTTCTGGTGAGGTTCTACGAGAGAGAGAGAGAGAGAGAGAGAGAGAGAGAGAGAGAGAGAGAGAGAGAGAGAGAGAGAGAGAGAGAGAGAGAGAGTGAACCTTCATGCATTGCCTTATTATTACTTTTTTATTGGTATACTGTATCATTATTAAATAGTGATCTTCTGTGTAAGCCAACGCCAGCCTGATGGTATCTTCAACTAGTGCCATCCACAATTTTCCTCTTTTCAACCGGTCGCCTTTATAATTATGTAGCGGATGTCTTTCTTCATAGACAACCCATTCCATGCAGCGGATGTCTTTTGTCATTGACAACCTATGCCCTGCAGCGGATGTCTTTCTTCATAGACAACCCATGCCCTGCAGCGGGTGTCTTTCGTCATAGACAACCCATGCCCTGCAGCGGGTGTCTTTCGTCATAGACAACCTATGCCGTGCAGCGGGTGTCTTTCGTCTTTAACAACTCATGCCATGCAGTGGATCTCTTTCGTCATAGACAACCCATTCCCTGCAGCGGATGTCTTTTGTCATAGACAACCTATGCCGTGCAGCGGATGTCTTTTGTCATTGACAACCTATGCCCTGCAGTGGATGTCTTTCTTCATAGACAACCCATTCCCTGCAGCGGATGTCTTTCTTCATAGACAACCTATGCCGTGCAGCGGGTGTCTTTCGTCATAGACAACCTATGCCGTGCAGCGGGTGTCTTTCGTCATAGACAACCCATGCCGTGCAGCGGGTGTCTTTCGTCATAGACAACCTATGCCGTGCAGCGGGTGTCTTTCGTCATAGACAACCCATGCCGTGCAGCGGGTGTCTTTCGTCATAGACAACCCATGCCGTGCAGCGGGTGTCTTTCGTCATAGACAACCTATGCCGTGCAGCGGGTGTCTTTCGTCATAGACAACCCATGCCGTGCAGCGGGTGTCTTTCGTCATAGACAACCTATGCCGTGCAGCGGGTGTCTTTCGTCTTTGACAACTCATGCCCTGCAGTGGATCTCTTTCGTCATAGACAACCCATTCCCTGCAGCGGATGTCTTTCGTCATAGACATTCCGCATTTAAGCTTTGGCTTGTGACAACCTTGACTTTACTGAATTCAACCAAAGCATATACCTGATCGTTCAAACTCAAGGATCTCGTGTGCAATCGATGATATTTCGATTTTCTTAATTTTGAATTGGTTCAAGTTTTGCACACTGTGAAATCGACGGTAATAAAACTCGAAGGCCATAATCAATTAATGAAAGGACCGCGATAGATCAACACTAAGGCCAATAGTCTCTTTCCAATGTGTGTCACCAAAGCCTACAAATGCAGAAGTAAGTAGTCAGGTAAGTGCTCTGCTGGGGGAGGGGGGAGGGTTTTTACGTTCAACCCGTATCCATAAAGGGGGTGCTTTAGGTTATAATTGTGAACCGGTTATTTGCGCCATATAAAATAGCTTAGCATTACACGCCACCAAAAGCCCTGTAAAGGACTTAAGCTGTGTTGATGCGATCAGAGGAAACACAGACTCACATACTGTCACGAATGGTGGCCAAGTAGTCTACCGGCGAGCCAATCGGCTACGCGGTAGCCATTGTGTTGCAGAAGACGCTGCAGCAAATGATTTTACAAAGGGAGGCAACGAATGTATTAATATAATTTTATTTTTTTGTCAATATTACTCTCCCCTGCATTTCAAATTCCTAAGATATACTGAATAACTTTCTCCATCTGGGCTGCTGACAGAAGGCTTAACACCCCAGCCACCTGAAGAAAACCATTTTTGATGCCATTATGATGGTACAGTTGCAGATACCCTGTTCAGTCTACTAAAGAATTTATAGTAAGAGCACAGGCAATACATCGACCATGCACTCAGAATAGATAAGACCACACTCCCCTATCAAGCCCTTTTATATTTTCTCGTCCTCAACTCCTTACGTCCTTTTTAGGACGTAATTTTTTGTTATTTGAAGCCCCACTCTGGCTTTTGCCAGGGGCCGCAATATAGGCAAGCCATAAAAATGGCCAAATGTCTGAACGCGGTTTCTGGGACCTCTCCACGGTGATCCTCATCCACATGGTGGCACTTTGTGTCATCGGGTGTTTATCGCTTGTGTGATGTCCTAGTGGGGTAGAAAGTCACTCACTCATTTCTCGTCTTTACAACTTTATCCAGTTTCGTCCTTTTTAGGTTGAAATTTTTTGTTATTTGAAGCCCCACCCTGGCTTTCGCCTGGGGCCGCAATATAGGCAGGCCAAAAATATGGCCAATTGTCTGAACGCGGTTTCCATGACCTCTCCACGGCGGTCCTCATCCACATGGAGGCACTTTGTGTCATCGGATGTTTATCGCTTGTGTGATGTCCTGGTGGGGTAGAAAGTCAATCAGTCAGTTCTCGTCCTTTTTAGGATGAAATTTTTCGTTATTTGCCCTACTCTGGCTCTTGCCAGGGGCCGGAATATAGCTTGGCCATAAATATGGCCTAAAGGCTGAACGCGGTTTCTGGGACCTCTCCACGGTGATCCTGACCCGCAAGGTGGCACATTGTGTCATCGGGTGTTTATCGCTTGTGTGATGTCCTGGTGGGGTAGAAAGTCAGTCTAATCAGCCACCGAAAGGGGAAACAAAATGTACAAAACCAAAAGAGACCCAGAGTCTCTTTTGGTCTTCCCCGTTTTGCAATAATAATCTGCTGACTGGCAAATATGCTGATAATTTATTTAAGAGAAAATGAAACGTATAAATAGATACCTGGGGTAGGAACCTGTCCTACTACTAGGCGCGTCCACCAGGTAGCGTGTGGTTGAAAGGCCTCTAATATATTGAATAAGTGGCCGTGGACCAAAACAGGTGATGGTCATTGAGAGCAGGCGAGTTAGTTGGTGGGACAGCTAACTCTATAAAATACCTCAAAACTCTACGACATGGCCATCGGTGGGTAAGATGTTCCATAACCTCTCCCCCTCTCCTGCCTTGCAGACAAAGGCTGTTGGAGTCAAACCATACATACAGCGACAGAAAGCAAGGGGAAACCACCGCTGTATTAACCCAAGAAAATCATGCCTCGAAGCATAACAAACTCAGATAACGACGTGAATGGGGATTCCAGTGGAATCATCTCGTCCGGTAGGGAGCATCATGTTCTACGGGTAATACCCGACCGTCATCCAGCTACTGTAGAAAAAATAAATGGTAGAAACATACTGAACATTGGTACATGGAATGTCAGAACACTCGTACAAAACGGAAAGTTGGATAACACCAAGATGGGAATGAAGAGACTGAACATCAACATGTTAGTGAAATGCGATGGCCAAGAGCAAGGGAAAGGTATTCAGATCAGCACAGAACTATTTACTCAGGTGGGAAATAATATAGCAAGGGAGTTGGTATTATTTTGGATCCAAAGAGCTCAAAAGCTGGGAAAGTATTTTGGACAATATCAGATAGAGTACTATTAGTAAAACTTCACGACAGACCGTTAGACATCAACTTAGTACAGATTTATGCCCCAACAGCAGATAGTTCAGAGGAAGATATTGACGCATTTTATGACGAGTTAGACATGGCTGTTGATCAATGCAAAAATTGTGAAGTAACAATGGTACTTAGAGATTTCAACGCGAAATAACAAGTGGCTATGGCCTAGAAGAAAAGAATGTGAGAGGTGACAATTTAATAGTATGGGCTGAGTAGCACAGCATGATAATAGGTAACACCTGGTTTAAACACAATCCTCGAAGATTGTGGACTTGGAAAAGTCCTGGCGATAATGTCCGCAATCAGATTGATTATATTTTGATTTCAAGAAGATTCCGGAGCAGCTAAGTTGGAGCAAAAACTAGACCAGGAGCAGACTGCATTAGTGACCATGTTCCAGTTGTAGGAAAAATTAGAATAAAACTAAAAAACATTAGAAAAACACCACAGAACATTAAGTTAAATTTAGGAATTCTTAGAGCGGATAAAGAAATTAATAAACAGTACAATGTCACTGTACAAAACCGGTATAATGCAATAGAAATTATACAGACTATTAATGAACAAAGTGATATGTTGCGTGAGTCAATTTCGCAGACATCAAATGAAACAATCCCACCAACACATAGAGTTGCAAAAAAAAAAAAAAAAATGGATGTCAACCGAAATTCTGCAGTTAATGGATGAAAGAAGGAAGAAAAAGAATGATAACGAAGAATATTCTAGAATACAAAAAGAAATAGTGAACAAATGCAAAGTAGCTAAAGAAATCTGGCTGAATTAAATGTGTACAGAGCTTGGGGAAAATCACAGGAAGACTTACATTCCATGTACCAACAGATAATTATGTTAACCAACCCCAACAGCCCCTGGTTGCTGTGTGATTTCTTTAGGCAAATTCCCGTCCATTAGTTTGCCATTGCTTACTTGACGGTCGGTCCCCTGATACCACTGTCAAAAGCAACGCAAGGCGCATAGCCCGCAGCTGGGATCAAACCCGGCACCTCGGCATTACGAAGCGTTCGCATTGACTTAGACACAGAGCCGACAAATGGGACATAGTAATATAGTTAACAGATGGACAGAGTATATAGGGGAATTGTATGAGGATAATAGACTAGAAGTAGAACTGCAGACCAACAATGATGGTCCACCAATAATGACTGCAGAAGTTGAGGATGCAATACATCATATGAAGAAAGGAAAAGCACCCAGGCCAGACAACATCTTACTGGAAGAAATCGAAGCACTGAGAGATTTTGGAATTGAAATAATAACTAAACTTTTAAATGATATTTATAATAGTGGGTATTTTCCAAATGACCTTTCATAATCCATTTGTATAGCTCTGCCAAAGAAACCAGACACTTTAAAATGTGAAGACCATCTCACAATAAGTTTTATGAGTCACATGACTAAGATTTTACTGAGAATAATTATGAGAAGAATAAGAAACAAAATTAAACCAGAAATCAGCGATGAACAATGTAGATTTGTAGAAGGAAAAAGAACAAACAACGCCATATACATCATAAGGACATAGCCATAAAGAGCTTTAGAAGTAAAGACTTTTTTGTACTTATGCTTCATAGACTATACAAAAGTATTTGACTGTGTGAAAAGTGAAGAAGTAATCAAACTGTTAAAAAAATAAACATTGATGGAAAAGATCTACGAATAATAAAGAACATGTATTGGCAGCAAACAGCAGCAATAAGAATTAACAACTGTTTAGGTACATTTAAGAGCGTAAAGAGGGTTGTACGACATGGATATGTACTGTCACCTGATTTATTTTCACTATACAGTGAATATATAATGAGAATTTAATTTATATGACCGGAATTGTGGTTCATGGGCACAATATAAACAATTTGCGTTATGCTGGTGACATAGTCTTGATAGCAACAAGTCAGAAAGGACTATAGGAAATGATATACATTGTGGTGTTAGACAGTTGAAGAATGGGCCTCAGTTTGAATAATAGGAAGACAGAAGTAACGGTGATATCAAAGAATAGAATTATTCATAAATGAGTAATAAAAGTCAATGGTGTTATTTTGGGACAAGTACAGAAATTTTAGTATCTGGGCACATGGATAACATCAGATGGAAGATGCATTACTGAGATAAGAAACAGAATAGGACAGCCAAATACTGCATTTTATAAAATGACGAACATTTTATGCAATACATCTTTGTCATTAAATGTTGGAAAAAGAATTCTTGCCTGCTACATACATCCAGTTTTAACATATGGCTGTGAATCCTGGACAATCAGTAGGAGGCCAAACAATTTCTTGAGGCTTCAGAGATGTAGTTTTACAGAAGAATGCTTAAAATACACTGGAGAGCCTAAAAGAGCAACCAAGAGGTTTTGAAAGTTGCGGAAGCAAGAAAACAACTAATCACAGACATCAGAAGGAGACAGTCAACATTTTTCGGCCATGTTATGAGAAGAGGGAAAATGTAACATGTTGTGACCACTGGAAAGATCTGTGGAAGGAGGGATAGAGGAAGACAGCGAGAGAGGATTCTTGACTGTCTTGTTGCATGGCATGCAGGTGTGTCAGCACATGAACTAATACATGCCGCAGGAAATCGCCAGTCGGGAAGGCACCTGGTGATAATGATAAGCAGATACTTCGTCTTCTTCTTTTTTTTTTACCGGCTTGTAGCTCCAGTGGAAAGTCCTGGGTGTTCGTCCATTTGGACTTTGGTTTTTGTGCCAGAACCTGAGTTTTTTCAGTGTACATCCGTTTAACTAGCAATTTTTGTGCAGTAAGTTGTTCACTGCCGCTCGGGCAGATGCACTCCGACTTCAAAGGAAGTCCTCATTTATTTAGTCGACTCCTACGACATGCTTTTTGGGGATGCAGTTGGTCTTTTCTTGTTCTGTTCACAGTGGGGCCTCGGAACCCACACGGGGAACTCTTAAACAGATATTGAAAACACCAAGATGGGAGGCAGGGATGTTTTATCCTATTTATACATTTCATAGAGAAGAGTTTTTTTTTTTAATTTGCATTTGAATCCACAGATCCTTCAGCTTATTTCTTCCGCGCCAATGAAATTGCATTGTTATTCCCGACCCAATGTTGAACGCAATCTCTCTCATCTCTCATCTCTGAGATTCCCGTCCCAATGATGAACGCAATCTCTCTCATCTCTCATCTCTGAGATTCCCGTCCCAATGATGAACGCAATCTCTCTCATCTCTCATCTCTGAGATTCCCGTCCCAATGATGAACGCAATCTCTCTCATCTCTCATCTCTGAGATTCCCGTCCCAATGATGAACGCAATCTCTCTCATCTCTCATCTCTGAGATTCCCGTCCCAATGATGAACGCAATCTCTCTCATCTCTCATCTCTGAGATTCCCGTCCCAATGATGAACGCAGTCTCTCTCATCTCTGAGATTCCCGTCCCAATGATGAACGCAATCTCTCTCATCTCTCATCTCTGATATTCCCGTCCCAATGATGAACGCAATCTCTCTCATCTCTCATCTCTGAGATTCCCGTCCCAATGATGAACGCAATCTCTCTCATCTCTCATCTCTGAGATTCCCGTCCCAATGATGAACGCAATCTCTCTCATCTCTGAGATTCCCGTCCCAATGATGAACGCAATCTCTCTCATCTCTCATCTCTGAGATTCCCGTCCCAATGATGAACGCAATCTCTCTCATCTCTCATCTCTGAGATTCCCGTCCAAATGATGCACGCAATCTCTCTCATCTCTGAGATTTCCGTCCCAATGATGAACGCAATCTCTCTCATCTCTCATCTCTGAGATTCCCGTCCCAATGTTGAACGCAATGTTTGTGTTATTTCGAGGCCCCAGTCCGATTTTCGCCGGAGCCTTAATATAAACTAACGGTTGAACGAGGTTTCTAGGACTTGTGGCCAGGTGATTCTCATTCGAATGGTTGGCTCTGTGTGTCAGCGTGTGTTTGTCTCTTGTTGTGCGGTCCTGGCGGGGTTAAATTTCATTCAGTTATTGCAATATTGCAAGGAGAATTTCTCAACCTGACAACGGGTCTCTCATCAATATTATGAAATACAAATGATAGTTCTTGTCTTGAGCTTCTGTTTGATCAGTTTATGGAGAAGTTTAATGCCGCCTGTGATGTTATGAACAAAGGAACGTCACAATTGAACACACGGTAGCTGCTGGTTATACATTTGGCCACCCAATTTTATGTATCAGGATGTGCTCCTTGATAAAGCACTCAGTAAAACTCGACTCTGGGTTCGGTCCTGACGGACCCGACCTAATTTGTTTCTATCCTACCAAAATGAGCTTGGCCTTCAGGTCGACCCAGCCTTGAGTGAGCATCAGGTACAAGTCCTTGGAAGTAAAGGTGACCGACGTAATGCTGACCACATCACCCACCAAGTGCCGATGGGTCTAAAAAAATAAAGAACCAGCTCTATATACTCAATACGCCTAAAGACGTGGAAAAGGGTCCTGTACTTTTAGTTTACTTACAACTCTACCCCAAAAGGGAAAGGGTTGTTTGGGGAGGTGGCGGAGGGTGGTCAATTTGCCTAAGCCTACAGGTTCCAGCGCCCTTGATTTTAACTCTCTCTCTCTCTCTCTCTCTCTCTCTCTCTCTCTCTCTCTCTCTCTCTCTCTCTCTCTCCGGTGACTGTCTCTGGTCCATAAATTATGCATGCAGTTTTGGCTTTCTGCCCTGCTAGCACTTATGTTCGACACAGATGACCTCGCTTCTCTGGTGTATTATTCATTTCTTTATGCCCCGACCGCAACTTCTCGTTCCCAAATTATACGCCAAAATCAATCAATTGTGGGCCTTGCCTTCCTCCACCGGATGCTTCCCCCACTTCCACAGTTCCGGAGTTGGTGGTTCAGACATCTGACTCGCGGGGAATCCCAATTCTTCGATTTTACATATCCAGGAGTTTGAATTTTTCAGTAGAAGCGAGTTCTTCCAGCAGTTGAGCAAATCTAGAACGAAGTAATTATTAGATATGTAAAGTGAACTGATAAGTGATATATTAAAGTAAATGCTATTACGTGAATTCTTACTAGCTTTCATCGTAGTTTACTAAAAGTAAAATAAAAAATTAAAAAATTAAAAAAAAAATTTATGTGTATATCGTGCGCTATCTTTTTCTGTTAAATATGTTCGTAAGTGCAGTAGCTCCAACCGGTGATAAGTCGAGAAAGGATTCCGACTTTGACATCAGAAAGACATCCGTGGATATAATGCCAGATTCCACGTGTGGCACTCGCCATTCGGAATTTGTCCAGACTATCAAGTATCCTGTTATCTTGATGAACTTAGGCGGTATCTATGTTCCGTCAATGTGTGTCTGCGAAAAAGACCCTTGTTTTCACAATCGTGCCAAGTCCAACTCTAGAGACCTAAGTGACTCCGACTCTAACAACGAAAACGTGGACTCGGTCGTGTACGTTCAGTGTATGAAGAGAAATTGCCTAGGGGAAGACGCATCTTTCAAAAGGTGTCCAGATGATGACAGTATCTTGTGGGCAATGATAAAGAAAGTGGCGTCTATTCTCATGATCATTTGCCATTTAACCAACTCTATCAGATATATTTTCGTGCTTCGAAACACCTCAGACAATGAAGACTCATTAGTGATTTCTTTAACAAACTACTTTATTTTAACTTCTTTCTTTTATTTGCTGATTTTGAATAGCCACGCATGTTTAAAACATTTCACTTCACTCCTATCTGCTGTGATGAGATACGAGAGGAAATATGGATTCAAATGTAGATTCAAGAAGTCATCGAAGCATTATTTGATCTTGTTTTGTCTGGTCATAGCATTTCAGTTCGCTCAAGGAACCGCTCTGATTTATGGGATTTTATCCTTTTCTGACAGCATGAGCCCACAGCTGTGGCCCCTGACCCACCTGGATGGAGTTCTGAGATTCTTTGGAGCTCTGATTGTTGGCATCGGTGTGTTTTTCGCAGGGTGCAATCTGTACGGAGCTCATTTCTTCCGCGCTATAGTAACTGCAATGTTGCAAGGAGAATTTCAGCGTCTGACAACGGATCTGTCATCAATATTATTAAATGCGAATGATAATTCTTGTCTTGAGCTTATGTTTGATCAGTTTATGGAGAAGTTTAATGCCGCCTGTGATGTTATGAACAAAGGATACAACACCATCAAACACACGGTAGCGGCGGGTTATATATTTGGCATCCCCATCTTGTGCATTGTTCTGTTCGCCCTGGTAAAACACTCAATACAACTGGACCACTACCTCGTCCTGTCGGTCAACACTGTGACGGCGGTGATCGTCATCATTCACACAACCTGGACGTTAGGCAGGCTCAGGTCTCAGGTACGTCTTCGTTTTCATCTGGAATCAATATTAGAAACAATTAGTTGTGGTATAAATCCCGTCAGGAATCAACATATAACGATTCGTTATGGTATACATCCCTCTGAAATTAGTATTATTAGGATCAATTATGATATAAAAAACATCTTGAAGCAATATTATAACCGATCAGTTATGATAATAAATAACATCTGGAAACCGTAAATTGTTAGTTGTAGTATAAATCAGATCTAAAAAAATGCTCCAAATGATCAGTTATGGTATATATCACAACTGGAAGCAATATTATAAACGATAAGTTATAGAATAAATCCCATATGGAAACAATTTTATAACTGATCAGTTATGGTATAAATCACAACTAGAATCAAAAAGTGATCAGTTATGATATAAATCACATTTGGAAACAATATTAAAACCGATCAATTATGGTACAGATCACGTCTCAAAACAATAAATCATCAGTTATGTAAAAAGCATATATGGAAACAATATTATAAATAATCAGTTATGGTATAAATCACATCTAGAGATATTGAATGATCAGTTATGGTATAAATCACATTGTAAAGCAATATCATAATTGATCAGCTATGGTATAAATCCCATCTGAAAGCAATATTATTAATGATCAGTTGTGGTATAAATCACGCCTGGAATCAATATTACAAAATTATTAATTATGATATACATCACACCTTGAATCAATGTTATGTTATATATGAATAATATAAAAAAAATTAACACCTCGAATTAATTTAATAAATGGTGAGTGTTGATATAAATCACATCTGGAATCAATATTATAAATTATCAGTGTTGATATAATTCACATCTGGAATCAATTGTATAAAGGATCAGTTATTATAATAAATTGCCCTCAACCTCACCATCCTAGATCGAGTGAATTTCGATCGTATCAGACAAATTTAGGAACGACACCGTGTACTAGATTCATCTAGGAACAGCAGATCAAGTGGTTTGGCCATCACTTTAGAATGCTGCAAGATCAAATACCATCACAGGCACTGCTTCTCAGAAGATCAGCTACAACATCAAAAGGACAACCTCGAAAAATATTGATCGACAACATTAAAGAGACCATACGCCTTCATGGCATGACAATAGCTAGTGGCAGACAGCGTGCGCTGGATTGCACATTATCTCTCCCCACGTCGCTTAACGCCAGAAGTGGTTTATGATCAAGATAGTGAGATAAGGATGATGATATAAATAACATCTGGAATTGATATTATAAATGGTCAAAGGTAAAATAAATAACATCTGGAATTAATAACATAAGTGATCAGTAATTACATAAATCGCATCTGGAATCAATATTAGAAATGGTCTAGTGATAATATAAATCACACTTTGAATTAATATTTCACACGATCAGTGCCGATATAATTCACATGTGGAATTAATATGATTAATGATCAGTGGATAAATTTCAAAATTGCTTGACGTCCCCCCCCCCCCCGACCCACCCCCACGGAACTTCTTTGCCCCCCCCCCCCCCCCCAATCCCACTTTCTGTTTTTTACAAGGGGCCAGCTTCCAGTTTGAAAACTATGTTATAAACACAGTTATGTTAGAAAAATGATGGAGTCAACATCGCACTGGCCACTTTCACTTCGCCTCGATGGGCAATGAAGTCAACATCCGACCGGCAGTCTTTACTTCCCAGGAAATTACTTCTACCCATTTTAGGTTGGGTCAGTTTGGTAGCCATGGTCTTTTTTTCTTCTTCAAAATCTACGGAAAACATATTCTAATCCAAGACATATGGGCAGATACATGAACATCTAGACCAGCGGCTCTGAACCTTCCTAATGCGGCGACCATTTATTACAGTTCCCTCATGTTGTGGTGACCGCCAAACAATTATTTCCTTCATAGCTTCAATGTTTAAAGATGGTTTTAGGCTACCACTGTGAAAGAATCGTTTGACCTAAAAAAGATGGTCGCGACCAGCAAGTTGAGAACCGCTGGTTTAGCCATTAGGTCTCCCATTAATAATCGATCATGATATTAAACATTTATAACTTAAATGACACAATTCGGCTCATGATTTACACCTACTTTTTGTTGTTGTTGTTGTTGTTGTTGTTGTTGTTGTTGTTGTTGGTTAGTTCCTGTCGTGTAGCGTTAGTGGTCAGTTCTCTTCGTGAGTCAATTTATTTCAAGACTGCTTTTTTTTTTTTTTTTTCAAATCATCTCAGGGCATTCTCGACTTTCATCGGTAAAACCACATCTCAGTGGCTTTCAAATAATTGTTCAATAATTTACCCTTCAGGTAGACTCTTATGGCAGCCTTGCCAGAATCTTGTATCAATAGTAATATTCATCTTTATTTTTTTTAAATCCACTCTAATACAATTCAACGTACCATTAAAACCTTATTCAAGCTCAAATCTAAGATATATCTTAATCTGAAATAATGACATAAATTATTGATTAAACTACCAATTATATAATACGTATTTCAAAAGCGGCCTTACTTCCTGTAGCGGCGGCGCGAGATAAGGAAAATATGGGAGTCTGGTGTGTGTGGGTGTGAGTGTGTGTGCACGTGTGTGTGAGTGTGTGTTTGTGAGTGTGTGTGTGAGTGTGTGTTTGTGTGGGAGTGAGTGTGTGTGTGAATGTGTGTGTGAGGGTGTGTATGTGTGGGTGTGAGAGTGTGTGAGTTTGTGTGGGAGTGGGTTTGTGTGCGTGTGAGTGTGTGCGTGTGAGTGTGTGCGTGTGAGTGTGTGCGCGTGTGTCAGTGATAGTGTGTATATGTGCATGTAAGTGTGTGTGTGTGTGCTTGTGTGCGTGTGTGAGTGTGTGTGCGTGTGCACAAAAAAGGAACTACTCACCCCATCTTACAATTTGTAGGGTAATTAGGGTGAAAAAGGGGGCACACGGGGCTCTAGGTGCTTGATCCTAGTTTTTTAGCATAATAATAATAATAATAATAATAATAATAATAATAATAATAATAATAATAATAATAATAATAATAATAATAATAATAATAATACAATAATAAGAATAATAATTAATTTTAAAAAAATGATTATACAGTTCATATACTTGTAAAAACAATATATGGTAATGGGTGCCACTTATCACCCTTAACAATTGTTTAGGGGAGGGGCGCTATAGGAGCATGAGCTCCCAGCTAAGTCGCCTACGTACCTTAGTAACTAGACGTTATCTGCAGGGTTGAAAGTCTTGGGTTTAAATCCCCATCCAGTAGGTTTCATTATCAATGACTTTCGGGTCGATCTAGGTTGAATAGATGCCTGTAATTTTTATAGGAAGTAAAAGTCGCCGGTGTGATGTTGATCCCATAATTTATCGAAGGCAGATAAGCTATAACAAATATAAGTCTAGCACTATATACATGGCTTTTTTTTTTCTGAAAAAGGTGCCGGTACCAACCATCGACTGTCCAATAAAAAGTGTTTGTGCGCACCACAAATTATTTATTAATAGTGTTGAATCCATGTGTGGGTTCCGGGGCCTTATTGAGGAGAAAACAAGAATAGACCCATTGTCTTCCCAACAAGCATGCCGTAAGAGTCGACTAACTGGGGTGGGAGGGGTGGGGGGGGGGGGTTCCCTTGTGCATCTGCCTGACAGACGAGAAATCAACAGTCTGCATACAAATAAGCCGGATCTGCAAAAGGGATGTGCACACACATATTTTGGAAGAAGACGAAAGTGCAGAGGTGGACGAATAATCAAAAACTTTCGCTGGGGTTTACAGGCGGTGGACGCAAAGAAAAAGGAAGAAAAAGTAGTAGTTCTGAAAAGAAAATGGTGCCATTAAAATGTGTCAGTGCTGCGTACCACTGCGTACCACTGCACACCGACAGAAAAAAAGTACTGACTACATGCTAAAGAAAGGATCGACTTCATTACATCGAGTTGTATCCTATATGGCCCAGTCTCTCTCCGCAGGACGGCTAGCTGCCTGCCGAGATTGCCGCGCAGAGCACCAACTCCGTAGCTCCAGCGATGATCCCTAGGGATTTTCTTTAAAGTTGCAGTCGTGAACTGAAGGGCGTTTGTATGTATGTATGTATGTATGTATGTATGTATGTATGTATGTATGTATGTATGTATGTATGTATGTATGTATGTATGTATGTATGTATGTATGTATGTATGTATGTATGTATGTATGTATGTATGTATGTATGTATGTATGTATGTATGTATGTATGTATGTATGTATGTATGTATGAATGTATGTATGTATGTATGTCTGTCTGTCTGTCTGTCTGTCTGTCTGTCTGTCTGTCTGTCTGTCTGTCTGTCTGTCTGTCTGTCTGTCTGTCTGTCTGTCTGTCTGTCTGTCTGTCTGTCTGTCTGTCTGTCTGTCTGTCTGTCTGTCTGTCTGGTCTGTCTGGTCTGTCTGGTCTGTCTGTCTGCCTGCCTGCCTGCCTGCCTGCCTGCGTGCGTGCGTGCGTTCGCGCGTGTGTGTGTGTGTGTGTGTGTGTGCATGTATGTATTTATGCATTTATGTATGTATGAATATTTGTGTGTGTGTGTGAGTACGTATGTATGAGTGTGTATGTATTTAAATGTGTACACATTTGTATGTGTATCTATTGTGACGTACTTAATAAGCAACTGTCAGTTTAAGCTTTCTTTTTTTTTCCTCTCCCTGGAAGATCAAGTCTGTCTGCTGCACGGTCTACGTGGCCGACTGGTCATCGTTCTCGCCGCAAGTACTTCAAAAGGTAACTAACTAACAAAATGTAAGATGGGACTAATCCTTACCCATACACTCAATATATGGCAGTAAAATATATTTACGGTTGTCTCGACTTACGACTTAGTTCCGTTCCGACTAACAGGTCTTAAGTCGAATTCATATTTGTCCACATGTTTTCCATTTAAACAAGTTAAACACTTTGGGATATACATATGAAATCTTCTAATTACTGGATATACACATGACATCATCCAGCTATGGGATTTTCACAAGACATCTTGCAACTATGGTATGTACATATGACATCATAAAACTATGGGATATACACTTGACATCATCTAACTATAGGATATGCACATGAAATCGTGCAATTATGGAATATACACATTACATCACCCATCTATGGGATATACACAAGGCATCCTCCACTATTTGATGTACACGTGAATAATCCAACTGTGTGATATATACATGACATCATTCATCTATGGGATTTACACATGACATCATTCAAATGTGTGATATACAGATGATATCCTGCAACTAAGGTGTATACACAAGGACATCCTCCAACTATGAGAAGTACACATGCCATCTTCCAACTATGGGATGTACACATGGCATCCTAAATCTATAGGTTATACACATGACATCCTGAAAGTATGGGATATACACACGACGTCCTCCAACTATGTGATGTACTCATGACATCATTCAACTATAGGATCTACACACGTTATAATGCTACTATAGATATAAACATGACACCAGACAACTATGTGTTATACACATGATATCCTACAATTATAGGATATATACATGGCATCCTTTAACTTTAAGATATACACATGACATCCTCCAACTAGGGCTTATACACATGACATCCTCCAACTATGGAGTGTACACATAACGTCATCCAACTATGGGATATATACATGCCATCATCCAACTATGGGATATACACAAGCCATCCTCCAACTATTGGATATACACATGATACCCCCAAATATGGGACATACACATAGGTCAAAACTTTATTTATCAAAGGAACATACGCACGGGTCATAACAACATGCGCCATGACAGTATTCATCCAAAAATAATTGATATAGTTCATGATATGACCCATCCAGGGGTAATAGAAATTGTTCATGATATGATTCATCCAAGGTTAATAGAAATTGTTCATGATATGATTCATCCAGGGTAAATAGAAATGGTTCATGATATAATTCATACAGGGGTAATAGAAATGGTTCTTTATATGATTCATCCAAGGGTAATAGAAATGGTTGATAATATGATTAATCCGGGGGTAATAGAAATGGTACATGATATGATTTTTCTAGGGGTAATATAAATGGTTCATGATATGATTTATCCAGGTGTAATAGAAATAATTCATGATATGATTCATCCAGGGGTAATAGAAGTGGTTCATGATATGATTCATCAAAGGGTAATAGAAATGGTTTATGATATGATTCATCCAGGGGTTATAGAAATGGTTCATTATATGATTTATCCAGGGGTACAAGAAATGGTTCATGATATGATTCATCCAGGGGTAATAGAAATGGTTCATGATATGATTCATCCAGGGGTTAAAGAAATGGTTCATGATATGATTCATCCAGGGGTGAAAGAAATGGTTCATGATATGATCAATCCAGGGGTAATAAAAATGGTTTATGATATGATCCATCCAGGGGTAATAGAAATGGTTCATGATATGATCCATCCAGGCGTAATAGAAATGGTTCATGATATGATTCATCTAGGGGTAATAGAAATGGTTTATGATATGATTCATCTAGGGGTAATAGAAATGGTTTATAATATGATTCGTCCAGGTGTAATAGAAATGGTTCATTATATGATTCATCAAAGGGTAAAAGAAATGCGACATTATATGATTCATCCAGGGGTAATAGAAATGGTTCATGATATGATTCATCCAGGGGTTAAAGAAATGGTTCATGATATGATTCATCCAGGAGTGAAAGAAATGGTTCATGATATGATCAATCCAGGGGTATTAGAAATGGTTCATGATATGATTCATCCAGGTGTAATAAAAATGGTTCATGATATGATTCATCCAGGGGTTTTAACAATGGTTTATGATATGATTTATCCAGGCGTAATAGAAATGGTTCATGATATGATTTATCCCGGGGTAATAGAAATGGTTCATGATATGATCTACCCAGGAGTAATAGAAATGGTTTATGATATGATTCATCCAGGGGTAATAGAAATGGTTCATGATATGATTTATTCAGGGGTAATATAAATGGTTTATGATATGATTTATCCAGGGGTAATAAAAATGGTTCATGATATGATTCATCCAGGAGTAACAGAAATGGTTCATGATGTAATTCATCCAGGACTAACAGAAATGGTTTATGATATGATTCATCCAGGGGTAATAGAAATGGTTCATGATATGATCCATCCAGGGGTAATAGAAATGCGACATTATATGATTCATTCGGGAGTAATAGAAATGGTTCATGATATGATTTATCCAGGGGTAATAGAAATGGTTCATGATATGATCTACCCAGGAGAAATAGAAATGGTTCATGATATGATCCATCCAGGCGTAATAGAAATGGTTCATGATATGATTCATCTAGGGGTAATAGAAATGGTTTATGATATGATTCATCTAGGGGTAATAGAAATGGTTTATAATATGATTCGTCCAGGTGTAATAGAAATGGTTCATGATATGATTCATCAAAGGGTAAAAGAAATGCGACATTATATGATTCATCCAGGGGTAATAGAAATGGTTCATGATATGATTCATCCAGCGGTTTAAGAAATGGTTCATGATATGATTCATCCAGGGGTGAAAGAAACGGTTCATGATATGATCAATCCAGGGGTAATAAAAATGGTTTATGATATGATCCATCCAAGGGTAATAGAAATGGTTCATGATATGATCCATCCAGGCGTAATAGAAATGGTTCATGATATGATTCATCTAGGGGTAATAGAAATGTTTTATGATATGATTCATCTAGGGGTAATAGAAATGGTTTATAATATGATTTGTCCAGGTGTAATAGAAACGGTTCATGATATGATTCATCAAAGGGTAAAAGAAATGCGACATTATATGATTCATCCAGGTGTAATAGAAATGGTTCATGATATGATTCATCCAGGGGTTATAAAAATGGTTTATGATATGATTTATCCAGGCGTAATAGAAATGGTTCATGATATGATTTATCCAGGGGTAATAGAAATGGTTCATGATATGATCTACCCAGGAGTAATAGAAATGGTTCATGAAATGATTCATCCAGGGGTAATAGAAATGGTTCATGATATGATTTATCCAGGGGTTATATAAATGGTTTATGATATGATTTATCAAGGGGTAATAAAAATGGTTCATGATATGATTCATCCAGTAGTAACAGAAATGGTTCATGATTTGATTAATCCAGGACTAACAGAATTGGTTCATGATATGATTCATCCAGGGGTAATAGAAATGGTTCATGATATGATCCATCCAGGGGTAATAGAAATGCGACATTAAATGATTCATTCAGGAGTAATAGAAATGGTTCATGATATGATTTATCCAGGGGTAATAGAAATGGTTCATGATATGATCTACCCAGGAGAAATAGAAATGGTTCATGATATGATTCATTCAGGGGTAATAGAAATGGTTCATGATATGATTTATCAAAGGTAAAAGAAATGCGACATTATATGATTCATCCAGGGGTTATAGAAATGGTTCATGATATGATCCATCCAGGGGTAATAGAAATGGTTCATGATATGATTCATCCAGGGGTAATAGAAATGGCTCATGATATGATCTATCCAGGTAAAATAGAAATGGTTTATGATATGATTCATCCAGGGGTAATATAAATGGCTCATTATATGATTCATCCAGGGGTAATTGAAACGGTTCATGATATGATTCATCCAGGGGTAAAAGAAATGGTTCATGATATGATTCATCCAGGGGTAAAAGAAATGGTTTATGATTTGATTTATTAGGGGTTTTAGAAATGGTTCATGATATGATTTATTAGGGGTATTAGAAATGGTTTATGATATGATTTATTAGGGGTATTAGAAATGGTTCATGATATGATTCATCCAGGAGTAATAGACATGGTTCATGATATGATTTATCCAGGCGTAATAGAAATGGTTTATGATATGATTTATCCAGGGGTAATAGAAATGGTTCATGATATGATCTACCCAGGAGTAATAGAAATGGTTTATGATATGATTCATCCAGGGGTAATAGAAATGGTTCATGATATGATTCATCCAGGAGTAACAGAAATGGTTCATGATGTGATTCATCCAGGACTAACATAAATGGTTTATGATATGATTTATCCAGGGGTAATAGAAATGCGACATTATATGATTCATTCAGGAGTAATAGAAATGGTTCATGATATGATTTATCCAGGGGTAATAGAAATGGTTCATGATATGATCTACTCAGGAGAAATAGAAATGGTTCATGATATGATTCATTCAGGGGTAATAGAAATGGTTTATGATATGATTTATCAAAGGTAAAAGAAATGCGACATAATATGATCAATCCAGGGGTAATAAAAATGGTTTATGATATGATTCATCCAGGGGTAATAGAAATGGCTCATGATATGATCTATCCAGATAAAATAGAAATGGTTTATGATATGATTCATCCAGGGGTAATAGAAATGGTTCATTATATGATTCATCCAGGGGTAATTGAAACGGTTCATGGTATGATTCATCCAGGGGTAAAAGAAATGGTTCATGATATGATTCATCCAGGGGTAAAATAAATGGTTCATGATATGATTTATTAGGGGTATTAGAAATTGTTCATGATATGATTTATTAGGGGTATTAGAAATGGTTCATGATATGATTTATTAGGGGTATTAGAAATGGTTCATGATATGATTTATTAGGGGTATTAGAAATGGTTCATGATATGATTCATCCAGGAGTAATAGACATGGTTCATGATATGATTTATCCAGGCGTAATAGAAATGGTTTATGATATGATTTATCCAGGGGTAATAGAAATGGTTCATGATATGATCTACCCAGGAGTAATAGAAATGGTTTATGATATGATTCATCCAGGGGTAATAGACATGGTTCATGATATGATTTATCCAGGCGTAATAGAAATGGTTTATAATATGATTTGTCCAGGTGTAATAGAAATGGTTCATGATATGATTCACCAAAGGGTAAAAGAAATGCGACATTATATGATTCATCCAGGTGTAATAGAAATGGTTCATGATATGATTCATCCAGGGGTTATAAAAATGGTTTATGATATGATTTATCCAGGCGTAATAGAAATGGATCATGATATGATTTATCCAGGGGTAATAGAAATGGTTCATGATATGATCTACCCAGGAGTAATAGAAATGGTTCATGATATGATTCATCAAGGGGTAATAGAAATGGTTCATGATATGATTTATCCAGGGGTTATATAAATGGTTTATGATATGATTTATCAAGGGGTAATAAAAATGGTTCATGATATGATTCATCCAGGAGTAACAGAAATGGTTCATGATGTGATTCATCCAGGACTAACAAAATTGGTTCATGATATGATTCATCCAGGGGTAATAGAAATGGTTCATGATATGATCCATCCAGGGGTAATAGAAATGCGACATTAAATGATTCATTCAGGAGTAATAGAAATGGTTCATGATATGATTTATCCAGGGGTAATAGAAATGGTTCATGATATGATCTACCCAGGAGAAATAGAAATGGTTCATGATATGATTCATTCAGGGGTAATAGAAATGGTTCATGATATGATTTATCAAAGGTAAAAGAAATGCGACATTATATGATTCATCCAGGGGTTATAGAAATGGTTCATGATATGATCCATCCAGGGGTAATAGAAATGGTTCATGATATGATTCATCCAGGGGTAATAGAAATGGCTCATGATAGGATCTATCCAGGTAAAATAGAAATGGTTTATGATATGATTCATCCTGGGGTAATATAAGTGGCTCATTATATGATTCATCCAGGGGTAATTGAAACGGTTCATGATATGATTCATCCAGGGGTAAAAGAAATGGTTCATGATATGATTCATCCAGGGGTAAAAGAAATGGTTTATGATTTGATTTATTAGGGGTATTAGAAATGGTTCATGATATGATTTATTAGGGGTATTAGAAATGGTTCATGATATGATTTATTAGGGGTATTAGAAATGGTTCATGATATGATTCATCCAGGAGTAATAGACATGGTTCATGATATGATTTATCCAGGCGTAATAGAAATGGTTTATGATATGATTTATCCAGGGGTAATAGAAATGGTTTATGATATGATATACCCAGGAGTAATAGAAATGGTTTATGATATGATTCATCCAGGGGTAATAGAAATGGTTCATGATATGAATTATCCAGGAGTAACAGAAATGGTTCATGATGTGACTCATCCAGGACTAACATAAATGGTTTATGATATGATTTATCCAGGGGTAATAGAAATGCGACATTATATGATTCATTCAGGAGTAATAGAAATGGTTCATGATATGATTTATCCAGGGGTAATAGAAATGGTTCATGATATGATCTACCCAGGTGAAATAGAAATGGTTCATGATATGATTCATTCAGGGGTAATAGAAATGGTTTATGATATGATTTATCAAAGGTAAAAGAAATGCGACATAATATGATCAATCCAGGGGTAATAAAAATGGTTCATGATATGATTCATCCAGGGGTAATAGAAATGGCTCATGATATGATCTATCCAGGTAAAATAGAAATGGTTTATGATATGATTCATCCAGGGGTAATAGAAATGGTTCATTATATGATTCATCCAGGGGTAATTGAAACGGTTCATGATATGATTCATCCAGGGGTAAAAGAAATGGTTCATGATATGATTCATCCAGGGGTAAAATAAATGGTTCATGATATGATTTATTAGGGGTATTAGAAATTGTTCATGATATGATTTATTAGGGGTATTAGAAATGGTTCATGATATGATTTATTAGGGGTATTAGAAATGGTTCATGATATGATTTATTAGGGGTATTAGAAATGGTTCATGATATGATTCATCCAGGAGTAATAGACATGGTTCATGATATGATTTCTCCAGGCGTAATAGAAATGGTTTATGATATGATTTATCCAGGGGTAATAGAAATGGTTCATGATATGATCTACCCAGGAGTAATAGAAATAGTTTATGATATGATTCATCCAGGGTTAATAGAAATGGTTCATGATATGATTTATCCAGGGGTAATATAAATGGTTTATGATATGATTTATCCAGGGATAATAAAAATGGTTCATGATATGATTCATCCAGGAGTAACAGAAATGGTTCATGATGTGATTCATCCAGGACTAACATAAATGGTTTATGATATGATTTATCCAGGGGTAATAGAAATGGTTCATGATATGATCCATCCAGGGGTAATAGAAATGCGACATTATATGATTCATTCAGGAGTAATAGAAATGGTTTATGATATGATTTATCCAGGGGTAATAGAAATGGTTCATGATATGATCTACCCAGGAGAAATAGAAATGGTTCATGATATGATTCATTCAGGGGTAATAGAAGTGGTTTATGATATGATTTATCAAAGGTAAAAGAAATGCGACATGATATGATCAATCCAGGGGTAATAAAAATGGTTCATGATATGATTCATATAGGGGTAATAGAAATGGCTCATGATATGATCTATCCAGGTAAAATAGAAATGGTTTATGATATGATTCATCCAGGGGTAATAGAAATGGTTCATCATATGATTCATCCAGGGGTAATTGAAACGGTTCATGATATGATTCATCCAGGGGTAAAAGAAATGGTTCATGATATGATTCATCCAGGGGTAAAATAAATGGTTCATGATATGATTTATTAGGGGTATTAGAAATTGTTCATGATATGATTTATTAGGGGTATTAGAAATGGTTCATGATATGATTTATTAGGGGTATAAGAAATGGTTCATGATATGATTCATCCAGGAGTAATAGACATGGTTCATGATATGATTCATCCAGGGGTATTAGAAATGGTTCATTGTATGATTCATCCAGGGGTAATAGAAATAGTTCATGATATGATTCATCCAGAAGTAATAGACATGGTTAGTGATATGATTCATTAAGGGGTAATAGAAACGGTTCATGATATGATTCATCTAGGAATAATAGACATGGTTCATGATATGATTTATCCAGGGTTAATATAAATGGTTCATGATATGATTCATCCAAAGATAATAGTCCTAGTTCATGATATGATTCATTCAGGGGTAATAGAAATGCTTCATGATATGATTCATACAGGGGTAATAGAAATGGTTTATGATATGATTTATCCAGGGGTAAACGAAATTTTTCATGATATGATTCATCCAGGGGTAATAGAAATGGTTCATGATATGATTCATCCAGGGGTTAAAGAAATGGTTCATGATATGATTCATCCAGGGGTAAAAGAAAAGGTTCATGATATGATTTATCCAGGGGAAATAGAAATGGTTTATGATATAATTCTTCCAGGGGCAAAAGAAATGGTTTATGATATGATTCATCCAGGGGTAATAAAAATGGTTCATGATATGATTTATCCAGGGGTAATATAAATGGTTCATGATATGATTTATCCAGGGGTAATAGAAATAGTTCATGATATGATTTATCCATGGGTAATATAAGTGGTTCATGATATGATTCATCAAAGGGTAAAAGAAATGCGTCATTATGTGATTCATTCAGGCTTAAAATAATTTGTTCATGATATGATTCATCCAGGGGTAATAGAAATGGTTCATGATATGATTTATCCAGGAGTGGTAGACATCGTTCATGATATGTTTCATCGAGGGGTAATAGAAATGGTTCATGATATGATTCATCCAGGAGTAATAGAAATGGTTTATGATATGATTCATCCAGGGGTAATAAAAATGGTTTATGATATGATCCAACCAGGGGTAATAGAAATGGTTCATGATATGATCCAACTAGGGGTAATAGAAATGCGACATTATATGATTTATCCAGGGGTAATAGAAATATTTCGTGATATAATCCATCCAAGGGTAATGGAAATGGTTCATGATATAATTCATCCAGGGTTAATAGAAATGGTTCATGATATCATTATTCCAAAGATAATAGTCGCAGTTCATGATATGATCCATCTAAGGGTAATCTACATGGATCATGACATGATCCATCTTTAAATAATAGACATCGATCATGTCAAAGAGAAGAAGATTCCACATAAGTGTAATATTGTTTCCTGTCTGATGCATTTGTTCTTTATTGTTAAATCCTTTTATATGTCTAATGTATTCAACAGCCAGGCATATGTACACACACATACACACATACACACACACACACACACACACATATATATGATATTGCTATAATTATATTTTCCCTACAAGGTGTTGCTCTTCACAAACATGTATTGCACCAACCATTTCGGCATGACAGTGTACGGAATATTCGTTGTTGATTGGTCCACAATTCTAGCGGTAAGATTACATGTAGTTAATTTAATATTCTTATTGTATCAATAGAAACCAAAAGAGCACTCAGTGATACAATCTTCTTGCTAAACCTGTGTTATCAATGCCACACATGGATAATGACAGAAAAAGAGAAAAAAAAAAAAAAAAACATTACAAGAGAAAAGGATACCTACGATTCCTCAATACAAAATTAGGAGATAAAATCAGAAACGAAGAAATACAAAGGACAATTATTGTAGCTGCAGCTCTGGATTTCCTTCGAAAGACAACAGGTGAAACGGTTTGGCCATATAACGCGGATGTCAGGAGACAGTATACCACAGCCAGCCATGATGTACAGACAAATTATGGATAGCGGAAAATATATAGAGTCCCTGAGAATCCCAGTTTACGAAACTGATTTTTTTCCGTTAATTATAGTTCGCTTCGTCACCCTAAGGTACAAGAGAATCAAGATAAAATAAGTTAAACTATCCTTGTAAATATGCGAGCAAGCATTTATCTTAACATGTAAATATGTATCAGTGAAGATCACAATATTTATGTGAACCCACAGAAAAAAAATAATAATGGCAACAAGTAAGTAACTAAGATATCCGGCTATTTATCTCTTTCGCTTACACTTGCTTTTTTTCTTCTTTAATTTTTTCCTGTCAGTTTCGAATATAGCATAACTTACAACACTAGCAAACATATTAAAGTAACAATTAACAGAGGAATGACACAGATATTGAAAATGAATCAAGCAAGCTAGAACAGTCTACATTGATGAAACCTCACTTCAAGAAATGGGATCAAATAAGTGAGGAATCAAAGCAAAGAAAGACACACACACACACCCACACACACACACAAACACACACACACAAACACTTATACACAGACGAGCGCACATGCACCAAAAGTAAGATTACTTTTCATATCATTAGAACATTTATGAAAGGAAATAAATCTATATCTAAAGGAAATCTAAATATCCCCATTAAATGAAGAGCGGCTTGCCAAACGGCAAATAAAGCATGGGTTTAACGCCAGAGATCCGGGCTCAAATCTTTGGTAAAGTTAAGGTTTTTTTTTCTGGCGAGGAGCTCATAAAATTCTAATCTGAAAATTCCGTGACGGCAGC
>CAJHNH020000808.1:0-157500 GCA_905116865.2 Candidula unifasciata | reverse complement strand
ACATGAGAGCACTATGGTGTAACAGCCCAACCACAACTATTACTACTGCTGCTACTTTAAGTGGGTAAAGCAGTTACTGTGACTTAAAGCTCTCTCAGTAAATAGTTTGCCCCCCCCCCCCCCCAAATTCACCGACAACTCTTTCCCTCATTGAAGTAGTTGGGAGGGAAAAAAAAAAACACTTGAAAAGCAAACGAACACAGGAAAAAAACACCATAATTAGGAAATGAACGCCATTGTAAAAATCACAGCTTACAATTCCAACACAGATGAAATAACTAAATCTAAATTAAAATAAATGAAAATCTATAAAATTTCAGCATAACCATGCAATCGGAAAGTTTAACAATGCAATCATAAGTATGCGAAATGGTCATTTTTAATTATCAAATGGTTTACCCATTTACTTTTTTTTTTTTTTTATATATTAAGGCAACATGGCTAGTGCTGTCACCACGACAGAGCAGATGAGGATATTATTTTAGTCCGGGGTAAAAAAAAATTTAACGACTGCGGATTCGAACCCAGGTCTATCGCACATGAACCCAGTGTTCTAACCATTCGACCAAGCAGCCACTTAATCGGAACAATGAAAAGAGAACTCAACTATTAGACATGTGAGTATCTACTACTGTGTCGCGATTAAAACACAATTCAAAACCGCAGGCAATTGTTTTCTCGTAGACAGATACTCCAGATATATTAATGAAATAGAAATCGCAAGTGTCTAACACGGTTAATGAAATTAATGTCGCAGTCACTGTCTACGCCGACGTCGAGATAGTCCTTAATTCTCCCCCCCCCCCCCCCCCCCCCCCCCCCCATCGAAGGTTGTTTGAAAAAAAAACAGAAAATATAAATCGTGTTTAATATGGTTATTGTGGCAAATATAGAGAAAGTCTTGTTTGCTGTACCACGACCTACTCTATGTATTAGTATTAGAGAAGGCGTTGGCTGCACGTAACTCGCCGGCGAATGGTAAATACGGCGCATGCGCAATTACTAACGTGGCTATAATTAGAAATCATTAAAGGTATAAATATTAGTTGCGTATATTTTGGCATAAATTGTAGTCACCTATCTCTAACAGTGACAGGTTGAATTTCAAACCACGACAGTTCAAAATCCGGTATCACAACAAACATATCCTGAAAATTTCAGCTAAATAGGTTCAGTAGTTTCCGAGTCTATAGGGGTGAAACAAACACACAAACATTGATTTATATATATATATATATAGTATAATATATATATATATATATATATATATATATATATATATATATATATATATATATATATATATATAAGGGGGACAAGGGGAAATTTAGAGGGGAAAAAGGGTGGTATCTTTGTTGGCCATCTCACACGATCACTAAAAACACGAAGCATATCTTATTCGTCCAAGCTATGTGGCCAACCACCCAAGTGTTGCATTTCTACTCTTCTGTTGTTATCATGTCCTTTTGACTGATAATAATAGAGAGAATATATGATGTCCATCAAATTAGACCACAAGAGGTTTAAGCGAGTATTCGCCTACCTGCCCTTCTTGGTGATAGGTCGTTGACGGACAATAGTGGGTTTCCCACATAAGAAGTCACGGAGACCAACAGGGGTCTCCATGGGATGGTTAAACGGTTTCTTTGCCTTGCGTTCAGATGGGTGTGGCTTCCACTTTAGACTCTGTGATTCCATAGTGAGTTTACGTGATTCAATTATATATAGGGATAGTATTTGGAGCTACGGAACTCCACTCTTTATGCGACCAGCTGAGCGAGTCACCGTCTCTTTGCTAAGTGAGACAGTGCCGTGTTAAAACATAAAACCCCGGTGTACTGTGGTCGTTCTTCGTACCACTCTTTCTGTCCAACCAACGATCAGTGTGTAATCTAATCAGCTATAATCAGTATTACGGTAAACAATAAACGGTATTTAATTATATATTTTAAATTTGGTCTTAGCATGAAAAAACATCTGGCTAGGCATGCAAGGATACGGCATAACATATGCTATATCTTTGAAAATAATACCCGCATGCTCTTTTTATTGTGACTGTTAGCTATTTAAGTATTTAAATCTAAGTCTTTTAGTATTGAACGAGCTACACAGTATTTGAATGGCATTTGTTCATTGATTATATAAGCCCTAATATTTGTGATATCTTTGCTTCAGTTTACATTTGTTATTAAAAAGTATCTTTTAGGCTTGCTTACATTGAATATTGATATTATGCATTATGTTTTTGTTTGTACTTGGTGAGTTGTGAAATAAAGGTTATGTTTTGTGTTTGCCTGTATCAGCAATTGACTGAAGTAGTGATGATACACATAGCTCAGTGTTTGCGTATATATATATATATATATATATATATATATATATATATATATATATATATATATATATATATATATATATATATGCAAACACTGAGGTATCGGAGGTATTGGAAAGTGCGGGTATTACAACAGTCTTCTCAATGCTCAGTTTACGAAGGCTCAGGTGGCTGGGTCAACCTGGAGAATGAAGGAGGGCAGAGTTCCCAAGGACATCCTCTATAGTGAATTAGGCCTGGTAGAAGTTGTCGAGAAGGGCCCGTGCTAGAGATCTCTTACTCAACTGACGCCTCAAAAATGGCGAATAGAACTCTTAAGTCACTCATTCGGAAACTGCAACGGGTGTGAAAGCTGCCATTTACTGGTAATACGATTCCAGCTGCGCTCGCATTATTCTTAATAACGAAGCTATGAGAAAGACCATATTACTTGATTCCCTCTCCAGTGTAACTGTTATCTGCTAACGATTATACAAGAGAACTGATCACGCCTCGCTACTTAAGAGATGATGATTATGTTGATGACGATAGTAATAACAATCAGTTAATGGCAATTCTAGCTTCTATTATTATACCTATTTGTCATTCAACGCCTTATTATTGTTAACAACACAGTAAAAACCTACTGCACTAATTCCCGGCACTGAGAGAATGCCAGCGCATGTGAAAAGAGCCAAAGTCGACTCTGGTTTCATCGCCGTGCATGAAAAGAGTCAATGACTGGCAGCGGTGCCGTCTCCGTAACCGGCTCCGGTTTTGCCGGTGTGTATGAAAACGGCCTTACAAGTAAAATAGGTCATACATGGTTTCTGATTTATAGTAACACAAACTGTCACAATCATAGTCAGATTTCTTGACGCCAAGCAACGAAAATCATGTCTCATAACCCAATAGGCTTTCCATGCGTGTCCTCGAGTGCTGGAGGTTCTGGGTTCAAGCTTCGGTAAAAGCTGGGGGTTTTTTTTTCACGTGGATTTGGACTTCTGGTATTCCCCCTGGTCTGTGGGTAGTAAGATCGGACGCCCGTGTGCATTTTTCGTAAAAAAAATCCCTTGGCAGTTGCAAATAAAAAAGAGTAGTCAAATGGCGCTGTCCGGGCAACATTTGGAGTTTAAAATCTACCCAAAGTATTTTAGGATCCTCGCCGGTATACGGAGCCTGTGCACTGTCCTGAGCTTCTCTGGACTCAGACTTGAGTTAGAAAAAGAACGCAGCATTTATAGGTTACACCCGTGGGCCATGGTGTAGATCCGTTGTTCAAAACCTCAAAACCATTGCCTGTTAGAAAAACATTCAACGATTTCTTCGCTCGCCGGTAATTTTTTAGTCTGTCGTATAATCAGTTTCTGGGCTGTTACAGACATCGATTCTTTTCTTATCACGTACAGAAAATGTATTCACATTTCCCTCTTTTCCGTGCATATTTCTTTCTTGTTCGCTCTCTGGTGCAGTAAGGTGCTACAATTTAAGACATTAAGAGAGAATGAAGCAGTGGGTGGAACAGTAAGCAGGTTCAACTTAAGACATTAAGAGAGAATGGTGCAGTGGGTGGAACAGTAAGCAGGTACAGCTTAAGACATTAAGAGAAAATGGTGCAGTGGGTGGAGCAGTAAGCTAGTACAACTTAAGACATTAAGAGAGAATGGTGCAGTGGGTGGAACAGTAAGCAGGTACAACTTAAGACATTAAGAGAGAATGGAGCAGTGGGTGGAACAGTAAGCTGGTACAACTTAAGACATTAAGAGAGAATGGTGCAGTGGGTGGAACAGTAAGCAGGTAAAACTTAAGACATTAAGAGAGAATGGTGCAGTGGGTGGAACAGTAAGCAGGTAAAAACTTAAGACATTAAGAGAGAATGGTGCAGTGGGTGGAACAGATAGCAGGTACAACTTAAGACATTAAGAGAGAATGGTGCAGTGGGTGGAACAGTTAGCAGGTGCAATTTAAGACATTAAGAGAGAATGGTGCAGTGGGTGGAACAGTAAGCAGGTAAAACTTAAGACATTAAGAGAGAATGGAGCAGTGGGTGGAACTGTAAGCAGGTACAACTTAAGACATTAAGAGAGAATGGTGCAGCGGGTGGAACAGTAAGCAGGTAAAACTTAAGACATTAAGAGAGAATGGAGCAGTGGGTGGAACAGTAAGCAGATACAACTTAAGACATTAATAGAGAATGGTGAAGCTGGAAGTGTTTGTGAACTTTGAGGTCAACTCGAGTTGGGGAAAAGGGGGGGGGGGGTGAATCAGGAGAGGCGGCCAAGACAGATAGTTAACCAGATAACAACAGGTACCACCAGTATGTACTCTTCGCTGGCTGTTGAAGGAGCAGAAGCTAACATATGCTTGTTCTGAATGATGTCATGTGGAATCTTTACTCAGAGATAGTTAAAACAGCAGCAGCTTTAGAAGACATATCTATGAGTACGTCCGATAGACAATAAAGAGATTTTAAAATCAGTAATTAGCAATTGTTTACGCTTGGAGACAAGCATGCTCCGGCATAGTGGCAAGCATCGTTTCTGAGGTCAAGGCTGGTTAGCGTCATTTTGAAATTTTCTTAAAATAATGCAGATGTGTTGGGAAATGAGCAGACATTAGACCGGGTGGTTCTGCACAACTTGGCGGTGAACGGATGTATGAAAAGCCAGATGTTGTGAGGGCTCTTTGGAAGCGAGTGAACAGGCACAAACAGAGGAGAATGGCGCTGCGAGGAGTTACCAGAGGATCTGGCCGATGCTCGAAACTTAAGGGAAAAACGAGACGGATATTTAATCAGACAGATACTTACGTCTCTGCCGAAACTACAAGCACTCCCACACCCCTAACCCTTCCCCCCCCCCCCCCCCCCCGCATTTGCCGCATTTTCCCATTTTCCATTCCCTGTCTACCCCGTCTCACAAATTAAAAAATAAAAAAGCATTCTATAGAAGATCCTATTTTCTCTGTGCAAACTTTTTTTTTTTTTAATACAAAAGGTACAAGAGACTAAATAAAGCAAAGGGAATTAGAAAATATTCATAAAACCGAAAACTTCCTCACATAGATTATAGTTCCAGCGCAATATTTTCTCTCTACACGAACATTCAGAGATCAACAAAAAAAGTAAAATCGCTACAAAACTGTCCAGTTACGGAATTTATTTGCTTTATTTAAAGCTTCTACTTTAGAATTACAACAGCAACAACAACTTCTAAAAATAAGATACTCTCTGTACAAAAGAAAAGAATAATATTTGTTTTATTCTGTTTACTGTGCAAATTTATCTAATTTTTAAAACACGTTTTATGACATTATTTATTGCATTTTTTGATTATTTTGTTCGAGTATGAAATCTGAGAATTTGATTTGTGTGTGTGTGTGTATTCTACTATGTGAGCAACGGCTGGCCGAACGGTTAGAACGCTGGATTCTCAAACAGGAGACCCGGATTCGAATCCTCAGTAAGGCTGGGGATATTTTTCTGTCAGAGACCCAAAAAAATTCTCACTCGCACAGTCGTGGCGACAGCACTAGCCATGCGGCCGAAAAACCCTCAGACTCAAAGATATGCCTGCCTACACCGCAAAAGTGATATATTAAAAGCAGTATTTGGAAGTTTTTTAATTTTAATTTTTGGCAATTTTACTCTGTGTAATACTCTCGCTGCCTGTTTAAAAAAACACCTATATACTGTGAAGTTTCTTGCTGCACTAGGTCCTAGTTTCATTAAGTTTGAGGTTTGGGGTTGAACAACGGATCAACATCATGGCACACGGGTAGTAAGCCATAAGTGCTCCGTTCCTCTTTTAACTCCGAAGAAGCTTAGCGCAGTGCATAGGCTCTGTAGCACCGGCGAGGATCCTGAAATACTTTGGTAGATTTTTAACTCCTAATTTTGCGCGGGCAGCGCCATTAGCCTACTCTTTTTTATTTCCAACTGCCAAGGGATTTTTTGTTTTACGTGCGTAACCTTTCATACGGACGTCCGATCTTACTACAAAGAGACCAGATGGAAGTACTAGAGGTTCAAGTCCACGTGAAAAATTCCCAGCTTTTACCGGGGAGGGAAACCCAGATCCTCTAGCACTCGAGGCGGACACAATGCCTCGAGACCACGCAGCCACCCTGGCCTAGCTTTATGAAATAGCCTAATATTTGTTTCTGCAACAACGTAAACAAAAAAAAAATGGACAGGTTTCCGTTTCTTCGCGATAAAGCGGATTGTTCATATGGCAGACTGCCTAAATGTTTGCCACTCCAGACATTTCCGTCTTCGATGTCAGACAGCAAGGATACATCACAGCTCTACCCCACCCCTCTCTCTCTCTCTCTCTCTCTCTCTCTCTCTCTCTCTCTCTCTCTCTCTCTCTCTCCCCCCGCCCTTCCCTTTCCACACACACACACACACACACACACACACACACACACACACACTCAATCTTTTCAACCTCCTAGAAAGTTGTAATTGTTGAATGTGTTAACGTGTGAAAGAATGTCAATTGAAAAACTGCATATAAAGCTAATAAACTGGCAGAATGTTACATGTACCTGCATGAGGAATTCCTAACCCTTTGAAAATAAAGTTCATTCGTCTGTTCCTTTGTTTGTGCAACCTGTTCTTCCGACAGCTAAGTGATATGCCAGTATATGTATTGTCTACCTATTTGGTCAATGACTTGTGTCTGTCTGTGTATCTAAAACAATATCCTTACATTTTTCTCTGAATATTTCCCTGCTTTCCTATCTGCATCCAAAGTAAAAGATACGCCGAAACCCAGTAGTATCTTTCTAAAAAGTTGTTTCTAGCACTGCATCAATTTAGAGCTCTTTCTATATGGCCTAGTCTGGGATAATCGATAAACACAATCGATCTATCATGAGGTGTCCGTTGCTCCTGCACTAGGGACACTGTCAAGCGCTAGCAACAGGGAATGATGACCCGGCTTGTTTAACATTCCAGAACACAAACTCCAGTAACAGGGAAGGAATTCTGGGCTGTGTCTGACATACTAGAACACAACTCTAGTAACAGTGAATGAAGGCCAGACTGTGAAATACTAGAACACAGCTCTAGTAACAGGGATTGAAGGCCGGACTATGACATACTAAAACACAGCTCCAGTAACAGGAAAAGAAGACCGGACTGTGACACACTAAAACACAGCTCCAGTAACAGGGAATGAAGGCCAGACTGTGACATACTAAAACACAGCTCCAGTAACAGGGAATGAAGACCAGACTGTGACATACTAAAACACAGCTCCAGTAACAGGGAAGGAAGACCGGACTGTGACATACTGAAACACAGCTCCAGTAACAGGGAATGAAGGCCGGACTGTGACATACTAGAACACAGCTCCAGTTACAGGGAAGAAAGACCGGACTGTGACATACTAAAACACAACTCTAGTAACAAAAAATGAAGGTCGGACTGTGACATACTAGAACACAGCTCTAGTAACAGGGAAGGAAGACCGGACTGTGATATACTAAAACACAGCTCCAGTAACAGGGAATGAAGGCCACATTATGACATACTAGAACACAGCTCCAGTAACAGAAAATGAAGGCCGGACTGTGACATACTAGAACACAGCTCCAGTAACAGAAAATGAAGGCCGGACTGTGACATACTAAAACACAGCTACAGTAACAGGGAATGAAGGCCGGACTGTGACATACTAAAACACAGCTACAGTAACAGGGAATGAAGGCCGGACTGTGACATACTAAAACACAGCTACAGTAACAGAAAATGAAGGCCGGACTGTGACATACTAAAACACAGCTACAGTAACAGGGAATGAAGGCCGGACTGTGACATACTAAAACACAGCTCCAGTAACAGGGAAGAAAGACAGGACAGTGACATACTAGAACACAGCTCTAGTAACAGATTATGAAGACCAAACTGTGTATAAGAATCCAGAACGCAGCTCCAGTAACAGATTATGAAGACCAGACTGTGTATAAGAATCCAGACCACAGCTCTAGTAACAGATTTTGAAGACCAGACTGTGTATAAGAATCCAGAACACAGCTCTAGTAACAGATTATGAAGACCAGACTGTGTATAAGAATCCAGAACACAGCTCTAGTAACAGAGAATGAAAACCGGGCTGTGTCTAAGATTCCAGAAAACTGCTTTTATTGCCGGTTTCTAGGATAGGCTGTAGTGGTCTCATAAAGTTTTGAATATAATTTCTGTTTTACTTGATGATAGATACACACACACACACACACATACATACATACATACATACATACATACATACATACATACATACATACATACATACATACATACATACATACATACATACATACATACATACATACATACATACATACATACATACATACATACATACATACATACATACATACATACATACATACATACATACATACATACATACATACATACATACATACATACATACATACATACATACATACATACATACATACATACATACATACATACATACATACATACATACATACATACATACATACATACATACATACATACATACATACATACATACATACATACATACATACATACATACATACATACATACATACATACATACATACATACATACATACATACATACATACCTACCTACCTACCTACCTACCTACCTACCTACCTACCTACCTACCTACCTACCTACCTACCTACCTACCTACCTACCTACCTACCTACCTACCTACCTACCTACCTACCTACCTACCTACCTACCTACCTACCTACCTACCTACCTACCTACCTACCTACCTACCTACCTACCTACCTACCTACCTACCTACCTACCTACCTACCTACCTACCTACCTACCTACCTACCTACCTACCTACCTACCTACCTACCTACCTACCTACCTACCTACCTACCTACCTACCTACCTACCTACCTACCTACCTACATACATACATACATACATACATACATACATACATACATACATACATACATACATACATACATACATACATACATACATACATACATACATACATACATACATACATACATACATACATACATACATACATACATACATACATACATACATACATACATACATACATACATACATACATACATACATACATACATACATACATACATACATACATACATACATACATACATACATACATACATACATACATACATACATACATACATACATACATACATACATACATACATACATACATACATACATACATACATACATACATACATACATACATACATACATACATACATACATACATACATACATACATACATACATACATACATACATACATACATACATACATACATACATACATACATACAAACATACATACATACACGATTTAAAAGCGAGTCTCCTACCGACTGCGCTAACGCGGCAGTAAAGAAGTACGTTGACGTTGAAATGTTACTAGTAAATACAAGGCAGACACCTCTCATTAATAACCGCGTCCCAATGTCGGACGTAATTTTTTTAGGGGGGGGAGGGGGGGGGGGAGCCTGAAACTGTCTGGTGAGGGGGGCCCAATAGAACCTGACGGTTGATTGGAGTTTCTGTGACCTCTTCTCGGGGGATCCTCATCTTCATGGTGACACTTTGTGTCACCGGTGTTTATCGCTTAGGGGATGTCCTGGTGAGGTTAAATCTTACTCCCTCAAAACTCTCACTCCACATATATCCTCCAATAATAAATGTTCCTTTCCAAACAGGAGCACTTATTTTCCCTTAGAACATTGCAACACTGGAGATTCCACCAGGGAAGATAACAGTACGTTAATATTACAGACAGCACGACCGTGTGATACAAACTCCCAAGAGAGCAATGATCATTCTAAAAGGCCACACAATTTGCTTGTCCCTAATAATTTTTTTTTAGGCCGACAAGATCGATAATAATGGATGCAGTCTATGGAGTCTGAAACGTAGAAGCCCCAAGAGGTCAAGTAGGAACAGCCCACTATTTTTTTTTAACGCATCTACTTAAAGTTGTGTCGTGTTGGTCATAATTTGGATTAATAAATGTTTTTCGTCCTTTTTTAGGATGAAATTTTTCGTTACTTAAAGCCCTACTCTGGCTTTTGCCAGGGGCCGCAAAATAACCTGGCCATAAATATGGCTATGGCCTAAAGGCTGAACGCGGTTTCTGGGACCTCTCCACGGTGATCCTCACCCACATGGTGGCACATTGTGTCATCGGGTGTTTATCGCTTGTGCGATGTCCTAGTGGGGTAGAAAGTCAGTCAGTCAGTCTGGTCATTATTCATATCTACTCATCTCCTTGTGAGATGCAATTTTTCATTATTTTGAAGCCACATTCTGGCTCTTGCCAGGGGCCGCAATAAAGCCCGACCATAAATGTGGTTTAATAGCTGAACGCGGTTTTTAGGACCTCTCCACGGGTGATCCTCATCCATATGGTGGCACTTTGTGTCATCGTGTAATTATCGGTTGTGTGATGTCCTGGTGGGGTAAAAATCTACTACTGCTACTCGTCATTATAACTTGTGGGGTAGTAAAACTTGTCATACACGTACACCCACGCTGGACAAATGCTCCTAGCGGTTGCCAGAAGACAAGAGAAAGAAATCGCTATCGCATATCTGATCTGGCTGATCATAAAAAACACTACACTTCTCGAGAGAAACAAACAGTATGTATGTCTGGAGCCCGAAAAAATGAAGGGTAGCAGTTCAGCTTGAACGGTTTAATTTACAGCAGAACAACTGGCCCTGAACCAGCCTAAAATTGCGAGGGTGACTCAAAAGAACCCGGGTCTTCGTAAACCTGCTAAGAACCGGACCCATGTTTAGTCGAAGAAAGATTCAGGTCGCACCATTAACATGATACGAGGAAGCTTCACAATTGCCGAAATGATTTGATCAAGGCGTCTGTTAGAAGGACCTGAGCCAGCCTCCAGGTTCAGAACCCTGTATTTATGAAAAGCAAAGTCTGAACTGCAAAGAATGACTAGATACGCTATGTCTGTACGTTAAAACACATACAACTAAAACCATAACCACTGGGTGCTCCATTTTAACTGTTTTATAGGTTTAACAAGGTTTCTGTGATTTGCTTTTACTGTACTCACATAGGATCAGTGGAACTTTGAGTTGTTGAAGTCATTCTTTCAGGTTACTATCAGTGGATTGAGAAAATGTTGACTGCATTCTGTCGTTTTCATACATACGCTGCTCCAGCCAAATTATCTAGCATCTTATGACTTTTGCCTCTCTCTTTAACGTCAAAATGTTCGTTTTCCTGGCTTTCGCAAATCTTCTTCATTGTCATCAAGTGTCTTCCCAGCTGGCGTAGGCATTTAAGAATCTCCACAGATCTCGGTCTTTGGTGTTTTGGATCAATTCTACTGATGATATTCCTCCATGGCACTGTCTTAAGCCACCGCCATCATTTCTTGGTCTGCCTCTGCATCTTCTACCAGAGATCTTTTCAGTCGTCACGATATTTTCCAGTGCTCTTTTTTCTCATCACACGACCAAAGAACTTGCTTCCTTCTCAATGTTGTATGTAATTTTCTACTGCCATTTCCTGGCAATCATTGTTTGTTATTCTGGCAGTCTGAGGTATTTGCAACATTCTTCTCAAGACCACATCTCAGTTGCCGCAGAACTCTTCTTCAATGTTACCCTTCTTATAAATTATGGGAAAGGTGTTGATTGTCTGCTTCTGAATAATTCTAATACTTGTAATCACTTGTCACTAAAAGTTCATTTCTTAAATAAATCTTCATTACGCCTTTCATACGTCCTGGTATTCTCAGCAATCTTTAGTAAGACTTACCCGTGTGGGAGCTGGGGTCCTGTTTTGAGAAAGAAAAAAACAAAGGAATGGGCCCACTGCCCCCACCCCTATCCCCTTTTTTGCCTCCAATAAGATGTATTAACTGCGACAAATGTCGGATGCTTTTTTCGAAAGTCAGAGTGTATCTATATGAGAGGCAAGGCACCAACAGTCCGCATAATAATAAGCATGTGTAAATCAGATAGTTACATAATATACAGGCTCTAGGAAAGGACTAAAGTCCAGAAGTGGACGAAAAACTAGAACAGAACTTTACGCCAGAGTTTACAACCGGTGAATCCAAAGAATAGGAAGAAAAGGAAGACATAGAAGAAGAAAACCACCATTCGGTAGCTTGTGCCTGTTTTTTTCTTAATAATCTGCTAATTGTTCCTGATTAATGAATGCGTATCCTTTACAGGACGTTGCAGAACCAACCCATGCATTTTTTCGGCTGTTGTGGTTTTTCTACGCAAGTTTACGTCCAGTAGTTTGCCATTGCTCCTGGACGGTCGGCTTCTCGATAAAGTTGCCGAAACCAACGCAAGGCGCAAGGCCCGCAGTTGGGATCGAAGCCGGCACCTCGGCGTTACGCAACGCCTAAGCCACAAAGGCCGACATAAATCAGCAATATTTACGCAAACTCGCACAGAATTTACGAGCTATTTACCATCATATTTTGCAAAATGCCTCTTGACATTTTGACAAAAACAACTTTCTGACAGAGGACGGAGGGGGAAAAACGACATCGATGACCTAATGACTTTAGGAATAGATCTTTTACATATTAAGCTCCTTGTCGACTGGCGGGGTCTCTCATCCTTTCAGCAACTTGCGATTTCTATGACCTGTATCAGTTCGTGTCTCTTCTTTTTGCGGTGCATAACCAAAGCAAATCTCATAAGATTGGTTTTTTGGCCGACCTTTTGCTTCAAGTGCCAAACATGGACCCTTACTACAACTAACGAGCGGAAGATCATAACAACAGACATGAGATGTCTTAGGAGAGCTGCCGGTGTGACAAGAAGAGATAAAAATCAGGAATTAAAAAATTAGAAGAAGGCTAGGACTGAAACCAGTCATACACTTCACTGAAAACAACAAATGAGATGGTTTGGCCACTTGACGAGAATGTCCTGGTACCAACTGTCACAGAGAGCCACACTGAAGAAATACAATGAACACAGAGCAAGGGGAAGACCAAGCAAGAAATGGATCGACATCATCAGAAGCACTGAAATGAACACCATCTTGTACAATGCAGTGGGAAAAGTGCACAAACGATCCTTACATCTGCTCCAACACCTCGCTGGGGTGAATCGTGAAAGTTAAAAGGGCAGAAGAAGAAGAGCAATAACTTTACAATCTGAACAGAAAGTTGAATTTGCCCCTGCAGATCTGCAATGTAAATTCCCGAAACTTCCGTTCTACCGTTCAGGCATACAGAAAAAGTAAAGGTAAAGGTCCCTTTTCCACGCCCTTATGTGTATACGGCTTACAGAGCTAGACCTTCATTTGTATAGAACAATCGGCACAAGATGGGTGATGTGGTCAGCATCACGCAGGCTGCCTTTACTTCCCAGGACTGCACCCGGTATCCACTCAAGGTTTGGTCGACCTGGGATCAAGGTCATTTTATGAAAAAAGGTCCCGCTCCGCCAGGGGGCTAACCCACAACCTTCCAATCCGTACAAGAGCGTCTAGCCGCTACGCCAGGGTGACTCCCGCTCAGTCATATGGCAGAGTTATACTGGGACAACATACCAGGTCAAGATCTCCTCGACTTACGACCGAATTCGGTTGCGACTTACAGGTTGTAAGCCGAATCTCTATTTTTCAGCACTATTTTCCTTTATACTGGTTATATATATATATATATATATATATATATATATATATATATATATATATATATATATATATATATATATATATATATATATAGTGTACTTGAAACACAATCTAAGTAAGTATAATTATTGTACATAATGTGACAAATACATAAATTGTTCTCTCGTGCATCAGCTGCAGGAATATTTTGAACATTGATGGTCATAAGTGCGGATGCTAGTAAGTCGTAAGTTGAGAAGATTTATTTTGTCTGAGTCTGTGGGCTAAAAGTGATGAACAAACTTTCATAATTCAGCACCATTGATTCGGTTCAGGTGGGGACTACTGTGCATTGATTTCTTCAACGATATGAAAGCTGGCTGAAAGCAATGACAAATTTCTGAAAGTAAATTAAGTTAGTAATTAAATGCTTCTGTTGGTTAGCAACGTTGTGAAAAGCGTATACCACGTGTAACCAACCTTCGAGCAGAACAGCCTTGACATTAAAACAATTCCCAGCGTTTATCTCACTCAATCAGGTGCCGTCTCAACAATAAAGGTTGGCTACAATGGATCTCCAACAAGCCCTGTCTCTTACCCTTGATGTACACTCACTCATACTGCTGTTCGTCCATCTCTTGATGTTATCCTCCCACTTGTAACGCTGTCTGCCTCTTGCTCGCCTACCTTGAACCTTTCCCTCTAGGATGATCTTTACAATACTGTTATGTCTTTTAATGTGGCCAAAATATTTAACTTGTCTCTTTTTTATTTCACCTAACAACTCTCTTTTCATTCCCAATTTCCTCAGTACCTTTGTATTTGATAGCTTTTGTTTCCATGAAATACGACCTAATCTTCTGTATATCCACATCTCCAAAGAATTGGTACCATTTTCCAGTTGTTTGTTCATTGTCCATGTCTCTGTGCCATACAGTAAGGTTGAGAATACATAACATTTGACAATTCTAATTTTTAATGTATTGCTTATTTCTCTTGATGTCAGTAACTTTTGCACTAGATTGCACTAAAAACTTGTCAATCAAACTCGCGATCTTCTTTTCCGCCTGTCGTAATCTCATTCGTTATTATTATTTTTTTTTTAATATTTAAATGTTTCCCGTTATTTTCTCTTCCAAACTGTTTTCCTTCCCCCTATCGACCGTTGCAATTAAAACAACCAGCATTATTTATAACACGAAAAAAAAAAAAAAAAAAAAAAAAAAAAACAGCAAGGATGGAAAGAAATGCTTAATGGCGTTCAGAAATGATGGCTGATGATATTCCCCTGTCGCGGGAGCTACAATGTTTTTATTTCGGTTTGTTTCACCAAGACATCACACAAGCGATAAACACCCGGTGACACAAGGTGCCACCATGAGGTTGAGAATCACCCGTGGAGAGGTCCCGGAAACCCATTTCAGTCGTTTGGCCATATTTCAGGCCCGGCTATATTTCGGGCCCCCGACAAAAGTTCCCATCCCCTTTTAGGATGAAATGTTTCGTTCTTTGAAGCCCTACTCTGACTCTTGCCAGAGGCCGCAATATAGCCTGGCCATAAATATGGCTTAAAGGCTGAACGCGGTTTCTGGGACCTCTCCACGGCGATCCTCACCCACTCGGTGGCACATTGTGTTATCAGGTGTTTATCGCTTGTGTGATGTCCTGGTGGGGTAGAAAGTCAGTCAGTCACTCAGCCAGTACGGGGCTTTAAAATGACTAAAAATTGCATTCCACATGGAAATGACGATGTATTCTTTGGATTGGATTGGCTTTCTACCACACCAGGACATCACACAAGCGACAAACACCCGATGACACAAAGTGCCACCATAGGGATGAGGATCGCCGTGGAGAGGTCCCAGAAGCCGCGTTCAGACATTTGGCCATATTTATGGCCTGCCTATATTGCGGCCCCTGGAAAGAGCCAGAGTGGGGCTTCAAATAACAAAAAATTTCGTCCTATGAAGGACGAAACTCCTATTGTAAGGTGGTCGTATTATATATTCTTTTCATTTCGTTTTTGCGAATAGACAAAAGTCGCCAGCAGAAACTCAGTTTAGAGTTCGAAAATGTTTTTGTTTTTTGTTTTTTCAGAGCATATAAAACGTGTTGACGATCTTCAGCTGGATGAGGACAGACAGTAGTGTTACATGCCCTAAAGACGACCTCATTTGTGTCTACCCTATTATTGCAGTGTTGAAACCCGTGTCATGTTTCGATTACACTGCCCGCTGGTGTGGTTTTTTCCCTTGTTCAGTAAAACCTTTCAGAACAGTGCGAACGAAGAGATGAGACTAGCTGACGGTTAGAATGAGCTCAGAGTAATTACTGTGGTGAGTAACAACGAGTGCCATATTTGCGTCACACATTCACACAGATATCCAGGCAGACATTTTAGCAGGTTGACAGATAAATAGATATTTGCATGAGTGTAATTGGGTACAGAGGTTAACAGACAGACAGACAGTACTGTTGTGTGCCCTAAAGATGACCCCATTGGTGTCTACCCGGCTCACTACACTCACTATTACTGCTGCTACCACTAATTCTGTTACTACTACTGCTGATGCCACTGTTACTACCACTAATACTGTTACTACTACTGCTGCTACTACTACCACTAATACTGTTACTACTACTGCTACTACTACTGCTACTAACACTAAAACTGTTTCTACTACTGATGCTGCTGCTGTTACTACCTCTAATACTGTTACTACTACTGCTGCTACTACTGCTACTACCACTAATACTGTTACTACTACTGCTGCTGCTACTGTTACTACCACTACTACTGCTGCTGCTACTGTTACTACCACTAAAACTGTTGCATACTACTACTGCTGCTACTACTGCTACTATCACTAATACTGTTACTACCACTGCTGCTGCTACTGTTACTACCACTAATACTGTTACTACTACTAAAACTGTTACTACTACTGCTTCTACTACTGCTATTACCACTAATACTGTTGCTACTACTGCCGCTGCTACTGCTACTATCATTAAAACTGTTACTACTACTGCTGCTGCTACTGTTACTAATACTACTACTGCTGCTACTACTGCTACTTCCACTAATTCTGTTACTTCTACTACCTATTACTGCAGTGTTGAATCCCGTTTTCAATTCCACTACCCGCTGGTGTGGTTACTTCCCCTGTTCAAAGAAACCTTTCAGAACTGTGCGACTGAAGAGGTGAGAATGACTGACGGTTGGAATGAGCTTACTGTGGTGAGTAACAAAGAGTGCCATATTTGTGTCATTTATTCACACAGATATCCAGGCAGACATTTTAGCAGATTGACAGACAAATGGATGTTTGCATGTGTGTAATTGGGTACAGAAATTAACAGACAGACAGACAGTACTGTTGTGTGCCCTAAAGATGCCCCTTTTGGTGTCTACACGGCTCACTACACTCACTACTGCTGCTGCTACCACTAATACTGTTACTACTACTGCTGATGCTACTGTTACTACCACTACTACTGCTGCTACTACTGCTACTACCACTAATTAGGTTACTACTACTGCTGCTGCTACTGTTACTACCACTACTACTGCTGCTACTACTGCTGCTACCACTAATACTGTTACTACTACTGCTGCTGCTACTGTTACTACCACTAATACTGTTACTACTACTGCTGCTACTACTGCTACTACCACTAATACTGTTACTACTAGTGCTGCTGCTACTACTGCTACCACTAATACTGTTACTACTACTACTGCTACTGCTACTGCTACTAACACTAAAACTGTTACTACTACTGATGTGCTACTGTTACTATTCTCATACTGTTACTACTACTGCTGCTTCTACTGCTACTACCACTAATACTGTTACTACTACTGCTGCTGCTACTGTTACTACCACTACTACTGCTGCTGCTACTGTTACTACCACTAATTCTGTTACTACTACTGCTGCTCCTACTGTTCTTACTACTAAAACTTTTACTACTACTACGGCTGCTACTACTGCTACTATCATTAATACTGTTACTACTACTGCTGCTGCTACTGTTACTACCACCAATACTGTTACTACTACTGCTGCTGTTACTGTTCTTACCACTAAAACTGTTACTACTACTGCTGCTGCTACTGCTACTACCACTAAAACTGTTACTACTACTGCTGCTACTACTGTTACTACAACTAATACTGTCACTACTACTGCTGCTGCTACTACTGCTACTGCCGCTAATACTGTTACTACTGCTGCTGCTACTACTGCTACTACCACTAATACTGTCACTACTACTGCTGCTGCTACTACTGCTACTGCCGCTAATACTGTTACTACTACTGCTGCTGCTACTGCTACTACCACTAAAACTGTTACTACTACTGCTGCTGCTACTGTTACTACCACTAATACTGTTACTACTACTGCTGCTACTGTTACTGCCACTATTACTGCTGCTGCTACTGTTACTATCACTAATACTGTTACTACTACTGCTGCTACTACTGCTACTGCCACTAATACTGTTACTACTACTGCTGCTGCTACTACTGCTACCACTAATACTGTTACTACTACTACTACTACTACTACTACTACTACTACTACTACTACTACTACTACTACTACTACTACTACTACTACTACTACTACTGCTGCTACTGCTACTAACATTAAAACTGTTACTACTACTGATGCTGCTACTATTACTACCTCTAATACTGTTACTACTACTGCTGCTACTACTGCTACTACCACTAGTTCTGTTACTACTACTACCTATTATTGCAGTGTTGAATCCTGTTTTCTATTCCACTACCCGCTGGTGTGGTTACTTCCCCTGTTCAAAGAAACCATAATCTACTGTCTATATGTGTTTTGTCCTTTTTAGGACGAAATTTTTCGTTATTTGGAGCCCCACCCTGGCTTTTGCCAGGGGCCGCAATATAGGCAGGCCATAAATATGGCCAATTGTCTGAACGCGGTTTCTGGGACCTCTCCACGGCGATCCTCATCCACATGGTGGCACTTTGTGTCATCGGGTGTTTATCGCTTGTGTGATGTCCTGGTGGGGTAGAAAGTCAGTCAGTCAGTCAAAGAAACCGTTCAGAACAGTGCGACTGAAGAGGTGAGAATGTCTGACGGTTGGAATAAGCTTAGAGTAATTACTGTGGTGAGTAATAAAGAGTGCCATTTTTGTGTCATATATTCACACAGACATCCAGGCAGACATGTTAGCAGGTTGACAGATAAATAGATGTGTGCATATGTGTAATTGAGTACAGAGATTGACAGACAGACAGACAGACAGACAGACAGACAGACAGACAGACAGACAGACAGACAGACAGACAGACAGACAGACAGACAGACAGACAGACAGACAGACAGACAGACAGACAGACAGACAGACAGACAGACAGACAGACAGTCAGGCAGGCAGGCAGGCAGGCAGGCAGACAGACAGACAGACAGACAGACAGACAGACAGACAGACAGACAGACAGACAGACAGACAGACAGACAGACAGACAGACAGACAGACAGACAGATTAGTATGCTTGCGATACATCCTTGAATTGCCGACTATTGCAGATAGACTAAAGCTGCTGCAGGCTAAGGCATACATCTGAGTAGCTGCAGATAAAGAGCATCCTCTGTATGAAGCTTTGGCTGCAGTCGGAGGCTGAAAAGGGGAAAATCGTGGATGTCTCAAGCAGAAGGCGCAGTACGTCAAAAAGCATGCTGGAGAACATTGCGAGAAGAGAGTAGTGGGTCAGAGTACCATAGGTCTGACCTATGTAGGATCATGATCACATTGGGCCGGGAGTGCAGAGAGTGGCCAGAGGGTACTACGGAGGTGGAAGTCAAATAGTTGATTCACGACAATTCTCACACAGATTATCTGATTATCTATACAGATGGTTCCGTGTTGAAAAGGAAGAGAATTGCCTGGGGGTTCGTAGAAAAGCCAACTGAAAATCTTCAGTGCAGGACAGCATAGCATACGATACCACAACATCTAGCCTTAGCATGGAGATGGAGACGGTAACTGCAGCTTTTCGGTGGCAAGAGAACAAGCTGCATACACATCTTAATTGTAAAAGACTCTGAAAGCATGCTAACAAAGGTGAAGACAGGAAGGCTTGGAGCCGAGTGGCAAGCTTCACTGGAAAGGTATGCAGTGAGTATACTTTGGGTCTTTTCTCCAGGCCATGCCAGCGTGGTGGGGAATGACCAGACATACAGACTGGCTGGATCTGCTACTATTTCCCCTGTTGACACACAAGCAAATACCCCGGAGTACTAAAGTGAATCTTATCAGAACTAGTTTTTAGCCAACACTATGCTATCAATGCCAAACGTGGACACTTACATCCTCCAATAAACGTAAAATTGTCACAACAGAGATGAAATGCCTTAGAAGAGCTGCAGAAGTTTCATGGAAAGACAGAATACGAAATCACGAAATCAGACGAATGCTAGGAATAAAGCCAGTCTTACAGGTCATCAAAGAACAATAAATGAAGTGGTTTGGAGACCTAACAAGAATGCCCTGGTACTATCTGCCACAGCGAGCCACACTAAAACGTTACATCGTGTATAGAGCGAGTGAACGACCTCAGAAAATAGCGTGTGATGGCATTAAGAACAGCCTTACAGAAATGGAGTGATTACAGCCCAACAGAAAAGAACATCAGTCTTAAAAGTGCTCTTGAGAGAGCTCATCAACGAACGTTACATCTCTCCCCGACACTTCGATGAGGTACAAGGTGGAAAAGAAGAAGAAGAAGATTAACTTTAGTGTCACTAATACATTGCATACATGTTCTTCATTTTATAAAATCCAGTTTTAGCCTGTCCTTTTCTATTCTTTATCTCTGTTAAACATCTTCCGTCGGATGGCATCCATGTGCCTAACTATCTAAATCTCTATACTTCTCGTAAAAAATCGCTTTTGACTTTTATAAATTATGTAGGCATCATTCTTTTCTTTGTCACAGCCGTTACTTTCGTCTTCCCGTTATTCAAACCGCGGCCCTTTCAATGACTTTCTGCCACTACTGAAGTCATGGCAGTGACCAAAGCAATAACATGACAGGAGGCACATACTTTTTGCCTCGCATGCTTTCTCTGTAACTCAATATGTTCAGGAAGATAGAGAAGGAATAGATTCGAAGACAGTGGCTGGAGTCTCTGAAGCGGTCGGTGCTGACACATATCAGTTTTATATTTGCGCAAGGATACGCCGGCGTGCAAGAAAAGGAGCAAGTCGATCGGCTTGCATGTAAAGCTGCTGTTTAGTGCAGCCGAGCGATGGACCATGCTGATATTCTAAATGCTCTAAAGAAGTAAGAGTGATGACTGTGAATCTGCAGCAATAAACAGGCTAACAGCAAAAATTTGTTAACAGGATGTGGCCGGACAAGAGCACTATGCAGAAAGCCAAAGAAAAGTGAGAAATCAACGCAGAACTGGGGATCCCAGCACGTATGGACTGCATGGTTTGATACGCAATGAGGATAATCTGTCGATAGTATCTCTCTAGTTATTTCTGATTGGTCGCTTTCAAAATGGTGTCATCAAAACTTGAAAATTTAATTATCCATCTTAGAAATAATCCAAGTAACTTGCAATGATGATGTTTCCCGGAAATTTGTTTTGCTCAAAAGACAGACCAGATTTTTTAAAAATATTTTTGGAAATGTAAGGCGACATGGAAGGGAAGTGCCAGCTGTAGCAAATTTTTAGTAGCCTAGAATGTTCGAAGGTTTTACCTTTTTACACCTCAATGGCAGTGTTTGCTGTTGGCCTATCTTTATCTAAACGTGCGCGCATACACACATACTTACACACACATATATGTATATATATATATATATATATATATATATATATATATATATATATATATATAGAGAGAGAGAGAGAGAGAGAGTAAAGGACCCTTCTCCACGCCGTACGGAGCATATAGGACTAGACCTGAATTGCATAGACCAATCGGTACTCGGTGGATGATATAGTTAACATCACTCAAGCCGTCTTTACTTCCAAGACTTTACCTCGTACCCACTCAAGGCTGAGTCAACACTGGGTAGTAAAATCAATCAGCCAGGTGGTCTCTCCACAATGAATGTTGGCCCCAATGGATCTCCATAACACACTGTTTTTTCCTTGGTTGTACACACTCGCAGACTGCTGTTTGTTCAACTCTTTATATTTTTCTCAAAACTTCTTTTTTTTTTTTTTTTTTTTTTTAACCTCTTGCTCTCTTGCCCTCCACCTTTCCCTTCTGTATGATTTTTAAAAGAATTTCATGTATTTTAATGTGGCCAAAATATTTCAATTTTTTAAAAACCTTTCTTTCAGTAATTCTCTTTTCAAACGTAGTCTTTCCATGTCCTCTGTTTATAATTGATTTGTTTCTATGAAATAGGACCTAATCTTTTGTATACCCACATTTCCAGAGACTCAGTTCGATTTTCTAGTAACATTTTCATTGTCCAGGTTGCTGCATCATTCAGCATAATTGGGTGTGCATAACATTTGACGGTTCTAATTTTTAATGTGTTGTTTAGTTCGCTTTTTCTTTTTCTTCTTCTTCTTCTTCTTCTTCTTCTTCTTCTTCTTCTTCTTCTTCTTCTTCTTCTTCTTCTTCTTCTTCTTCTTCTTCTTCTTCTTCTTCTTCTTCTTCTTCTTCTTCTTCTTCTTCTTCTTCTTCTTCTTCTTCTTCTTCTTCTTCTTCTTCTTCTTCTTCTTCTTCTTCTGTCAATATCTGCTTATGCCGCTAGGCGTCGCAGCTCATCACACGATCGACAGCCGACCCAGGGCGTGCTCGGTCGCTTGATATGCAGTCTCAAGGTGTCAGTGACTCCTTCAATCCAATTTCTTCTCAGTCTTCCCCTGCCTCGTGGTGTTTCGATTTTCAGGTTGTAAACTCTCGCTGCTGGCATCGTTGGTTTCATTCTCATTAGATTGTCAAACCATCTAATTCTTTGTTTTTCTTAATAAATTTGACGATAAGTGTTGTTCCTACAATTCCCGTGATCACGTAGTTTCTCACTCGATCTCTTCTGGTTTTATTCACAGCCATTCTCAAACATCTCATCTCACAGCTCTCTACTTGTCAATAATTTTAACATCTTACTGAGCATAGCTTTAACCATTCCTATTCCCTTTCTAATTTCCGTTTCACTTCCGCTACCACCTGTTATTATGTGTTCAAAATAGGGTGGGAGAAACATGTTACTTATTATAAAACCTCTTTGTTTACTGTCAAGTTCACTGTTAGTCGCTCTTTTCCTCTGTTAATTGCCATAGCTTTTGTTTTTCGAATGTTAATGTATAATCTTCTTCTTCTTCTTCTTCTTTCATCTTCTTCTTCTTCTTCTTCTTCTTCTTCTTCTTCTTCTTCTTCTTCTTCTTCTTCTTCTTCTTCTTCTTCTTCTTCTTCTTCTTCTTCTTCTTCTTCTTCTTCTTCTTCTTCTTCTTCTTCTTCTTCTTCTTCTTCTTCTTCTTCCACTTTTTCTTCTGTGTTCACCGGCTGTAAGCTCGGACGGAAAACGCTTATTATTTGTCCATTTAGACTATAGCTTTACGCCAGGGCCTGAGTTTTGCATGTACATCCGTTTCATTGGCTTATTTGTGTACAGTTGGTTGCTCCTTGCGGCTCGGGCAGACGTCCTCTGACTTCAAAGGAAGTCCCCAATTAGTCGACTCATACGACATGCTTTTTGGGGAGGCAGTAGGTCTATTCTGGTTTTTCCCACTATAGGACCCCTAGACCCACACGGGGAAATGTCTAATCCATATTCTGCTCTCCACAACAAAAGGAAAACTGTAATAGCCATGCCACTCAAGCCAATCAATAACACTGTTTACACGCACTACGACTATGTATAATTCATTAATCTGCATCAAAAATTAATGTATATGGGTACATACGCGAGGCTTTTGTTCTAAGCACATACTTCATCGGCTGAGTGAGTAATCCATCCCTAATGAGAGTTTGGAGAGTATAATTATAGCCAACTGTACAGTCGACACAGCCTGAATATTGTTTATAATTCTGTGATCAGCGTGCGTGTGTCTTCGATTGTGTGTGTGTTTGTGTGTTTGTGTGTCTGCGAGTGTGGATATGTGTGTGTCTGCGTCTGTGTGTGTTTGTGCATGTGTGTGTCTGTGTGTGTATGTCTGTGCGTATATCTGTGTGTGTTTTTGTGTCTGTGTGAGTATGTGTGTTTGTTTGTGTGTGTGTGTGTGTGTGTCTGCGTGTCTGCGTTTGTTTCTGTGGGGCTGTCTGTGTGTGCATGTTTGTATCTATATGTATAAACATATATATATATATATATATATATATATATATATATATGGAATGTAGAGTCCCTTAGGACATCCTTTATGGTGAATTAAAGACAGGAAGAAGATGTCGAGGCCGACCTCTACTACGATATAAAGATGTGTGCAAGCGGGACACAAATGATACAGGTATTGAGGCGGACATGGGAACAAAATGCCATGGACTGTGTTGTGTGGAAAGGGCATATTAGGAAGGGAATGATACTGAAGGAAGAAATGACTGCAGAAAGGATGAGAGCTGAGCGTCTGAAAAGAAACGTATTAAAGAAAAATGATGTTAACAATGGTTATGAAATAGAAATACTAACATTGTGGAGGACTTTTCTTGACACGGGCGGGTCTTGCTAGTCACACTCGCCATCGCCATGGGATGTGAGTCTCATGCCTCCTCATAGCGCAATATAACACTATCGTCTGGAAAGACGGAAACGTGTCTATGATGATGGAATGTGTGTGTATGTGTGTGTAGGTAGGTATGAATGTGGGTGAATGGGTGCGAGTTTATGTGTGTGTGAATGTTTGTGGGGTGTATGTGGATATGTATATATGCGTGTTTAAGTGAGTGGCTGTGCGTGTGTGTGTGTATGCGTGTGTGTGCGTGCGCTAGTGTGTGCATGCATTTTACCACCCATGCCTATGTGGGTTTTTTTCTTGATATTCACGATATGCACATAACCATTTGGATATAACACGCTTATTAAAAAAAAAAAAAAAAAAGAAAACATCTGCTGTGTGAATGGCGGGTGTTTGGAAGGGCCGAATGTAAAACGGGCCCGCGTGCCCAATTTGTGACCCTTTCAAAAAAAAAGTTTGTTCGTTCGTTCGTTCCTCTCTAAAAATACATCTGGCACATTGTTTTACGGTTATCAGCTAGGCTGAGATTTATGTTTCTTTCAGCTCAAGGCGTGATTTCTGCAAATCCATATTTAGTTGCCTTTTACGACGCTCTTGAAAATGAGCAGTAGTTCTATTATATCTCCCTACAGCCCTCCCCTACTGAGGCCATAAAACCACACGGTAAGAATATTGTTTTATTGTAGATGCCGATGTAGGAAGCAGAATTGTGGCGTAAAATCAGTAACATTTCTTACTGGTACAGTGATATCTCTTACTGGTACAGTAATATCTCTTACTGTTACAGTAATATCTCTTACTGGTACAGTAAAATCTCTTACTGGTACAGTAATATCTCTTACTGGTTCAGTAAAATCTCTTACTGGTACAGTAATATCTCTTACTGGTGCAGTAAAATCTCTTACTGGTACAGTAATATCTCTTACTGATTCAGTAATATCTCTTACTGGTACAGTAATATCTCTAACTGGTACAGTAATATCTCTTACTGGTACAGTAATATCTCTTACTGGTTCAGTAATATCTCTTACTGGTTTAGTAATATCTCTTACTGGTACAGTAATATCTCTTACTGGTACAGAAATATCTCTTACTGGTGCAGTGATATCTCTTACTGGTACAGTAATATCTCTTACTGGTTCAGTAAAATCTCTTACTGGTGCAGTAAAATCTCTTACTGGTACAGTAATATCTCTTACTGGTTCAGTAATATCTCTTACTGGTACAGTAATATCTCTTACTGGTACAGTAATATCTCTAACTGGTACAGTAATATCTCTTACTGGTTCAGTAATATCTCCTATTGTTTCAGTAATATCTCTTACTGGTTCAGTAATATCTCTTACTGGTACAGTAGTATCTCTTACTGGTACAGAAATATCTCTTACTGGTTCAGTAAAATCTCTTACTGGTGCAGTAAAATCTCTTACTAGTACAGTCATATCTCTTACTGGTACAGTAATATCTTTTACTGGTTCAGTAATATCTCTTACTGGTTCACAAATATCTCTTACTGGTACAGTAATATCTCTTACTGGTACAGTAATATCTCTTACTGGTTTAGTAAAATCTCTTACTGTTACAGTAAAATCTCTTACTGCTTCAGTAAAATCTCTTACTGGTTCAGTAAAATCTTTTACTGTTACAGTAAAATCTCTTACTGGTTCAGTGAAATCCCTTACTGGGACAGTAAAATCCCTTACTGGTACAGTAAAATCTCTTACTGGTTCAGTAAAATATTTTACTGTTACAGTAAAATCTCTTACTTGTTCAGTAAAATCCCTTACTGGTACAGTAAAATCTCTTACTGGCTCAGTAAAATTTCTTACTGGTACAGTAAAATCCCTTACTGGTACAGTAAAATCCCTTACTGGTACAATAAAATCCCTTACTGGTACAGTAAAATTCCTTACTGGTACAGTAAAATCTCTTACTGGTACAGTAAAATCCCTTACTGGTACAGTAAAATCTCTTACTGGTACAGTAAAATCCCTTACTGGTACAGTAAAATCCCTTACTGGTTCAGTAAAATCCCTTACTGGTTCAGTAAAATCCCTTACTGGTTCAGTAAAATCCCTTACTGGTACAGTAAAATCCCTTACTGGTACAGTAAAATCTCTTACTGGTACAGTAAAATCCCTTACTGGTACAGTAAAATCTCTTACTGGTACAGTAAAATCCCTTACTGGTACAGTAAAATCCCTTACTGGTACAGTAAAATTCCTTACTGGTACAGTAAAATCTCTTACTGGTACAGTATAATCCCTTACTGGTACAGGACTGCATGGAACACCATTAGAGAGCAAGACCCTCCCAAAATATGTAATTAAGTAAAGTGAAGTAAAGGATCCTTTTCCAGGCCTTCGGCGTATTGAACTTACAGCATCACGCCGGCTGCCCTTGCTTCCCATGACTGCACTTGGTACCTATTCAAGGCTAGGTCGACCTGGAAGTCAAAGTTATTTTTGAAAAGAAAAAAAAAGTCCGGCTTTGTCAGTATCTGACCCCACGACCTGCCTATACGCAGGCGACTCCCAAAATTTGCCCTATTGCCTGTATTTGCTACTTTTGTAATGGCAGGGTTGTCTTCGAGCCTGATGATTTAAGGTCACACGGCTAGTGCAGCTGCCGAAGGAGCTAACAAAACGATGACATTACAGACAGTAGATTTCCACACAGAATGGCATTCGCTAGCGCTGAACCGCAAACTGTTCCTCCCCGAGCCGCTTAACTCTTTAAATACCAGAAGAGTTTGCCACATGTTCCTTATGGTAGCAATAGTCACTACGAACTTAGAATCTAAAACCTGTCACAGCTGTAGCAACACATATATCTAGCTAGCCTATTACAATAACTAGCCAGGTTTATGTAGTATGCTTGGGTTAAACCTCATATCATATTGTTGGCTGCAATAGCTCATTACACATGGTCGTACGAACTTGGTTAAGGCCGAACGAGACACACATTTGATAGTAACGCAAGCGTGCAGAATGCTAGTCACAAGCCGAAGTGAATAAATGCACCTGAGAAGTCTACAGATGACTGGAGCCGAAGGAGCTAACAGAACGATGACATTACAGACAGTAGATTTCCACACAGAATGGCATTCGCTAGCGCTGAACCGCAAACTGTTCCTCCCCGAGCCGCTTAACTCTTTAAATACCAGAAGAGTTTGCCACATGTTCCTTATGGTAGCAATAGTCACTACGAACTTAGAATCTAAAACCTGTCACAGCTGTAGCAACACATATATCTAGCTAGCCTATTACAATAACTAGCCAGGTTTATGTAGTATGCTTGGGTTAAACCTCATATCATATTGTTGGCTGCAATAGCTCATTACACATGGTCGTACGAACTTGGTTAAGGCCGAACGAGACACACATTTGATAGTAACGCAAGCGTGCAGAATGCTAGTCACAAGCCGAAGTGAATAAATGCACCTGAGAAGTCTACAGATGACTGGAGCCAATAGAGTGGTAGAAAGAGAGTCATCGCATGTGTTTATCACTGTATTTCATCAGCTCGACTGCAGTCGATCAGTTTACATCCTATCTTGAACGAACCCCATACGCCAGACCTCACACAGATACACGCACACATACACACACACACACTTTCTCTCGCTCTCTATCTCTTTCTTTCTTTCTTTCTTTCTTTCTTTCTTTCTTTCTTTCTTTCTTTCTTTCTTTCTTTCTTTCTTTCTTTCTTTCTTTCTTTCTTTCTTTCTTTCTCCCACATATGCACACGCTCATAAACACGCACGGGCGCGCGCGCACACACACACAAACACTGAGAAGTATATTAGTCAATGCGGTTAGTAAGATGGGAAGGGCGTGCTGCACGCGATAGCAAAGAACCGAAACAATTGGCTTGAGTTCCTGAACTACCATTGCTCCAAAGGAAGATTAAGTGCAGAAGAAGACATGATTGTCCACAAAGGCGTATTTGTAATTTAGAAGAAACATGACTGTTGCAGGCGAGTTGCAGATCATTCTAGGCATGCTGTCGTGCAGCACAAAAAACACAATTGAAGTTGGTTGCTAAGTGACTATGTTCTCTAAATTAGCAACCACCTTCAACTTGGCTTCTTGGGCTTCCTTGTGTAAGTCCTCTGTGGATCTGCCTTTTTGGATTTTCTTCTTGTGAACAACCAAAACGTCTCCCTAAAGGTTTCTTTGCCTTTCGACGGCGAGGAAGCTTATATGATTGTCAGTGAGCTGCTTCGACCATAGCGAAGCTACATTTAATGTTTTCTGGACTGGACAGGTCAAAGGGTCGAGAATAGACCGGGAAAAAAAAGACACCGTGTTCCTCCAGGTTAGGTTTAAAGTGTGGGGCCGACACCCCACTCCCTCTTTTCCACCACAATTATGGAGGAAACTTTATTTCTTCACTACACTGTAGGAATAAACTCACAGGGAGCAAGTACAGCAGGGATCTACCAGTCGTCAGTAGAAATTATCCTCATCGACAAGTGTTTCGGCCCACAATTCCTAGACACTTTCGGAGGTGGGCCCACCTGAGTTCATGAAGCTCAGGGCTGGTACCCTGCTGCACGAGATTACCGGATGGTGTTTTTCTTTCGGATAGGGACAAGACGACTTGGTGATTTGCAGAAGGTACTGTGAGATAAGAAGTCGTCGCGGCAGCCTAATTAAAACAATCAGAGTACCTGGACAACCGAGCGACAAGCTTACGATTGGTATACCAGACACATGTTGGACTTTGTTAGCAGGTGGCAGAGGAACACTGGCAGACAATTCGGACACGATGGACTTTCAAGGGGTGAGAAACCCTTTTCCGCTAGACACCCGGACCAGCTCACCGAGGCCCTTCCCCTACGTTGTTCCCTTGCGTCCAAAGCCAACTCGAGGCCCTTTCGGCTGTCTCGCCCAGTTTTTTAAGTGTTCGTTTCCGTTCATTACCGCGCAATCCTAGTTCTTTAACCACATTGTACAGTGAAGTGGAGACGAGACCTCGCGCTCCCACTTCGACGGCAAAGACACGTACTGTTTCTCCTCGTTTCTCCTCAGACCGGCTGCTAAGTCACAATATTTCTCGAGCTTATATGTGTGACTTTCGTCCATACGCGACTCATACGGGACAGTGAGCTCAATCAGGATGAGCTGCCGTTTCTCCGCAGAGTGGAGAACTATGTCAGGTCGCAGACCGGTCTTCTGGATTTTGACCTTACCCTTTTGAATCTGCCCAGCCTTGAGGAAACGTATGGGGACGATAGTAGAACTGGCTCTGGCGTTAGCCCTCATTCTAGCCTGGTCAACAACGGCTGCTAACTCTTTTAGCACCTTGTTGTGTCGCCAGGTATATCGGCCTTGGCCTAGGGCTTTCCTGCACGCAGACAGGACGTGTTCTAGCGTCTGCTTCGCTTTACACAACGGGCAAATCGGATCGTTGGTCGCAGACCATTTAACCATGTTAACACGGGACGGTAATACATCGTACGCCGAACGAACGATAAAGCTCAGTCGCAGCGGGGTCATTCGCCAGATCTCACCCCATGTGAGTACACTTGGCAATGCGCTCTCCAGGCTGACCCAATGGCCCTGCTGCGACTGCTGGGCCGCTTTCTGGAAACGAACCTCGTTTTCGTTGTCCCTCACCTGTTGTATCACCATGTCTCGGCGTTCTTTGGCTGAGGCCTTTGACCACCAATTGACCTTCCCGTGCCCTAGGCCTCGACGGTCGGTTTGAGTGTAACCAATGACTAGGTCATATTGCGTTGGCTGCTCAAGACAACAGACTACCACCTCCACTACTATTGATACTACTACTGCTGCTACTACTACCACCACCACGACTACCACTGCTACTGCTACTACTACTGCTATTACTATAACTTCTGCTAATACTACCACTACTACTGCTACTTCTGCTGCTATAACTATAACTTTTACTATTACTGCTACCACTGCTGCTACTACTACTACCACCACCACCACGACTACCACTACTACTGCTACTTCTACTGTTATTACTATTACTTCTACTATTACTTCTACTATTACTGCTACCATTGCTGCTGCTAATACTTCTACTACTTATACCACTATTACTGCAGCTACTACAATTTCTACTTCAACTGTTGATAGTGCTCCTGTTGCTGCTGCTGCTGCTGCTACTACTATTACTACTACTACTACTACTACTACTGCTGCTACCGCTACTAATACTACTACTGCTGCCGTTGCTCCTATTACTATTCCGTTAATACTGCTAATGTCACCACCACCACCACCACCACCACTACTACTACTACTACTACTACTACTACTACTACTACTACTACTACTACTACTACTACTACTACTACTACTACTACTACTGTTAAACCTGTCATTACTGTCTGTATGTACTACTTTTCCTCAAAGTGTAGACAGGAAATTTAGGGCTGCATGGCTAGTGCTGTCGCCACGGACTGTACAGGTTATGATGTTTAATTTTGCCCCTAAACCCACCCCCCCCCCCCACCCCAGAAAATCCATTACCTTACCGGGTGTCGAACTCGGGTTTCCCACATGATTGTCCGACGTTGTAACGCTCGGTCAGCCGCTGCTGCTGTTACTGCTACTACCACTAATACTGTTAATACTACTGCTGCTGCTACCACTAATACTGTTACTACTACTGCTGCTGCTACTGTTATTACCACTTATACTGTCAATACTGCTGCTGTTGCTGTTGCTACCACTAATACTGTTACTGCTACTGCCTCTACCACTAATAATTTTACCACTACTGCTACTGCCTACTACTGCTGTTGATGCTGCTCGGGAACAAAATATTGAATATTAGACGAAGGAAAGATAAGAATGTATATAAAGCCTCGTTTGTGATATCTGTGTTTCCGAATACGTATGGCAGAAGCAACAAGTGAAGACACAACGGAACACAGCTATATGAAATTGTTCGACACATTTGACAGGTGTATCCGGTGGTATAGAAGGCATGACAGCGCTGAAAGGGGTTGCTAAACAGAGACCAGATATGATATAGCAGCCCCCTTCGGCAGTGACACAACCTTATCTGGAAGTATCAAATCTTGAGAGATTACAAATGAAATCCTTGTTCTGTTATTTCACAGTTGGTCAGTTGGTAAATCGAGGAGTTAACTCATTGCTATGCGCGCCAGAATGCGGGTCATTGCTTCAGATCAGTGGCAGTGTTTCCCAAACTTTTCTTAGTTGCGGGGCTTTTTTTTTTTTTTCAATTACAGTTTTTTTCACGGCGTCCTCACCTAAGTAAAAGTACGACTATTTGTACGTAAAAGATTTAAAAAAAAAAAAAAAAACAATGAAGCTCGTGTATTTTGGAATATTTCGTGGCCCCCCTGTGAAGAGGTCGTGGCTCACCGAGGTGCCGTGCACACAGTTTGAGAATCATTGGCTTATGGCATAAATCGCCACCAGTCAATACACAGATTACAAAAAGTGACCATAGAATACTTGAACCTTGCTATGATCACTTGCTGTCTACATCATCTCTCTTATCTCTTTCTTTCTCTCCCCCCCCCCCCCCCACCCCCTTTCATCACCAATACCAAGTGTCTTGCCAACAGGCGTCGGCGAGTAAGCCTCTCAATATCTGCGATCTTCAGCTGTATGTATCAGTCCTTGACAAAAAGCTGACAAGAAGTGTCTCGCGATGTTATCCTCTGTCTCTTTTTCCATATACCCTTTCGGTATTCAAAGCATGTCCCACTTTCTTTGACAGCTAACCGAACGGACTGACTGACTACGTTCAAACCCCCCCCCCCCCCCCACCCCAGGACGGCATGACAAGTGATAAACACCCGGTGACACAAAGTACCACCATTCGGATGAGGATCACCTGGGCAAAAATTCCAGAAACCCCATTCAACCCGTAGATTATGTTAAGGGCCCACCGACGACAGCCGCGTTGGGGCTTTAAAATAAGCAACAACAACAACAACAAATGCGTCACACATTGGGAAAGGATATCAAACAAAATAGAAACAAAAACAAATGTAAACAGAAAATGGTCAAATCCGATGTCACAAAATTACAAATTTTAGCAAATGCGACAGTAACTGCTGCTTAGAGGTTTACACATGTGATATGTGGAACTGGAGCGTTGTTTCTAATATAGGAAGCGCTACGATAACATCTGTTGGATTTATTAATTAAGTTGAGTGAGTGACGTTCAACCTCACTACGACCGGACTCTGAGCGACCAACACCCGTGGACACAAAGTGCCACCATTCCGATGAGAATAACCCTGCTCAAGTCCCGGAAACCTCATTCAACCGTTAGGGTGTAGGGGCTCAGACTATCGCCTGGGGAGGCTCTAAAAAAAAAACAAATAACTGCGTTTGATGCCTACGTAGACTTAGGAATATCCATTTGGTTTTTATTTTTGACGTGCCTGAGAAAGTCTTTTTCACACAGCTAGAGGGTCCTTGAAGTGTTCCTGGTATAGACTGGAAGAGACAAACCACCTACCATATTAGGCACAATTTGTCGGCGGCCCACATGGAGCTTCTTTCACGGCCCACCAGCGGGTCCCGGCCCACAGATTGAGAAACGCTGTTCTGTGGCACTGTGAATAGCGACATTTGGAAAATTATCTCCCTTCGTCGTTGCGTTTATTTCTTTTTAAATCCCCTTGTTCACTTTAATTGATTGACTTGTGTTATTAGTGCTAAGGACAGTTAGACTCTAGAGATGGCCCGAAAATTAGAGCAGTTGTCCATTAACGTCATTTACTCGCCGACTGATCATTCTGGGTTATAATACTTCTCTATATACAAATATTTATACTGTATTGACCGACTGACTGATTAACGGACGGACTGACTGGCTGGCTGACTGACTGATTGACTGACTGATTGATTGACTGATTGACTGAATCACTGATTGACTGACTGAATGATTTATTGACTGACTGATTGACTGATTTACTGACTGATCGATTGCCGACTGATTTAATGACTGATCGACTGACTGATTGATTGTTTGATTGACTTACTGATTGACTGACCGGATAGCTGACTACCGAATGACTGAGTGACTGACTGATTGACTGACTGAATGAGTGACTGAATGACTGACTAATTGTTTGATTGACTTACTGATTGACTGACTGATTGACTTATTGACAGACGGATTGACTGACTAGTTGACTGACTTATTGGGTAACTGATTGACTGTTTTACTGGTTGACTGCCAGTTTGTTCTTCTCCGGCTACTACCTTGAGATATGATCCCCATTGTGACTCAAAGAGTCACATTGTACATGTTAATCCAGCAAAGCAAAAGGGAGCTTGCTTACCACAGCTAGCGATGTAAAGACACCTCCAGGAGTCAGGGGCTGTGCTAGGGGTCGATCCAATCTCATTCAATGGGTAATTTGTTGTTGTTGTTGTTGCAATGAGTGGGAACTTGTATACGTGTGTGTGTGTGTGTGTGTGTGTATGATAGAGTTCTTCTTTTTTCTTCTGCCTTTCTAACCCCAAATGTAGCATAGAGCCTCAACCATATCACGCCAAGTCGTTTTATCCTTCGCTATCGAATGCAGCTCTTCCTATGTCCTCACCATCTTTTTAATTTCACTTTCTAGCTTACTTCTACGTGTGATTTTTGTGTTACTTAATTTCTTTGCTCCTGGGAGTTCCAGTGCAACGACATTCTACTTATATTGTTCTCAGGTTTTCTCAATGTGTGTCCTATCCAACGCCACCGTCTTTTCTTCGCCTCTTGGTTTACTGGAACTTGTTTAGTTCTCTCCCAAATCTCTACTTAAGTGATTCTGTCATACCATTTAAGTCCTTTTAGTATGCGCAGGCACAAGTTAATGAATGTTTGTAGTTTATTAATAATTATCCTAGTTTTTCTCTGTGTTTCCGCTCCATACAACAGTTCTGTTTTCACATTAGAATTATAAAAAATTTTGAGTTTAGTATTCGTTTTAACATCTTTTCACCTCCACAAATTGCCTAATGCCGTAAAAGCTCCACAGAGAGTTGCGCCTGTGCGTGCCAAAACATATTTCCTTTCCTGCTGCGAATGAAATTCTAGCTTCTATAGGCCGATCTTTAAACTGTCTGAGGGAAGACAGCAGTCCTGTGTGCGCACGGACTTTGCTGTCAGAAACACTTAGTCTGGAGAAGTGAGAGTCCAGTTGTCCGCAGGCTAGTTCATCAGCATCACCATCACGTGCCTTGCCGACTGGAGGGGACGATCATGCCTCTCCACAAATAGCGATCTTATGTCCGAGGCCTCAAGATATTTCTTAACTTTTGGTATATTAATTTCTGATTTACAGCCATATGTTAAATGATATCTATATAGCATTAAAAAAATTATTTTTCTAACCTCCAGTGCCACGGATTTATTACATTAAAAAAACTCTTCATTTTAAAAAAGTGTTTTTTTAGCGCGTCCTATTCTGTTCCTTATCTATATGATACATTTTCCATCGGATAGCCGTCTAATGAGTAAAGTGAAGGACACATTTCCACGCCTTTAGGCTATTGTGCATATAGGGCTAGACCTATATTTTATAAACAAGAGGAAACTCGGTGGGTGATGTGGTCAGCATCAGGCCGACCGCCTTTACTTCCAACCTGTTACTTTTTTAAGGCAGGGCCGACCTGAGAGCTAAGGTCATTTATGAAAAACGTCCAGCTCCGTCTAGATCCGAACTCACGGCAGACCAATCCACAGGCGAGAGACTAGCCGCTACACCACGGATAGCCGTATCATCATGTAGCAGGTCCTTAGTAGTAGTGGTAGTTGATTTTTGCCCCACCAGGACATAACACAATCGATAAACACCCGATGACACAAAGTGCCACCATGTGGATGAGGATCATCCGTGGAGAGGTCCCAGAAACGGCGTTCAGACATTAGACCATATTTATAGTCGGGCTATATTGCGGCCCCTGGCAAGAGCCAGAGTAGGGTTTCAAATAACGAAAAATTGCATCTCACAAGGAGATGACTGGATGCAGGCAAGCAGGTCCTTGACTGACTGACTGACTTTCCACCCCACCAGGACATCACACAAGCGATAAACACCCGATGACACAAAGTGCCACCATGTGGATGAGGATCGCCGAGGAAAGGTCCCAGATACCGCGTTCAGACAATTGGCCATATTTATGGCCTGCCCATATTGCCTCCCCTGGCAAAAGCCAGGGTGGGGCTTCAAATAACAAAAAATTTCGTCCTAAAAAGGACGAAGCACCCACAATTTCAACAAGCATGTCCTTTGCAGAAGAACGTCGCTTTTATGGCGGTCTGCATCAAAGAAACTCGGTCTCTCGCTAGCTCTCCCGCCTCATTGTTTTTGGCTTCCATGATGAGTTTCTTGGGATAGTATTGTTGTAGCTTGCCTTTGTTTTCCACATCCATGTGGCTACAGAGCAGTTGCTGTCAACCTTCCTAATGCCTCGACCCTTTAATATATACGACTATCTGATTGGGAAAAAGAGAGGGGGGTTCTGGATTTGTGCTTATTTGTTTGTCATTCTTGAAATGTTAATCCTATAGACCGCAATCGTAAAAGAGGAGAAACAACTTCTAAAAAAGAAAAAAAGAAAAAATCTGCCTTTTTGTGGATTGGAACTCAAGACATTTGGTCTCTACCGGCAAGTACTTATATGTCCAAGATTTGGGGATAGAAACCGAAGACCTTTGGGTCACTAGGCAAGCGTCTATATGTCCAGGACATAATTTTTTTCTTATGACTGTGGTGCTGTGTCCACAGTGGAGGCTAGCTGTACAAGAAGCATGCAGCCAGTTCCTGGTGACGTCCATATCTCTTTCACGAGGCGATTCTCGTATTTTCTTTTTTTCTTCTTCTTCTTTTCTCTACTCTGGAATGCCTTGCTGTGTCGGGACAGAAAGAGATCTCTGAAACGGACCCTTCTGTTCACTTCGTATAATGTACTTTTTAGTGTACCAATGTCCTGAAGCTACGAGAACAGTTTTGTGTGTGTGTGTGTGTTTGTTTAAATCAACTACGTAGCTTATTATGTGTGTCTTCGTGGGTCAAGGATCGTGTAACGCATTAGTGACCGCTAAGCCACACAAATTCACCTGTCCAAAATGGGAAAATGCAACATACTCGTAAAATAACACAACTGCAAGAGCTTGTGTGGCCTCCCGGGCCTTTTTTGGGAGGGGAGAGGGAAATGATTTACTCACTGCCCCCTTCGTCCAACAAGCATGTCGTAAAAGACGACTAATTAAAGATGCTTCTTTCGTAGTCGAAGTGCATCTGCCTGAGAAGAGAGAAACCAACAAGCTACATACAGTTAGACCAGATCTGTAAAACGGATGTTCACAAACAAAAATCAAAACTGGAATGAGAACACAGACCAGAAGTGGACGAACAACCAGGTCTTTCCACCGGAGTTTACAGGCGGTGAACTCTAAAAAGATAAGAATCAATGGTAAAGTAGCAAGTTATAAGCATGGGAGCAAACAAAAGAAGGGATGAACTTTTGTAACTGTAATTTGCTTGAGCATCCACGTCTGAAAAACCGCACTGTGATGTGCATATTCTTTTCACGGTGTCATTCTCGTGACAAATAAGCTGGTATTGATCTGCATTCATAAAGGTATAAAGCAAGCAGTAGACATTAAAGGATACACGAGACAGACAATGCAAAAGTTAAAAGCTACTTTTGTCGGAAATCGAACCGCACGGGGGAGCTCTAGGAATTAGCTCTTTTGCCTACGTCAGGAGCTTGCGTGTCTGAAAATACCGTCTGCAGCAGGAAAGCTAGAAGCTATCAGAGCAGGACAAGGCCTTGCGTGAGTCGCTGGCACGTGTTGGCCCGCTCACATTGATTAATTAATGCTCTTTGGTGGGATTAAATGCTTGTTATGAAGTCGAGTTATCATGATTGGTGCCGTTGTTTTCTTCTGTAATATTCGCAAACGGCAGGAATCAATGCTGATTAAGGTGAACCTTTTTTCCCCTCCAGACAGACAAAAAATGCGGGCAGCAGGCATTTGTGTGTGTGTGTGTTTGGGTTTTTTGGAGGGAGTAGCGCTGTGCGGTATAGTTACTGTTGGCGTTGGGGAGAATTTTGTTTTTAGTATACCAATGTGCAGGAGCACCGGCACAGAGAAAACATTTGGGGGAAAGGAGGTGGAATAGTGGGGGGGGGGGGGGGGGGGGGGGGGGGGGGGGGGGGGGGGGGGGGGGGGGGGGGGGGGAGGCGTCAAGTTGCTAAAGCCTTTATTTGTTAAGGTGCAAAATAAAAATAATTGTTACATAGTGGCACGTGAACCGCGAAGAATTATTATAATATATTTGAAATACTATTAAATGTATCAACAAATACTCGAAAGTATATTTGGTTATGGATAAGTGGAGACGCTTATAATTTTTACAATTATTTGGGGTGGGAGTGGGGGGGGGGGGGAGGAGTCCATGACCCATTCCCCTTCCTAGATTGGAGCGGGAAAGTGAGAGGCTGTTTCCAGGGCCACTGTCAGAAGGGGTTCATCAACCAAGGTCCTGGGTTCGGGTCCCAGTTACAGCAAGGTTGATGTTTCATGAGTGCTTATCTCTGTGTCATTGTGGTTCGTGCTCGAGGCAGCAACGATTGCTCGTTAGCCAGTTTTTTACTGATAACTGAGTGGCTGAGTGGGCTATTGAGTGGCTGATAGTTGGTTAGTTTGTTGACTAACTTGCCGGTTGTTTTTATGCGATGCGCAATAGTTCGCAGTATTAGTAACTTTTGATTGACATCAATTTTTGTTCCGGCTACTCTAAAAGACATATTGTTGTGAGCTCCGCCACCTGTTTGTAAACACTTCTTTGGTGAGTACCGGCAACGTTTTCCCTAGGGGAAAACCCCTGGTTGTTAGTAGGTTGAGTAGCTGAGCGGTAGGATGGTTAGGCAGGTGATTTAGTTTTGGATGTGTTGTTGATCGGCTGGCTCTTTAGCTAGCTGGTGTTGTAGTTTCTATACTACAGTAGTTCTTCCTAATGCGGCTACCCTTTAATACAGTTCCTTATGCTGTTGCGACCCACAACCATACAGTTATTTTCGTTGCTACTTCAAAACTTCAGTGAGTATTTATTTTCCAATGGTCTTTGGCGAGTCCTGTAAAAGGGTAGTTCGACTTGTAAAAGGGACCATCGACCCATATTTTGAGAACCGCTGCTTTACTGGCTAGCCAGCTGGTTTGTTAGTTGTTTAATTTAAATGACGGGTGATTGATTGATTGATTGATTGATTGTTGGTGGGATGGGTAGCTGATAGTCTTATTCTTCTTAGCGTTCCCCGGCTCTAAACTCTGGCAAAAAGTTATGGTTGTTCGTCCACTTCTAGACTTTAGTCTTGCCCCAGAGTTTGACTTTCCCGTGCACATTCGTTTAAAGGTGCTAAGTATGGCTTTATGAAGGCTGTTGGTTGCTGACCTTGCACACAGAAGCGCTCCGAACTCAGACGAACAATCCAGTTAGTCGCTTTTTACGACATGCTTTGTGGGGAGGCGGGGGGGGGGGGGTGTCTATTCCGTTAGCCTCCCCCTCCCCCCCCCAAAAAAAAACAGCATCCTGGAACCCACACTGGAATAGCTGGTAGTCAGCTGGTTTGCCTGACTACTGGTACTTGAGCTGGTTTGCCTGACTGCTGGTTGTTGAGCTGGTTTGCCTGACTGCTGGTTCTTGAGCTGGTTTGCCTGATGGCTGGTTTTTGAGCTGGTTTGCCTGATGGCTGGTTTTTGAGCTGGTTTGCCTGATGGCTGGTTTTTGAGCTGGTTTGCCTGATGGCTGGTTTTTGAGCAGGTTTGCCTGATGGCTGGTTTTTGAGCTGGTTTGCCTGATGGCTGGTTTTTGAGCAGGTTTGCCTGATGGCTGGTTTTTGAGCTGGTTTGCCTGATGGCTGGTTTTTGAGCTGGTTTGCCTGATGGCTGCTTGTTGGATCTTCCGAAAGCCTAAGCTTTAATTTAATGTTCGATCTGATGTGCCAGAACTTGGGAACTCTGCCCCCTCCCAACCCCACCCCCCACGCTACCAAAATGTCTAAAGGGGTCAAATACCCCCTTCCCCGCAACCAAGTATAGAAGTTCGTTTTCAAGTATTTGTTTACACATTATCTGTTATTTCAAATATTTCACAACATTTATATGCCCCTGACCGCATAATAAAATAGCAATAATAATCATAACAATAATAATTTCTATCTAAGACACTTTTCAACGCCTTAAGTACAATTGGGCATAAGTGGATAGACCTTGATTTTATAGACTAATCGGAAGTCGTGGGTGATGTGGTCAACATAAGGCTGGCCATCTTTACTTCCCAGGACTTCACCTTGTATACCTTTAAGGCTGGATCGACCTGTGAGCCAAGGGTCATTTTTTTAAGTCTACCACCGTCAGGGTTTGAACCTACGACCTTTGGACACGCACGCGAGTGTCTAGCCGTTATACCACAGAGGCTCTCAGTAATAATAATAATAATAATAATAATAATAATAATAATAATAATAATAATAATAATAATAATAATAATAATAATAATAATAATAATAATAATGATAATAAAAGTAATAATAATAATAATAATATTACTTAGTAAAACATGGTTAAATCCGCTGAGCCAACCCTCCCCCCACCCCTCCCACCGCACCCACAACTCACCGCTTTATGTCTGATTCGTGTTTAGTCACTTCCGTTTGAGCTATGAAAAGAACCGTTTCCCACCCCACTTTTCTTTTGCTTATTTAAACGTTGCGCTGTGGTACCTATTGATGATTGTAAATGTTCACATGCTTTTCACACAACGGAGATCCCAGTGGGGGTTTCGGGGCCCTATTATAAGGAAAACAAGAATAGTCCTACTGCCTACCCAAAAGCATGTCTCAAGAGGCGACTAACTGGGAGCTTCCTTCGAAGTCGAAGTACATCTGCCTGAGAGGCAAGGAACCAACAATCTGCACACAAATGTGTCAGATCTGTCAAACGGATACACAAGCAACACTCAGGTTCTGGAACAGGACTACAGTCCAGAAGTGGACGAACAACCAAAACTTTCCATCAGAGTTTACACCTGGTGAACGCAAAGCAATAAGAAGACACAACGGAGAAAGATATACTGAAATTTTGTTTTTAAAATCTCTTTACTGCCAGGTGTAGCGGCGAGACGCTTGCCTGTGGTTCGAGGGTCGTGGGTTCGAATGGACCCAGACTTTTCCCTTCAAAACGACCTTCTCTTTCAGTTCAACCTAGCCTTAAATGAGTACCAGCCAAAGTCATGGGACGTAAAGGCGGCGGTATGATGTTGACCATATCACCCACCGGCTGCCGATTGATCTATAAAATATAGGTCTAGCCCTACATGCCCAGTACGCTAAAGGCGTGAAAAAGAGTCCTTCACTTTTACTTTCCCAGTATATACCCTTTTTTAAAGATTATGTAGGACAATGGGAATAATAAACACTACCTAATATAATGCCTTCAGTTTTATCGTTAAACGTATACAATACGCCTCGAGGTCTAATAAATTGATTGCTACTGTTTAAAAGGTCATCGACATTTCACTAATAGAAACTGAATTACAACAGAGAAAGCTGGAGTGCAGACGCATAAGCCTAGCCAGACACAACAGTGTAATGGATGGTAAAGAAGAGACGGAACTGACGGGGAGTATTAAAGAATAACAAGAAAAACAAAGCCACAACAGATAAAAGAAATGGAGATATACAAGTAACTTGGAAAATACCAAGGTATGGTGCAGATGTATGGTTTTGGTTGGTGTCATAATCATCGTCAGTTGTCAGAAAAAAAAATGTGTCGCGTTCAACCAGCGTTCCCTAAGTGGGAGCGGTAGGTTATAGTTATGATTAGGTTATGTACCCCATATAAAATGGCCTAGCAGTACCACCATAAGCCACGAAAAGGACTTCTGCAGTGTTGATGCGATGAAAGGAAACAGACCAAAACACAGTCCCGACCGGCGACGAAGTGCTCTACCGGCGAGCCAACTGCCGATGAATAAATGGGTGTAGTTATTTATTGTGTCGCTGCCATGGTGACCCTTAAGTCTGTCGGTGTCACTCCCATTGTGACCTCTCTGTCTGTTGGTGCCACTCCCATGGTGACATCAATGTCTGTTGGTGCCACTTTCATAGTGACCTCTCTGTCTGTTGGTGCCACTCCCATGGTGACATCAATGTCTGTTGGTGCCACTTTCATAGTGACCTCTATGTCTGTTTGTGCCACTCCCATGATAACCTCTATGTCTGTTTGTGCCACTCCCATGGTGACGTTTATATCTGTTGGTGCCACTCCCATGGTGACAATTATATCTGTTGGTGCCACCCTCATGGTGACCTCTATGTCTGTTGGTGCCACTCTCACGTGACATCTATGTCTGTTGGTGTCACTCCCATGGTGACATTTCTGTCTGTTTGTGCCACTCCGATGGTGACCTCTATATCTGTTGGTGCTACTCTCATAGTGACCTCTATGTATGTTGGTGCTACTCTCATGGTGACCTCTATGTCTGTTGGTGCTACTCTCATAGTGACCTCTATGTATGTTGGTGCTACTCTCATGGTGACCTCTATGTCTGTTGGTGCTACTCTCATAGTGACCTCTATGTATGTTGGTGCTACTCTCATGGTGACCTCTATGTCTGTTGGTGCTACTCTCATAGTGACCTCTATGTCTGTTGGTGCTACCCTCATGGTGACCTCTATGTCTGTTGGTGCTACTCGCATGGTGACCTCTATGTCTGTTGGTGCTACTCTCATGGTGACCTTTATGTCTATTGGTGCTACTCTCATAGTGACGTCTATGTCTGCTGGTGCCACTCCTATAGTGACATTTATGTCTGTTTGTGCCACTCCCATGGTGACTTCTCTGTTTGTTGGTGCCACTCTTACGTGACATCTATGTCTGTTGTGCCACTCCCATGGAGAAATTTATGTCTGTTTGTGCCACTCCCATGGTGACCTCTATGTCTGTTGGTGCTACTCTCATAGTGACCTCTATGTCTGTTGGTGCTACTCTCATAGTGACCTCTATGTCTGTTGGTGCCACTCCTATAGTGACATTTATGTCTGTTTGTGCCACTCCCATGGTGACTTCTCTGTTTGTTGGTGCCACTCTTACGTGACATCTATGTCTGTTGTGCCACTCCCATGGTGACATTTATGTCTGTTTGTGCCACTCCCATGGTGACCTCTATGTCTGTTAGTGCTACTCTCATAGTGACCTCTATGTCTGTTGGTGCTACTCTCATAGTGACCTCTATGTCTGTTGGTGCCACTCCTATAGTGACATTTATGTCTGTTTGTGCCACTCCCATGGTTACTTCTCTGTTTGTTGGTGCCACTCTTATGTGACATCTATGTCTGTTGTGCCACTCCCATGGTGACATTTATGTCTATTTGTGCCACTCCCATGGTGACCTCTATGTCTGTTGGTGCCACTCCTATAGTGACATTTATGTCTGTTTGTGCCACTCCTATGGTGACCTCTATGTCTGTTGATGCCACTCCTATAGTGACATTTATGTCTGTTTGTGCCACTCCCATGGTGACCTCTATGTCTGTTGATGCCACTCCTATAGTGACATTTACGTCTGTTTGTGCCACTCCTATGGTGACCTCTATGTCTGTTGGTGCCACCCTCAAGTGATATCTATGTCTGTTGGTGCCATTCCCATGGTGACATTAATGTCTGTTGGTGGCACTCTTATAGTGACCTCTATGTCTGTTGGTGCCACTCTCATTGTGACCTCTATTTATGTTGGTGAAACACTCATGGTGACCTCTCTGTCTGTTGGTGCCACTCCCATGGTGACTTCTCTGTTTGTTGGTGCCACTCTCACGTGACATCTATGTCTGTTTGTGCTACTCCCATGGTGACATTTATGTTTGTTTGTGCCACTTCCATGGTGACCTCTATGTATGTTGGTGCTACTCTCATAGTGACCTCTATGTCTGTTGGTGCCACTCCTATAGTGACATTTATGTCTGTTTGTGCCATTCCCATGGTGACCTCTATGTCTGTTGGTGCCACTGACATAGTGATATTTATGTCTGTTTGTGCCACTCTCATGCTGAGCTCTATGTCTGTTGGTGCCACTCCTATAGTGACATTTATGTCTGTTTGTGCCACTCCCATGGTGACCTCTATGTCTGTTGGTGCCACTGCCATAGTGATATTTATGTCTGTTGGTGCCACCCTCACGTGACATCTATGTCTGTTGGTGCCACTTCCATGGTGACCTCTATTTCTGTTGGTGCCACTCTCGTGGTGACTTTTATTACTATTGGTGTTTGATCGCTCAGTGTGTCCTCTCACAGCAGGTTCACAGGTTCACCACCCCATCCCAAGATTAAAAATTTCTCAGTTTAGTTGAGTTGAGCTGAGTCAAGAACTGACATCACAGCATTCGGGGCATTCTCATATGCGCTTCATCCCCATCTTTAGCAGCCGGTGCAGAGTTTTAACACTTATGGTACCGGTCGGAGTCTGATTATATGTCCTCTGAGTGTAGTGAGCCCGCTAGACCCGCTGGTTACACACATTTGCATCGTTCTCTCTATACCATAATCAAGTTTTTCTTCGATTTCGGCACTTGTTCACAAATGGCCTTGACCACATCTGCCTTGTCATGTATCATGATTTCACTACCTAGTGGTGCAGACCCAGCCGATCTGTCTGCCTGTTCTTTTCTCAAAACGCCGGATGGCAGACCAACAAGGCAGATCCTAGATAGCCCTTTCAACATCTAAATAGTGCGTAATTAGGGCACCCCTACCGGCTACAGCAGCCAGGTATAACCTGCAGTCCTACGCAGGTAAAGATCATTATTGGGCTAACCCAATGACGTTTCTGACTTATTGATAGGGACAGTCCTTAGCGATATCTCTAACTAATGTGCGATATCTCTAGATAATGAATAGGGCACTAGAACACAGAATAACGGTTAGTTTCGTATCCTTTACAGGACGTTGCAGAACCAACCCCAACAGCCCCTGGCTGTTGTGTGATTTTTCTAGGCAAATTTACATCCAGTTAGTTTGAAATTGCTTTACAAACAATAAATACATGTGAAAAAAAACATTGTCTCCGCAAAGTCAATAACAACACAAGAAGAAGACAGGGTTATGAATACCACCAGCATTAGAAAGAAATTTGGAATAAGACCATGTCTGGATTATATTGGCGGACAGAGATTGAAGTGGTTTGGTCATCTAGTAAGAATGCAGCCAGACAAAACTGCATGTGAGACTTTTTACAGAGGAACATCGAGGGGTGGGGGCGGGGGGGGGCGGGGAGAGGAAGACCAAGACAGGTATAGATAAATGGTGTAGCTGAAACCTGCCAAAATATGAATAAATCCATCACCCAAGTCACCCGAGAAGCGCAAAACAAATACAGAAAACTACGACACTGGGCTACAATCTGGTATCAACGAGACGACAAAAGAAGAATAAAATCTCTAAATAATAGTGTATTTATGGTTATTGATGCTTTTTCCAGTTTGATACCCCTGGTTAATGGTGTCACTTCCGTAGTAATACAAAAGACTCGTATGATTCTCATAGTTACAAATCTAACGGAGCCAATCCCCTGTACAAACTAATGATGTCATTCGCGTGGTTTCATCTTGGGATAATGATGATCCCAAAGTGTCAGCGATCCCAACTGGGGGTCATCCCCTGCATGGTATTTCGTATCAGTGACAGCATTAACATTGTGGCATTCCGATGAAGAAGTTAGTTGCGTATCCTTTACAGGACGTTGCAGAACCAACCCCAGGGGCTGTTGTGTGGTTTCTCTAGGCAATTTACATGCAGTAGTTTGCCATTGCTTCCTGGACGGTCGGCTTTCTTGATACCACTGTCGAAACCAACGCAAGGCGCATTGCCCGCAGCTAGGATCGAACCTGACACCCCGGCATTACGGAGCGAAGCGTTCGCATCGACTTAGCCACAGAGCCGACCTTTTCCGATGATGAATGCATTATTATATAATCGTATTTGCCTAATAAATACAAATGGACGACTCCTAAAGCACACGATTCAGGCTTAAAGTTATTGACGATATCGACCCAATCTTTTCCTATCCAGAATGACAGTCAAAACAAGTAAGAAGATACACACTGCTGTATATATTTGCAAAGCTGAGATTCCGTTTTATGCCTATAGTCGCCTATAGTCGATTAGCTTGTCCAGATACTCACATGTATTTATATATATTTTTGCCATTCTGTGACACTCCCCCCCCCCCCACTCCCCCTTTTTTTCACACACACACACTAACACACACACACATATGTATTGTTTTGTTGTTGCCATTATGTCACCCCCCCCCACCCCACATACACACTAACACTTATAGTTTATATTTTGCCATTCTTTTCTCTTTCCCCCCCTCCCTTCCCCCTTACAGACACTCACGCGTATGTTTTATATTGTTTGCTATTCAATCACCCCACCACTACCCCTCCACCAACACTGACATGTATTTAAAATGTTGTTATTTTTTTTTTTTTTACTATTCTGTCACCCCACCTCCACCCTCCCTACTTACACATATCTGTTATAATACACCACCCTTTTTCCCCCCACACATACACACACACACACTTACACACACACGCACCACAACCACCACCACCACCAACCCTCGGCGACTCGGTGATGACACGCAGAGACCGGCCCGTACACCTCTTCCTACGCTCCTTTACTGATAATGGCCACCTCATCCAGGTGTAACCCACAGTCCTGTGTGTGCAAGACGATGCCAGTGACTCATTCAGCTGTGTGACAACAGTACATTCATAGTGGATAGTACAATCCCCCTTTCACGGGCGACGCCAAAATCAGGCTGACCGCATTTACTTCTCAGGACATTTTCTGATATTCATTTTCGGCTGGGTCAAATTGGCAGCCAGCGTCTATTTTTTTTTTTTTTTAAATCTGCATGGAGCGGACTCGAATTGGAGACCTTTGCGCAGGCAGGCAAGCAACTAGCTTTTAATCCAGGGATTACCAACCTGAGCGCTGCGGCACTCTGTGGAGCCGTGACCTTTTTACAGGGGCGCCGCGAAATATTCGAAGAGAAGCGAGTTTTTTTTCCCCTGTTATCTCTTACATAGTCATACTTTTACTTATGTCTGGGTGCCGTGGAATATTCGAAGAGACGCGAGTTTGTGTTATCTCTTACATAGTCATACTTTTACTTAAGTCTGGGCGGCGTGGAATATTTTTAACTGAAAAAAAAAAGCGCCGCGACTATGAAAAGTTTGGGAAACACTGTTCTACTCTATGGCGGCTTTCTATAGCGGTGTTGACAAACGCGTCAACCGCCGTCGTCTAGTTACCCTGCAGGCTGCGAGAGGTAGTTGTGCTGCTCTGTATCGAAATTAATATTGTTGTTTGACCTCCTCTAGCGGACTAGACTATACACAGTGGGCGTATAGTAATTTCTAAACTGAAAAGTAGTCCTTAAAACTTTTTTTTTTGTTACGGCCAGACACACTTTTTAAATCTCTCTACACGTGGTAGTGATTATGTGGCTAAGTCGATGCGAACGCTTAGTATTGCCGGGGTACCTGGTTTGATCCCAGCTGCGGGCCATGCGCCTTGTGTTGGTTTCGACAGTGGTATCAGTGGGCTGACTGTCCAGACCAGAAAGCAATGGCAAACTGCTGGACGCAAATTTGTCTAGAGAAACCACACAACAGCCAGGGGCCGCTGGGGTTGGTTCTGCAAAGTCCTGTAAAGGATACGCAACTAACCTACATATGGTAACAATCTGGTTATTAAAAAAAAAATCTTCTTCAGGTGTCTAAAGCAGAATCAAATAGTTAAGCTAGAATCAATAAGCTTTTTGTTGGTGCTTCGTTGACCATAATAAATAAATGCCATATCTGAGGTCTTTAATGTGCAACTTTTGTCTGTTCCCAATATTTTATAGTTCTAAGTTCTAAAGTTCTAGGTGTAAGGTGTGTCGACCACGCAGGCTCCTTGCTGCTTTATCTTGGAGAAAATCCGTTTATCTTCCTTTTTAAAACTTTCTTATCTTTACAATTGCTCAAGGTGGGTTTGATTTTGCAGCTAACATTGTCTACCGGACGGGGTATTGTATTGAGCTCTTCCCGCAGTCACTTCTTACGACACACACAATAAATAAAATAAAATAAAATGAAAAAATAAAAAATAAATTTAAAAACAACACAGAGGGCAAAATTTAAATGGCAACAGATAATTTAAATTACTTTAAATTTATAATCCTAAGGTAAATTGAACAAACGTCTCCTGGAGTGGCTCGACATATGTAACTCTTCATGACTGCCATAACAAATCGGGTATGGTAAGAAAAGGACCCTTTTCCACCCCTTTAGGCATGTAGGGCATATAGTGCTAAATTTATATTTCTGAAAACTACTAGATAGGTGATGTGTTCAATATCACACTTGTTGTCTTTTCTTTCCCATGAGTTTATCTGGTACTCGTTTAAAGCTTGGTCGACTGGGAAGTCAGGGCTTTTAAAAAACAATCAGGCTCCGTTCAGAATTGAACCCGCGATCTTCGGAAGCTAGCAGGGTAAGGTACGCTAATAGGTAATAAACTGTACTTACCTTCTGTAGTTTCCCGGCACAATGTGGTTGTAACAGAACCTTCTACGACCACTTGTCTGATGTCAACAGAAGCACTAGTCTTTTTATAGTGCCGATCGGCTGTCCAGAACCAGGTGGTCATACATCTCGAACAGCTGCTACACGTGCAGCATGCTCTGTCCACGCCCAGGACTAGCAAATGTGGTCTTTTTCCGGCTCCTAATGGAGACTGATATATCTCACAGCTACATTCTAAATTGAGAAATATTTTATCATAATTTTATCTCACGCACATCTATACACATAGTTGATCATTGTTTCGGTAAATTTTCGAAAACAAACATTGTTATTTTGGACACACCCTGCTGATATATTGTCAACACTGAAACTACCGGCAAAATAAACGAAAGAAATATCAAACGTGACTGAATATATATGGAATCCCAAAGGATCGTGGGGGTGGTTAGGAATAAAATACCATTAATTTATTTCAGCGTCTAACTAACCAATCGAGAATGGGTTTTTATTTTGTGGCTGTAATTCTCGTCTGATGCAGTTTGTCAGGAAATCTCTCTACAAGAAGATTACAGTTGCTTCTCTGACAGCAGTCAGATCAGCGGAACGGTATAGAATCTCTACTGCGCACAGGCAGATGACACAAATCAGTTTCATCACAATATCACGTGTTCGAAGCACGTAAGGTCACGACCAAATCATTTATCTAGTTGCAAGCTATAAGCTCATTAGGGCTGGGTACGTCATTTTTCTCTGTCCTTTTTTTTCCTAGTCAGTTTCTAATATCAGATGGTGATTCGTGGAAGTTTGACATGCAGTATCTTCTTTAGGGTTGCTGGTTGCCTGAGTAATAGATTTATACTCAACGTGGCGGCACGTGTCTGCTCGGTTTATACCATATGAGAACACTGACGAAATTAAAAATGTAGGGTGTTGAAATGAGCCGCGTGGTCATTTTATTGTTCAGCTAGATGGTGTATTTTGATCAGCAAAAAATTTTTTTAGGTCAAAAGGGCATTATATTTTATCTTTAAGTAGGAGTTAAATAAACCTATAAAACGTACTGAGAATATGTAGACACACACAACATAAAAATGTACACATTCATGCACACACATATACATACAGCACTATATATGGCTACTGAAAAAAGAGACAGATCACGTGTAGGATTGGTCGGAGTGTAAAGATGTCACTTCTTTATTCATTATATGTATATACATACATACACACACACACACTTACATACACGTTTCAGTTTTTTTTTTCTACACAGGGCATTGATCTTCACCCGTCTGAAGCTAAGGCATACGTAAACCTATACGTGATTGTTTAGGACTGTTCTCATATACAAGCATCGAAGTAGTAGCAGCAGTACATTTTCCCCCACTAGGACATCACACAAGCGATAAACACCCGATGACACAAAGTGCCACAATGTGGATGGGGATCACCCGTGGAGAGGTCCCGGAAACCGCGTTCAGCCATTAGACCATATTTATGGCCGGGCTATATTGCGGCCCCTGGCAAGAGCTAGGATGGTGCTTCAGACTAACGAAAAATTGCACCCCAGAAGGAGATTAATAGATATGTAAGGTAAGTATCGAAGGCAGAATTTCTCTCTCTCTCTCTCTCTCTATATATATATATATATATATATATATATATATATATATATATATATATATATATATTCATCATCAGGTACCTTGCCGACTGGCATGGGCAATCATGCCTCTCCATAATCCACGATCTCCTGCAGCATGTATCAGTTCCTGTGCCGACACACTTTAATGCCATGCAGCAAGACTGTCAAGAATCTGCTTTCGTTGTCTTCCTCTATCTCCCCCCCCCCACCTTCCACAGATCTTTCCAGTGGTCACCAAATGTTCCATTTTGCCTCTTCTCATAACATGGCCTAAAAATGATAACTGTCTCCTTCTGATGTCTGTGATAAGTTGTCTTCGGGCTTCCGCCTCTTTCAAAACCTCTTGGTTGCTCTTTTTGGCTGTCCAAGGTATTATAAGCATTCTTTTGTAAAACCACATTTCTGAGGCCTCAAGATTTTGTTTGGCCTACCGATTGTCTAGGATTCACAGCCATATGTTAAAACTGAATGTATTAGCAATCAATAATTCTTTTTCTAACTCTCAATGACAAGGATATATTGCACACGATATTCTTCCTTTTATAAAATGCTGTTTTTGCCTGCCCTATTCTGTTTCTTATCTCAGTTATGCATCTTCCATCTGATGTTATCCATGTGCCCAGATACTTACATTTCAGTACTTGTCCTAAAATAACACCATCGACTTTTATTACACATTTAGGAATAATTCGTTTCTTTGATACCACTATTACTTCTGTCTTCCCATTATTCAAACTGAGGCACATTCTTCAACTGTCTAACACCACAATGTCTATCATTTCATGTGGTTCTTTCTGACTTGTTGCTATCAAGACTGTGTCATCAGCATAACGTAAATTGTTTATATTGTGCCCACCAACCACAATTCCGGGCATATCAATTAAAGATCTCATTTTATATTCACTGTATATTGAAAACAAATCAGTTGATAGTACATATCCTTGTCGTACTCCGCTCTTTATGCTTTGAAATGTACCTAAACACTTGTTAATTCTTATAGCTGCTGTTTGCTGCAATACATATTCTTTATTATTCCTAGATCTTTCCCATCAATGTTTAATTTTTCGAACAGCTTGATTTCTTCTTCATGCTTCATACAGTCAAATGCTTTTGTATAGTCTATAAAGCATAAGTACAAACCAGTCTTTACTTCCATAACTCTTTCTGACAATGTCCTTAGGATGTATATGGTATTGTTTGTACCCTTTCCTTCTACAAATCCACATTGTTCATCGCTTATTTCTGGTTTAATTTTGTTTCTTATTCTTCTCATAATTATTCTCAGTAAAATCTTAGTCATGTGACTCATAAGACTTATTGGGCCATGGTCTTCACATTTTAAAGTGCCTGGTTTCTTTGGCATAGCTATAAATATGGATTTTAAAAGGTCATTTGGAATATACCCACTATTGTAAATATCATTTAAAAGTTTAGTTATTATTTCAGTTTCAAAATCTCATAGTGCTTCGATTTCTTCCAGTGAGATGTTGTCTGGCCCGGGTGCTTTTCCTTTCTTCATATCATGTATTGCATCCTCAACTTCTGCAGTCATTATTGGTGGACCATCATTGTTGGTCTGCAGTTCTACATCTGGTCTATTATCATCATATAATTCCCCTATATACTTTGTCCATCTACTAATTATATTACTATGTCCGATTAATAAGTCACCATCTTTTGATTTTAAACATCCAGTGCTGTTACATGTCATCTTTCCTGTTAACATATTTATCTGTTGGTACATGGAATGAGAGTTTTTCCTGAGATTTTCCCAAATCTCTGTACACATTTGATTCAGCCAGGCTTCTTTAGCCACTTTGCATTTGTTCACTATTTCTTTTTGTATTCTAGAGTATTTCTCTTTATCATTCTTTTTCTTCCTTCTTTCATCCATCAACTGCAGAATATCGGTTGACATCCATTTCTTTTTTGCAACTCTATGGGTTGGTGGGATTGTCTCATGTGATGTCTGATGAATTGACTCACGCTGTTCATCAATAGTCTGTATAATTTCCATTGCCGGTTTTGTACAGTGACATTGTACTGATCCTTAATTTCGTTATCCATTCTAAGAATTTCTAAATTTAACTTGATGTTCTGTGGTGTTTTTCTAAAGTTCTTTAGTTTTATTCTAATGTTTCCTACAACTGGAACATGGTCACTAAAGCAGTCTGCTCCTGGTCTAGTTTTTGCTCCAACTAAACTGCTCCGGAATCTTCTTGAAATCAAAATATAATCAATCTGATTGCGGACATTATCAACAGGACTTTTCCAAGTCCACAATCTTCGAGGATGGTGTTTAAACCAGGAGTTACCTATTATCATGCTGTGCGACTCAGCCCATGCTATTGTCGGTCACCTCTCACATTCTTTTCTCCTAGACCATAGCCACCCGTTATTCAGTACACTTTTTTACTTCCTATTTTCGCGTTCAAATCTTCATGTACCATTGTTGTTTCACAGTTTTTGAATTGATCAACAGCCATGTCTAACTCGTCATAAAATGCGTCAATATCTTTCTCTAAACTATCTGCTGTTGGGGCATAAACCTGTACTAAAAAAAAATAAAAGTAAAGATCCCTTTACACGCCCTCAGGCGCATCGGGTATATGGGAAGAGCACCCATATTTTTACAGACCAATAGGCACTCGGTGGGTAATGTGGTAAGCATTATGCCGGCAGTCTTTACTTTCCCAGGACAGCCCATCCTAGTACCCATTTGAATAAATCTGTACTAAGTTGATGTCTAACGGTCTGTCGTGAAGTTTTACTAATAGTACTCTATCTGATATTGTCCAAAATCCTTTATAGTTTTTGAGTTCTTTGGATCCAAAATAATACCAACTCCCTTGCTATATTCCTTCATACCCGAGTAAATAATTATGTGCTGATCTGAATACCTTTCCCCTGCTCCTGGCCATTGTATTTCACTAATTCCTAATATGTTGATGTTCATTCTCTTCATTTCCATCTTGATGTTATCCAGCTTTCCGTTTTGTACGAGTCTTTTGACATTCCAAGGTGCCACCATGTGGATGAGGATCACCGTGGGGAGGTCCCAGAAACCGCGTTCAGATACATGGCTACATTTATGGCCTGCCTATACTGCGGCCCCTGAAAAAAGCCATGGTGGGGCTTCAACACTTCTGTTTATTGGCAGCCCCTTATTCAATATAATCGTCGCTAACATACGCTTGTGTGTGTGTGTGTATATATATATATATATATATATATATATATATATATATATATATATATATATATATGTATATGTATATATTTATATGAGGTCCGACAATAAAGTAATGAGACTAATTCCATAAAAATTAAAATCATCAACAGTTGAAGATATAACATGTGTTATATTCAAAGTAAGCCCTTTGTGCATTGGTACAGCGAGTGGCACGATCTAACAACAATGGAACTACATCTGTAGTTCTTCTGTTGTTATGGCCCTTGAAGTCGATGTTACGGCTCTTTAAATGTCATCAATATCGTCAAAGAATCGTCCTTTCAATGGTAGCTTAAATTTTGCGAATAGAAAATAATCACAGGGAGACAAATCTGAGAAATAGGGTGCATGGCTGAGAACACATACACATTTTGGGGCCAAAAATTCTCGTACAACTACTGCACGGTAGGCCGGTGCATTGTCATGAAGAAGGTACAAACCAGCAAGCAACTTTTTTCTTGCCTAAATCTTGCACTTAAATTTTACGAATGACCTCTTTATTAACACCAAATTCATCTACCATCATCCTCGCAGTCAAAAGTGATCTTCTTGTATCAGTTCTCTGATTTAAACAGAATTTAATATTGGCTTTTTGCTCAATGCTGATTACGTAACAATGCACCTCTGACTTCTTCTTCTTCTTTTTCTTCTCTTCCACCTTCTACCTCATCGAAGTGTCGGGGGGAGATGTAATGTTCGTTGATGAGCTCTATCAAGAGCACTATTAAGACTGATGTTCATTTCTGTAAGGCTGTTCTTAATGCTATCACTCCATATTTTCCGAGGTCTTTCACTCCCTCTATACCCGTTGTAACGTTTTAGTGTGGCTCGCTGCGACGGATAGTACCAGGGCATTCTTGTTAGGTGTCCAAACCACTTTATTTGTTGTTCTTTGATGACCTGTAAGATTGGCTTTATTCCTAGCATTCGTCTGATTTCATGATTTCGTATTCTGTCTTTCATTGAAACTCCTGCAGCTCTTCTAAGGCATTTCATCTCTGTTGTCACAATTTTACGTTCATTGGAGGATGTGAGTGTCCACGTTTGACATTGATAGCATAGTATTGGCCAAAAAATAGTTCTGATTAAATTCACTTTTGTACTCCGAGGTATCTGCTTGTGTGTCAACAGGGGAGATAGTTGACCCATTACTTGAATAGCTTTGGCACATCTGGAGCTAATGCACATCCGACTAGGTCAACAAAATGCTTGTTTGCTGTCAGGCGGAGATGAAAGGTTGCCAGATCATAGATGAAGGTTGCCTCTTTGAATTCCATGCTTTGCTTCACAGATGGCTTTTTTTGTCTTGGCCATAATCAAATCAGTCTGATTACTTAATTGTCGGACCTTGTATATATATATATATATATATATATATATATATATATATATATATATATATATATATATATATATATATATATGTGTGTACTAGAACGGAGAAGCCGTGAGTACCAAGATAAAATAAAGGAAAATAGTTCGTTAGGTGGGGACTAGAAACATAAATATTCTAGTCCAGACATGAGATCTTCTATGTAAAATCTAATCAGCCAGGCAACAAACAAATAAACTACGCACACTAACCACAAGCCCTAATCTGAAGCAAAGCAACTGGAACTATAATTATCAATTCCAACATCTATTTATTTCACTGAACATAATCTAAAGTCTTCACAAATGATAATGCACTAAAATTCACAATGTGTTCGAAAATACCCTACAACAGATGGAACCTATCTCCCTGCCTACACACCTCAACCAACGTTGCGCTAAACCATTGAACGCAACGGAAAAATCAGAACTACATGTTACTCGTCAGAACACCAGAGGCCTAAGAGAGCGAAACTGACCACTCCCGTCTGTTTTATGACTTCCTGACCCCAAGTTGGCCAGGTTTTTAGCTCGCTTAAATAAGCCTAATTCAATTTATATAACAGTCGTCCAGCGTCTGTTTCAAGTCTCTTCATCAAATCAGTTGGCGTCCCGACAACTACACAATACATAAAAATTATTATTTACCAATTCTTCCTTAACTCCTGTTCTTCGTTTCACTAGGTTACTGTGCATTGTCAACAGAAACAAAATTATTCTCATGATATAACATAATCTCCAGCTACTTGCAGCATCTTTAACATGTACACAATCATCAATGACACACAACAAGCAAATCTGCATTAAAAAAAAAACAAAAAAAAAAAAAAACATAAAAATGCAAAAGTAATCCAATACATCGTGATCAGCAAACATCAGGATTCTTGAGTGGCTGCTCTCGCTGACATCCATTAATTATTCTCAGACAGGTTCTCTCAGCTGTTTATTACCTAAGCCGCGGGGCTTACATTAGACTGCTTCCACAACGCTTTGCCACCACCGCATGACACAAAGAAGTTTGCCTTTGCCACCACCGCATGGCATATAAAAGACGTTTGCCTTTGTCACCACCGCATGGCATTTGAAAGACTTTTGCCATTGCCACCACAGCATGACATTTAAAGAACTTTCCACACTTTTACCTCAGCTTCGGGAAAGCCTACAATTACCTCAGCTCTGCGTGAGCTTACAATGGACTGATCGGACATACCTCAGCTCTGCATGAGCTCACAATGGACTGATCGGACATACCTCAGTTCTGCGTGAGCCTACAATGGACTGATCTGACACACCTCAGCTCTATGTGAGCCTACAATGGACTGATGGGTCACTGCAATGTTATAAAAACTTCATTGCATACCTCGGTCGGTCAGTGTAATTCACACGAGACTCCCTATATGAAAAGACTTACAGTTAAACCTGATACCGAGATATAATAATAACAAATAATCTGACCCAAAACTTAGGTCGCAATGTAAAGAAACCACTCCTAGCATCACACAAACCACACCTTGACCAGCTGATCTTTCTGCCCACAACTAATTGGGTCAACAGTTCGCAACACATTTCCTTAACTCTCCCTCGTCTATTAAGAGGCGCAGTTTATTCTGCTGTCTGCTGGTCAATACATACTGTGGTCGCGAATCAGTGGGAGCGCGGATAATGACATAATTTTCATCTGACCACGCTTCATTTGAATCACATTCTTCCTGTTCGAGTTTTAAATTGACTTTATCCCCGACCTGGTATCTGACAGTTTCAACGGTCTCTATAGTCGACTGTTCATTGCTAGATAACATCGTGCACAACTGATTGACCGAAACTGAATTCTCATTGTTCTGTGTTTGGTTAGGCGAATCGTCACTGGGAGCTTGTGAACTTTTCTTCCTCTGTCTCCCTCTCATATGTTTTGACGGTGCGCCACTCTGTCTGCAGTCCTGTTCATCACCGGAACTCTCACAAGAAACTACACAAGAGAGTTCGTTTAAATCTGCAGGGGGCACAACTCGAGCGGGGCCCTGTGGACTCCTACGCCACACTTGGCGAGTTCTGTTCTGACTATAGTTAGCCGCTTCTTGGCTCTGCACATTAACAGGGTGCCGAACTTCGCCGACTGTTGTTCTTCTCTGACAGGCATTCATTAAATGGGTTGACGACTGACAAATAAAACATCGCTTACGACGTTTCTCGTGTTGAGATAAAATAGCTAAATGTTTTTTCAGTTGCTTTATCTCAGATGTTAAAATGTTAAACTCACCCTTTACATTCGATGACACTGAAGAACTCACAACATTCACCTGCATCGCTGACTCATTAGTCAAAACCACTTTCTTAGAGAACAAATCGTCACGAACCCATCTGATGGAGAAATCTCTGATGGATAGAAAAGTCACACTAGGGTCTTGATAAACTTTCTCTTGAGCTAATTTTCTACAAATCGTATCTCGCAATTGTAAGATAAACCGATCTCTCAAGATCGACGTATCAAATAGCGCCATGTTCTCTTTCTTCTGTGCGGTAATTATCGCCTCAAATGCCGCATGTATACGATGAGAAAAACAGCGGATTGTTTCATTCTCATCGTGCCGTAGGGGAAAAAACTCAGATGCTATTTCAATGACGCTTCGATGCTCTCCATACATGTTTTGAATAATATCTCGCATATCGTTTGCATTCTCTGTTTGATGTAACTTTAACTCTTGTCTGACACTCTCTGTGACGTGATCGAGCACTACATCAATCTGGTCTACCAGACACGTTCGTTCATTTCTAAACACGGCTCTCACTTGTCAATCAAAATCATCTGTAACAGTGGGGCCTCCTGTTCCATCAAAGTGCGTTATGTTTACGCGCTATGGCAACATAACGACATGCCTGTACCCTGGTCTGTCTGGCAAACAGGACCCTTCCACCACCGAGGTCAGAGAACTACATTCATGGTGCACGTTACTGCTCTCACGAGTGCTCTCCATCCTGCTTAGGAGTTTCAACTGAGTCTGCCCCACTGGGTCGGCTAGCTATGTCTAAATCCAAGATTCACACCTACACAAGGAAAACAACTAGCCACCTTCTCTACCAATAACTGAAAAAAGTACACTAACTCGACAACTGTCGGAGAACTAGAGAAACGACAAATACCATACGCAAAATCTACGATAAAGAGGCCACACACGTAGGCGCCATTCAAAACCAGTCTAAAACTATAAATCGCTAGAATAAATTGGAACTAACTAGACAAGACACAAAACAAATCATAGCCATCAATCCTGACGACGACGCCACTTGTACTAGAATGGAGAAGCCGTAAGTACCAAGATAAAAATAAAGGAAAATAGTTCGTTAGGTGGGGACTAGAAACATAAATATTCTAGTCCAGACACGAGATCTTCTGTGTAAAATTTAATCAGCCAGGCAACAAACAAATAAACTACGCACACTAACCACAAGCCCTAATCTGAAGCAAAGCAACTGGAACTATAATTATCAATTCCAACATCTATTTATTTCACTGAACATAATCTTAAGTCTTCACAAATAATAATGCACTAAAATTCACAACGTGTTCGAAAATACCCTGCAACAGATGGAACCTATCTCCCTGCCTAAACACCCCAACCCACGTTGTGCTAAACTATTCAACACAATGGAAAAATCAGAACTACATGTTACTCGTCCGAACACCAGAGGCCTAAGAGAGCGAAACTGACCCCTCCCGTCTGTTTTATGACTTCCTGACCCCAAGTTGGCCAGGTTTTTAGCTCGCTTAAATAAGCTTGATTCAATTTATATATCAGTCGTCCAGCGCCTGTTTCATATATATATATATATATATATATATATATATATATATATATATATATATATATATATATATATATATATATATATATGTGTGTGTGTGTGTGTGTGTGTGTATATATTATATATATATTTTCGTATACAAACACACACACACACCACATATTAGCTGTACCCGGCCACGCGTTGCTGTGGCCCAGTTTTGCTAACTGGAAAAGAAAGAAAATAGAAAGCGCGTGTGTCTATTATGGTTAGTTCCACAATCATTGTCAGCGCAGATAGTCTGGTTTGCCGACTCTAGAACACGCAACATATAATTGTTTCCTTACATCCCACACACACCCCCCCCCCCCCCAACCCCCTTCCCCCACCCCCAAAAATAGAATAGCTTAGGAATCGTTATTTAAATACAAATAATAAAAAAATTAAAACTGTAAAATCATGTTTTAAGCTCTCTCGTTTAACAGTGTTTGTCATTACCCCCCCCCCCCCCCAACCCCAATTTACCGACTACTCCTCTATCCCTGTCCAAAGGATTTAAAATTCATGACACTTTTGAAAAAAAATTAAACTTGGCATACGTGTCTACCCAGACTAAAACGAGTAGCAGGGATTGTAATTAGTAAATGCCGCCATTGTAATATTTACCACATCACCCATCAAGTACCAGTATTACTATCACCACCCCCAGTACCACAACAACTTTTTAAAACAATCACTACTTCCTTGTATTACCCCCTGTCTAGGTTGGTTTAGACAGGGGGTGGTGTGCCAGAATAGCCGCATGGCTAGTGTTGTTGCCACGGTCTGTTCAGGTTAGGATGTTTAATTGTACCCCCAATGTAAAAAAATCCATCACCTTACTGTGGTTCGAACACGGGTCTCCCGCATGACAGTCCGACGTTGTAACCACGCGGCCAACTACAATAACAACAATAACTTTTCTGTTACTACTACCACTACTGCTACTATGAGCATATTAATCTTGTGGGCAAACCGGTTACTGTGACTTCCTCGACATGGGCAGTAGTGATGCCGAGTGGCGTGCATGTTGCGAAGAACGTGTCGAAGGTGGTGGATATGGGAATGAAGTCTGGAGCACCAAGGGCAAAGGTCATGTGATTAATCACCACAGAATGGGCGTCATTATTGGTTTTCCCGCTTGTGGAGCTATCGAGGAAGAGATGAAAGCACCATTGGATCTGTCCCGAATGCTGTGATGATAGTTCTCACTAATCAGTAATCTTTCATTACCATATCTGTTCATTCCCATACAGTCTTTTAAAAACTCTTCTTTTTTATTCCGACAACATTTAATTGCAACTTGTTTTTATTCCTATATCTGTACATTTCCAATCAGTCTTTCAACAACGTTTGGTCCCCATAACGAAATAATTTTATATCTCATACATCTTTGTGCATATTTCTGAGGTCAACTGTCAAAGTTCAAGGACGCTGCAACGAAAAAGAAACCACATCGTCGGAAAACAAAACCAAGATACCGATGTGATCGTCACTGGAACTGTTTAGTTATTGTTTTGTATGACATTCTTAAATAAAAACACGCACGTATTCGAATATAATTTTGTGTCACAAATTTTAAAGCAGTCAATGAAGAACTTTCGGCGTACAGCTTCATGCAGATTTCTGAGGTCAACAGTCATAGCTGGCCTCCAAAAAAAGCCTGCTTCGGGATCACGGCATCGAAAGCAAAACACAACGTGATCGCCGTTGGTGCTAGTGTCGTTCTTGCTTTGTGCGATAATTTTATGTAAAAATACGCGCTTATTTGAATGCAACGATGTGTCAAAATTTAAAAGCAATATGTGAAGAACCTTCGGAGATTAGCTATTGCTAATAAAAAAAATTTTAATTTTTTTAAATACAGATAAAGGTAAAAGAATACAAATATAAGATAGGGGAAGTTTTTCATTCTGTGGAAGTCACAGAAAATTAAAGCTTTCCACCATTTAAATAATATTTCGCTCTAATATCAGATCATTGCTGTTGTGTGGAACTGGAACACGGAGACAACTAAAACAAGTACTAATAAACCGTCGTTAATTCGGGTCCTGAGGGCGCCGGACTATTTTATTTTGGAATACCAACATCCTTACATTTCCATACAATCTCTCAACAACCATTTGTCCCCATAACGAAAGCATAATGCAGATTTATGAGGTCAACAGTAAAAGTTCACCTAAAAAAAAAATTCGCTGGGACTGTGGCAACGAAACAAAAACCGATGTGATTGTCGTTGGAGTTATGCAGTTTGTGCTCATATAAAATACTCGCGTATTCAAAGCATGCAACGTTGTGTCGAATTTGAAAACAATCAGCGAAGAACTTTCAGAGATTAGCTATCACTAACAAACGAACATTTACATTTTTATTTTTATAGATTTACAAACAAACACATTTTGATATAACGGATTATTAAAACATCATTTCAAACAATTTCCTGGTACTTCCCTAGGCCCCCGGGTTGGAGACCACTGTCCTAGATATAGATATCCTCATTTGGAATTCTCCCATCCTAAATAGAGATGTCCTCGTCTGGAGTTCTCCCTTCCTAGACAGAGATGTCCTCATCTGGAGTTCTCCCTTCCTAGATAGGGATGTCCTTATCTGGATTTATTACCTTCCAAGATATAGATGTCCTCATCTGGAGTTCTCCACTCCTAGGTAGAGATGTCCTCATTTGGAGTTCTCGTTATCTAGATAGAGATGCCCTCATCTGGAGTTGTCCCTTCCTAGATAGAGATGTCCTCATCTGGAGTTCTCCCTTCCTAGACAGTGATGTCCTCATCTGGAGTTCTCCCCTCCTAGAAAAATATGTCCACATTTTGAATTATCCCTTCCTAGATAGAGATGTCCTCATCTGGAGTTCTCCCTTCCTAGACAGAGATGTCCTCATCTGGAGTTCTCCCTTCCTAGATAGAGATGGCCTTATCTGGAGTTCTTCCCTCCTAGATAGAGGTGTCCTGATCTAGAGTTCTCCCTTCTTAGATAGAGATGTCCTCATCTGGAATTCTCATTTCCTAGACATAGATGTCATCATTTAGAGTTCTCCTTTCCTATGTAGAGATGTCCGCATCTGGAGTTTTCCCCTTCTAGACAGAGATGTCCTCATCTGGAGTTCTCCCTTCCTAGGTAGAGATGTCCTCATATGGAGTTCTCCCCTCCTAGATAGAGATGTCCTCATCTGGAGCTCTCCCTTTCTAGATAGAGATGTCCTCATCTGGAGTTCTTCCCTCCTAGATAAAATTTCTTGCTGAGGAATCTCCTCTCCATCACTCCACCCCACCCTTCCTCGGAAAATGTTTATATTCTAATCAAGTGAATAAGTTCATTGGGGGGGGGGGGGAATAGGGGGGGGGGGGAGTGGAGTATTATGTATATATTTCAGAATACTGTCTTCGTATTAACTGACTGTAAACTCCGGCGGAATGTTCTGCTTCTTCGTCCACTGCTAGACTTAGCCTCCTTCCAGAACTTGAGTTTAGCATGCACGTCCATTTTGCAGATTTTGTCAGATGCATTTCTACCCCCTACCTCAAAGGAAACTTTTAATTAATAGACTCTTGCGACACGCTTGTTATGGGGCAGTGGGTCTGTTACCCCCCCCCCCCACCCCCCCCCCCCACACACACACACACAATGGGACCCTGGCGGAACTCACATTGGGAACACAAGATTTAAAATACGGTTAGTTGCGTATCCGTTACACAAATTTTCTGAACCAACCACTAAATTGTTTTCATCATCACCATCAGTTCTCGTTATGCCTAGTGGCACATGAGGCTTCAGAGAGGACATTCCATGCTTTCCTGTCCTGTGCAATCTTCAGTGCAGTTTTCCATGTCAAAGATGCCGCACTCAGGTCACTTTCCATCGTTCGTCTCGATGTTGTTTTCTATCTATCTATCTATCTATCTATCTATCTATCTATCTATCTATCTATCTATCTATCTATCTATCTATCTATCTATCTATCTATCTATCTATCTATCTATCTATCTATCTATCTATCTATCTATCTATCTATCTATCTATCTATCTATCTATCTATCTATCTATCTATCTATCTATCTATCTATCTATCTATCTATCTATCTATCTATCTATCTATCTATCTATCTATCTATCTATCTATCTATCTATCTATCTATCTATCTATCTATCTATCTATCTATCTATCTATCTATCTATCTATCTATCTATCTATCTATCTATCTATCTATCTATCTATCTATCTATCTATCTATCTATCTATCTATCTATCTATCTATCTATCTATCTATCTATCTATCTATCTATCTATCTATCTATCTATCTATCTGTCTATCTATATATCTGTATATCTATCTATCTATCTATCTGTCTATCTATCTGTCTGTCCATCTATCTATCTATCTGTCTATCTATCTATCTATCTATCTATCTATCTATCTATCTATCTATCTATCTATCTATCTATCTATCTATCTATCTATCTATCTATCTATCTATCTATCTATCTATCTATCTATCTATCTATCTATCTATCTATCTATCTATCTATCTATCTATCTATCTATCTATCTATCTATCTATCTATCTATCTATCTATCTATCTATCTATCTATCTATCTATCTATCTATCTATCTATCTATCTATCTATCTATCTATCTATCTATCTATCTATCTATCTATCTATCTATCTATCTATCTATCTATCTATCTATCTATCTATCTATCTATCTATCTATCTATCTATCTATCTATCTATCTATCTATCTATCTATCTATCTATCTATCTATCTATCTATCTATCTATCTATCTATCTATCTATCTATCTATCTATCTATCTATCTATCTATCTATCTATCTATCTATCTATCTATATATCTATCTATCTATCTATCTATCTATCTATCTATCTGTCTATCTATCTGTCTATCTATATATCTGTATATCTATCTATCTATCTGTATATCTATCTATCTGTCTGTCTATCTATCTATCTATCTATCTATCTATCTATCTATCTATCTATCTATCTATCTATCTATCTATCTATCTATCTATCTATCTATCTATCTATCTATCTATCTATCTATCTATCTATCTATCTATCTATCTATCTATCTATCTATCTATCTATCTATCTATCTATCTATCTATCTATCTATCTATCTATCTATCTATCTATCTATCTATCTATCTATCTATCTATCTATCTATCTATCTATCTATCTATCTATCTATCTATCTATCTATCTATCTATCTATCTATCTATCTATCTATCTATCTATCTATCTATCTATCTATCTATCTATCTATCTATCTATCTATCTATCTATCTATCTATCTATCTATCTATCTATCTATCTATCTATCTATCTATCTATCTGTCTGTCTATCTGTCTCTGTCTGTCTGTCTGTCTGTCTGTCTGTCTGTCTGTCTGTCTGTCTGTCTGTCTGTCTGTCTGTCTGTCTGTCTGTCTGTCTGTCTGTCTGTCTGTCTGTCTGTCTGTCTGTCTGTCTGTCTGTCTGTCTGTCTGTCTGTCTGTCTGTCTGTCTGTCTGTCTGTCTGTCTGTCTGTCTGTCTGTCTGTCTGTCTGTCTGTCTGTCTGTCTGTCTGTCTGTCTGTCTGTCTGTCTGTCTGTCTGTCTGTCTGTCTGTCTGTCTGTCTGTCTGTCTGTCTGTCTGTCTGTCTGTCTGTCTGTCTGTCTGGCCCTCCGTCTGGTTGCCTGTCTGTCTATTTCTCATACTATGATTGTTTCGTGTGTGCATACTATTCATTCCATGTTTATTACTAAATAAGTTTCAAAATAAACTTAAAATAACAACAATATAGTTACTGTGTGAAAGATGAATGGCTGAGCGAGCGGAAAAGTAAGACAGGCCAGCGTACTTATTGTGTTTCCAGTTGAAAATAAAGTTCACCCATTAGTTCAATCCAAACTCTTTTAGAAAAACGACGATAACTGATTGTAATAAGTCTTTAGGGACATGGCCATCGCTGTGTGTCTTCTTTAACGAATGTGTCATTATAGTAATCCCAAAATCCCCTGGGGTGTCTACTCTTTAGTCAAGCTGTCTGGTAGTAGAGTTTCCTTTCTGCGTCTGACACATTGCAGAACCAACCCCAGCAGTTTTGTTTGATACATTACTTCTCTTAAATCTGCAGCCAAAATAAATCGACTTTTGCCATTATCTCTGAGGATAATTTTCATTCTGTTGCTTTTAAAATGGTCACTAACAATTTGTTGATTTAGTTATTTACTAATTATGTAACCAACTCTGCCTCGCGAAAGAAGAGTGAAAGTTTAGTATTAACTCACTGAGTACCAAGAAACTCGCCGGTCGTTTATTAGTTCCTGCTTCATTCTTGACTGGTTTTTTTTTTTTTTCCTTTTTATACCTTATATAGTTGCTACATTAATCCTTTTTGTCCTGGTTGCTACCTTAACCTCTTGTCTTTTTGGTGGACAAAATTGTAACAGAAAATCAAAATAAGGATCTTAGCTTGAACAGAAAAACGGATGTATTTGGGAATTACCAAGAAAACTTAACACCCCTCCATCTTCACCCAATGCCACATTAAAGTAAACGGGACAAAACTCATGCAAGCTCATATGTTTAAGTACTGGGTACCCTGATAAAATCAGGTGTAAGTAAAGCAAAAAAAAAAAAAAAAGATCCCTTTTTCATGCCTTTAGGCGCATCTGGCAAATAGAAAGATCGCCCATATTTTACAGACCATTGGCACTAGGTGGGTAACGTGGTCAGCATTACGCCAGACTTCTTTTCTTCCCCAGGACAGCCATCCTGGTACCAGTTTAAGGCTGGGTGGACCTGCGACGCCTCATACCACGATAAAAATCCACGCAGCCACAGTGGGTTTGGATAGCGATACGTTGGAATTACCAGTCGGACTCGCAACACTAAAGCCACGGACGCCGCAATGCAATATTTGTTCGTCCTTTGAGAAGAGAAATTCTTAAAAGCTATATAACTCCTGTCCTGATATACGGAAGAGAATCACGGACAGCTTGTAGACTGGTGACACAAATATTTGGAAGATGGGGTATTATAGACGAATGATGAGAATATCCTAGACAGATTAAAAAGTGTAATGAAGATGTCTTGAAAGATACCTACTCACGAAAAGAATTGATTGCCCACACCAGTAAGAGACAATCTACATTCTTTAGCAATGTGACGAGAATGAAAAAACCAGAGTACATCCTGACAACAGGAAGGTTGGAGGGGAACAGAGGTAGAAGAAGACCAAGAGAAAAGATGCTAGGCAGTTTGATATCATGGCATGGAGGATCATCTGTATCAGAGTTGACTGAAAGTACCCGAGAGAGAAGGTTGTGGATAGACATGAATACCAACGCCGCCCGGTGTGGACTTTGAGAAGAAGAAAATTGGAATCACTCTGAAATAAGTAGCATCAGTTAAATATGACATCTACTCAAAACACATGACGACAAAAACAGGAGCACAACAAGTACGTATGTTGTCGCCCAGCATTTTCAGATTATATACATAAAAGCATTGTCAAACAAATCAAAGAATTACGTGGACTGATTATCAATTGAAGAGTACTGGGCAATCTAAAACCGTGGTTTCAACCTTGTTTAAGTAGCGCTACCCTTGAATATGTGGCAAGACCCCCTAGGTTCCCTCCAGACATCCACAACTCCCTCTCCCCCACCAAATTAAAAAGAATATGATTAACAAGAGAAGGACAAAAAGAAACATCACAGGTCCTAGTTACAAGAACTTAGGAGAACAAAACGCAGCTACCTTAATCAAAGTGTCAAATAGAATAAAAGAAACAGTCACCAACAACTGGTAATTTAGTGCCAAAATGTCAACGTGATTGTTGTTACTGTTTTATTTTGATGATAACTGCTATTTTGTGGTCTGATATTGGACACAGCACAGAGGAGATCACACTCTCCGCATCAAGCTGGCAACGCTCTTTTTAATGGCTGTTTAATTTAAATTTATAATTATGCTTTGGGGGTAGGGGAGGGGGATATTAGTTAAACAGATTATTACAAGTACAAATACGCTCAGTTCGGAAATTGTTTGACGCCCCATGTCGAAACGTCCTTAGGCTTTGCTTTTAGTACAAGATCGACTGTCGCACGCAAGTGTAGCCAAACCAAAATTATTATAACAAGCTGACAACCTACTCCACTAACCTATTTCACACAAAATAAAGGGAAATGGTAAAAGATATTGCAGCATGTGAACAATACCTTCTTCTTCTTCTTCTGCGTTCGACATCAGTCATGCTACACTTTGAGTCCCGTCTGGGTCAAAAATAGGATTGTTTAAGGTCGCCACTGGTCCCCCATAGCTTCTCTCGCCTGAGGTTGTTGCTCTAGTAGCTTGCCCTTTCGAGGCAGGGGGCCCGGCGACTTCCCCACCCGTCCACGTCCCCTAGGAATGACACCATCATAACGTAATAATGTTGTTTGCATGACCGTATCGCTAGTGCGTAGATGTCCTATTTCTAGTCCCGTGACAAGTAGGCTGACATCTTCCGACTTCGACGGTTGAGGTTTATTTTCAGGATTCCCCCTCCCATAGGCTGATTGCCTTCCAGGCCTAATGAGCTCTGCCTACCCACATTTTCTGTCGAGCTTTGTTGCCCTAGCCTTTGTTCTTAGGGGAACTTACCACAAGGCAGTGGTGGTTTGGCATTCGGTGTGTAATCAACGAAGCAACAAGTAAAGAAATCTTGGTTGCTAGCACCGCCATCAATGATGTACTCCGGTTTTTTTCATTCTCGTCACATTGCTAAAGAATGTAGATTGTCTCTTATTGATGTGGGCAATCGATTCTTTTCGTGAGTAGGTTTCTTTCAAGACATCTTCATTACACTTTTTAATCTGTCTAGGATATTCTCATCATTCGTCTACAATACCGATATCTAGAGAGATAAACAACGCATTAAAAATGAGAATGGTCAAATCCTGCTATATGTTGCAAAGACCTGTAAAACGAACAAGCAATTAGACAATCGTTTTATCTCTGATCATTAGATATACAGATGAATTGTAAGTGATAATGATAGTAAAAAAACTCATTTACGTACAGAGGTTCAGACCGGTGATGAAAATGTGATTGCTGAAGGAAATTTAAAACAAAAATAGACAAGTGAAATATAAAAGACATAAAACTCTTATTTCAAAAAGACATACTACAATTACATGCTGAAGGTATGTGAGCAAGGGACAGCCAGCGATACATGTAGGTGGACAACACCAAGAGGCAGACGAACAGCACTCGGAGATATACGGCAGCCAACCTTCATTGTGGGGATAGTACATGATTTATTATTGATTGATAGTTTACACTGTTGGTTCGCTCCCAAGAGTCACAGTTTTTCCCTGTAGGCCACAAGGACTGGACAATCGTCTTGTGAATGCTCTGGACCAGTAAAGTGCGGTAGATTTTCTCAGTATGACGCAAGTCGTAGAAATGCCGTCTCTAATGGATAGCTTCCTGCTGTCATATCAAACATTTAGATTGCATTCTGATTCGCTGCTTCGCCCCTTACGGTGCCGCTTGGTGCGGTCGTATCTCTGCATCACAGCACGGCATGGCTCTGCTCTGGACGTTGTTTTCGTGTGCCGTAACCATTTGTGGCGAAGTCAGACACATCTCTATAGAGATGATCTGAGTTGAATTATGGCAATCGTCCCTATGTGGAATGCTAATGTTAGAGTCGTCCCCATGTGGGATGCAATGTTTCGTTATTTGAAGCCCCATCATGGCTTTTGCCGGTGGCCCTGAATATAACCGACCATAAATATGGCTGAAAGGAGTTTCTGAGACCTCTCCACGGATGATCCTCATCCTCATGGGAGCACGTTGTGTCTACGGGTGTTAATCGCTAGTGTGATGTCCTGGTGGGGTACAACAAGAGAGAGAGAGAGAGAGAGAGAGAGAGAGAGAGAGAGAGAGAGAGAGAGAGAGAGAGAGAGAGAGAGAGAGAGAGAGAGAGTCTGAGTTGCAGTACCATTCTGAGTAAACATTCTAAGATGCGCGTTGCTTGGCTTACAGTGTCAACCAAAAACCCAAAAAATCGTCATTTGGTTATAACTGTGACTAGGTTATCTGCACCATATAAAATGGCTCAGCATTGCTCGCCACCAGGTAGCCCTGAAAAGGACTCTTGCAGTGTTGAGGCGATTAAAGGAGACAGTCCCAGATACTGTCCTGACAGGCGACAAAGTCGTCTACGGGTAAGCCAATGAGTGACCCGGTTGCCGATGATGTGAAAATAAGCGTTCTTGCCACGCCTATTTCTATCATCATGCTTTCGTCTGTAATGTTTTTCGTCTTTCCTGTTGGTCTTCATACATTACACTTAACATGTCTGTGTCACTTTGAGACAAGGACACATGTGGATGTTGCCGAGGTTTCCTTCCGTCGTTGCAAGCCTATTTTCCTTTTTCCCCTGGGTAAGACATCAGTTTTATCTTCTTCTTCTTCTTCTTCTTCTTCTTCTTCTTCTTCTTCTTCTTCTTCTTCTTCTTCTTCTTCTTCTTCTTCTTCTTCTTCTTCTTCTTCTTTTTCTTCTTCTTCCTATTCTTCTTCTTCTTCTTCTTCTTCTTCTTCTTCTTCTTCTTCTTCTTCTTCTTCTTCTTCTTCTTCTTCTTCTTCTTCTTCTTCTTCTTTTTTTTTTCTTCTTCTAAATTCTCCTACATTGTCGGCAGTGGATCTATGCCTCCCATCTTGCCCCCCCCCCCCACCCCGAATTGGGGCCCTTGAAACCAGATGAGATCTGCAATCAAGATGTAGTGTTTCCAAAATGATGGGCTGCTACTAAAATTAATAAGAGGCTATGGTACAAAACATGAATTTTTTTTGTTTGTTAAGTAAACGTACTCAATGGTACTCAAAAACCGCCGTGGCCAGGACGTTAGTCGCTGGGATGTTGGTCCGAAAGTCTTGCGTTCAAACACGTCGAGGTTTTAAAAGAAAATGACCTTGGCTCCCAATGGACGCAGCCAAAAATGGGTATCATATAAAGTCCTGAATTCTGACCACGTCACTCACCGAGTGCCGATTAGTCTATTAAAAAAAAAAAAAATAGGTCAAGCACTTCGTAATGCCGGGTTCAATCTCAACTGCAGGCCTTGAGCATTGCATTGGTTTCGACAGTGGTACCGAGAAGCCGAATATCCAGAAAGCTATGGCAAATTACTGGACGTACCTGTGCCTAGAAAAACCACAACAGTCCAAAGAAAAAAATAAAAAAAAATGCTGGGTTTGGTTCTGCAACGTCATGTAAAGGATACGCAACTAACTCTATGTCCACTTTAGCCTAATTAATACTACGTCCCCACGTCGGACACAATTTTGTGTTTTATGGACCCACCCTGGCTGTTGCCGAGTGCCCTAATATAACCAAATCTATTTGTTGAACGGGGTTTCTGGGATCTGCCCACGGGGTGATCCTCATCCAAATGGTAGCACTTTGTGTCACCGGGTGTTTATCGCTCAGTGTGATATACTGGTAGGGTTTAACGTCAGTCAATGTCCGATACGTCTAGGAGAGCGGAAAATGTTATTTTAAACATACTCGATCCTTGTCTGGTTTCTGGAAGCCACCCCCTCCTAACAGCATGCCGTAAAAGGCTACTAGTTAAGTGTCTTTTCTTTGAAGACGGAGTGTATCTGCCTGAAAGGCGAAGAAGCAGCAGTCTGCATACTAATAAGCTAGATCTGTAAACAGAAGTGTGCTTAAAACTCAATTCTTTAGCAAGTCATAAGTCCAGAATAGGCCGAACCATCAGAATTATTCCACCGGTGTTTATAACCGGTGAACGCTAAGAAAGAGAGAAACACTCGAAACATAAATCTTGTCTGTAGCAACACATGTGTGACAATGGTCATGAGCAAATATCTAGAAAACAGATCAATACAAGTAAAAAACACACAGATAAAGCGATCGGGTGAATTTAAGTATCTAAGCTTGACTTTCAGAGAGACAAAAACTACGTATACAAAAGAGTTGAATGTGAGAAGACTACGAGGTAGACAGATAAGACCGTGACGTGATACTGTATATTCAGACCTATAGAACACTTGGAGTATTAAACTGGAAAGAAAAGGCCGATCAGATAGATTGGTGGAGGCCTGTGATACCTCGAGGGCTGTGTATTATGAAGGAAAAGAGGTTTAATTTTTCACTTCAGATGAAGAATGAAGACAGGAATGTGTACTTTCCCCACTTTTATTTAACATTTATATAGACAGAATATCTAAAGAAACAAGTTCTGATACAGACAACATAGATCTTTATAATCAGAAGAAGTGATTGATTCACCCACATTAAACGAACTACTATTTGCTGATGACTAGGGCTTGTTCTACCCTGGCGAAGATAGACTGCAAGACCACATTAACAGCATGCAATAAATACAACATAAAGATCAATGCAAACAAAACCGAAACATTACAAGTTTGTAGAACCCCTAGCCCACTACACACACATTTTACACCTGCACGGCTGCCAGTGGCAGCTAGCGTGCACTAGATCGCACACTATTCCTCCCCACGGCGCTTAACTGTAGAAGTGGTTTATGATAATGATGAAGAATGGATAGAGAAATTAACATTGAGGGGTGTCCAATGAAAACCTTACAAGTGTGATAGAAATTAATGTTTACGACCGGGTAAGGCACACAAAGTTGTGACCATTTATTGAATTCAGGAGACTTTGCTTTACTGTAGCATATAATGAATGATGAGGGATACAGAACCTTGAGTTGTGTCAAAACGTACAGCAATGTCCCTCGCAGTAAGTCGGCAGTTTTCCTTACGAGGCTTTCAGTGGCTGCAATCGACTCTGAGGTCACTACCCGGTGGGCCTGACCCCAGTCGTGAACAGTCTGTCACAGAAGTCACACAGTTCTGGGACTTTCTACTGCACTCAACATTTGCTGGACTGAAAGGCATACATCCCCATACTATCTTCGGCCATCTTTAAACTGTGATTATGACGTCACAGTGTTTGCCTGCTCCGTGATGTCACGGGCTTAAAACTCTTGACATCCTTAACACAAATACTGGCAAATTACAACACAATGACATGGTTATAGTAATTTCTATTAAACTTTTAATGTTTTTATTAGTCTATTCATACAATGTGCAAAGTAAAATAATAATATTTTTGTTACCTAAGACAGTAACCAGTCATACAATAAATTAAAGACCAGCAACTGGGACAGTCCGGTCATCTGAAGAGAGTGTCCTGATATACAACATGTAACACCAATGATGATAATATTCGTGATCACACTTGTTGTGGACAGGTGAGGCTCGTCGACATGGGAATGCAGCTCATCTATGAAAAGGAAAACTCTAATTGCAAACCTCAAACAGATGAGGTTCATCAGCATAGGAATGCAACTTATCTATGAAAAGGAAAACTGATTTCAAACCTCGGGCAGATGAGGCTCGCCAGCATGGAAATACAACTTATCTATGAAAAGGAAAACTGATTTCAAACCACGGGCAGATGAGGCTCGCCAGAATGGGAATGAAGCTTATCTATGAAAAGGAAAACTGATTTCAAACCTCGGGCAGATGAGGCTCGCCAGAATGGGAATGAAGCTTATCTATGAAAAGGAAAACTGATTTCGATATTATGGACAGACCAGAGCAAGTCATTATCCCCCGCCTTAGAACAGGGCACAATCGACTTCGCTGCCACATTTACATAAAATTTAAAATTGGCGAATAAGCCATGTGTACCTGTGGACTGGTACCTGAGACAACAGATCACGTCCTCTACGATTGTCCCAGATTCAACGCTTCCAGACAAAACTTCTGGCCAAGAGACGTGTGGAAGCCAAAATTTACGGGCCGTTTAGGGAATTACAAAAAACAGTGAAGTCTATACTAGAGACAGCATTGCAAAAATTAGATAATTTATTTCAAGCGAACGAAAGAAGAAGAAGAAAAAGCATTTTTGTAACGATGATCATAAAAACTGGTGATCTTAATAATGTTACCGATGACGAAATCGTAGTAATGTTAATAATAATTCTTATTACGATGAAGAAACTGTTGCTGACATTATAGACGATACTAATGATTAAAGCTAATGATAATAATGCTAACCGTGATAACATTTCTAAAAACAAATGCGATACTTCTGATAATGTTGATTCTGATGATGCTGATAATGTTAATGATGATACATGTAATTAGTTTACTAACGATGAGGATACGACGTGAGTTGAGTTGAGCTGATTCAAAACCGATATCACAGCACTCGGGGCATTCCTATGAGCGCTCCGTCCACATCTTCAGCAGTCAGCGCAGAGTTACAATATCAATGGTGTCAGCGGCATTCTGATTAAACATCCATCTTGCCCTTCCTCTGAGTGTCGAGCATCAGCCAGAACCACACGTCACTCCCCGTTACACCAGTTTCACCAGACTGGTGATCGATTTGCTACTCCCAGTTGTGCACGCTCTCATGCATCCATATTCCACCAAGTTGTGCACAGCTAGCCAGTCTACCCGCCTGTCCATTTCCCAACACACCGGCGATTCCCGGAGAAAAGATTCAGACAAGGCTCTTCACCTGCGGCCTTCGCAGCGAAGCATGCCACTCTGCACCTTTGTCCTGACCTACCACAACACAGCAGGCTTTCAGAGTCAGTTTCTATCACGTTGTGTGTGTGTTTGTGTGTGTTTGTGTGGGTGTGTTCTCTAGCATGACGACAATAGTAGTACTAAGGAGGATGCTAATGATGACGATGCTGCAATTATTGATGGTTACTATGATAACACATCAGAGCAGACTGCAGCAACATGTTAAAATGGGTATAGCCAGACAAGAGCACAATGCTGGAAGCCAAAGTAGAATAAGACACAACACGGAGCTGGTGTGTTGAGCTGAGGGATTTCCCAAAGAGAGGAATCGAGCATTTATGGACTGAATGGTTCGATTTGCAATAAGGATACTCTATCGACTAACTAACGATATTTTTTTCGTTATGAAAACATTATGTACAATTTCAAGCTTCATTGTGATTTATTTACATGTTTTCTTTATCGTGTGACGTAAGGTTTATGAAGAAAGACAGACACAATAAAAGATATAAAATATGCCGGCTTATCTTTCTGTAGATTGTGTCTCCTCTCCCAGAACTGCTACAATCTGTGTGTACCCACCTAACTCGTCTGTACCGCATAGAATTTTTTTTTTTTTTTATGTTACCGTTTCAATAAATTTTTATGCATCTCGTTTTCTCATTTGTGGTATTATATGTTCACGTAATGTGCTAATGAAGGCTTTCTGGCAGCAACGTTCACTTGTCACTTATGCTTGTGAAAATGTGTAGCTGACTTGTTATACTTTTCATTTGGTTTGATATCTTTTCTTCAAGATATTATTTTAAGGGTTGGTACGCCAAATAAATTTTGGGATTGATGATTTAGAATAGCGCAAACGAAATGTATGAGGTTAGCAGACTGGGATATTGCTTCCACAACTAAAGTTAAACACATCTAAAGACTGGGAGGCAAAAAAAAGGAGGGGGGGGGGGGGGCCTCTATAGCAAATTGCTCAAGTTGTTCACCCCGAGTTCTGAAGTTTTTTTCTAGTCATCGTCGCTAGAGCTATAAATATTGGGCTTTGGTGTGACCCTCTTCACAGACTGCTAGCCTGAGAGCCTTGGCCCTATGGGGTGACAGACCACGACCGGCTCCATCTGACAGTCCGTGCTGCTGACGTCACCGGGTCAGGTCTAACAATGCGTTAACGCAACAGTTCCTAAACTTTGTGCCGAGGTACCCTGGAGTGCCGTGAACGAATGCCAGGGGTGCCGCGGCAATAATCAAGAACAGTCGATTAAAAATTGTGAAATTTTTAAATAAGGCATGTAGGTACCTAAAAGTTAAAATTTAAGTTGTCTTCCCTCGTCACTGTCGAAAATAGTTTACTTCTTGTTTGAGAACCGCCGCGTTAACGCATCGTTAGCCCGACCCGATGACGTCAGCAGCGCGGCCCGACAGATGGAGGCGGTCGTGGACAGACACAATGAAGTCTGTCGATACTCTAAAATTTTAACAAAGATTATACAAAGGGACACAACCTGGTATTTAGAAAGCAATTCAAAGGAAAATCCTCATTATTCACCCTGATATGCTTGTTATTTGTCATTTCGGACTTTTTTGTTGGTTTGTTAAATGACCTTAGCTGCACCCTAATTTGGCATTAGGTAAAAGTCCTGGGAAGTAAGACCAGTGTGATGTGATGTTGACCATATCAGCCACAGAGGGCCATTTGGTCTATACAATTTAGGTCTAGCCCTTTATGCCCTATACACCTGAAGGCGTGGACAAGGTTTCTTATGACGAATCTTTGGGTTTATATATACACACACACACACACACACACACACACACACACACACACAACAATGGGAGCAGATCACGAGGCAGACCAGTTAAAGGACGGTGAAAATATTAAGGTACACCAAGAAGACGACGAAGAGAATATTCTGGCAGACCTACAAACACTTAGAGTGTAACAGGAAAGAGAAGGCTATTCGCACAGATTAATAGCAGCAGGAAATAATCTGTAGCAGTGAATCTGGAGAGCTCAAAAGGCTTAATTTAAAAAAAAAATCCTATGCATCTATTCTAGATTACAATAGGAAATAAAAAGATCGAAAGTATGCCAGATTTTGAATAATTTTATATTGGATATTTATTTTTTCCCCCTAATATTTAAGGGTTTTAATATTGTACAGGTTATGTGTTTATTTTTTTTTTTTAAAGATAATTTAATTATGAAGTCTAATACTGTATATTGTTATACTTATAAGTGTATTTGTCGGATATTGTGACAGGCCTTTATTTATCTGGGAAAATTTAAACGGTTCGGGAGGCGATTATTATTTTGCGATATTAACAAAAAATATATACATTTTTATTTTACGGTACTAAACAACTATCATTGCATTTAGATCTTCCATATAGATATATCTTTTATTTTTAGTATTTGTATGTTGGCTGTTTACAGGATACCAGATGTGTCACACCATGACTAGTGAGTAAATGATCGACCCGAGTTTTCCCCAACCATAAATCTCAGCCAAATTAATTATCAAATGGCGAATTATTGACTACAACACTACTATGTTGTAAATGTCTCCCGTCAGATCCCAGACTATTAGCATCTTCATGATTTGCCACTTTTTAACGTTCACCGAGCAACTATAAATGGTCAAACCAAAATTTATTCCTCAATGACACATCGACCTCTTTGAACCAAACCGAGCAACGCCGTTCTCGATCTCGAATACATCGCATAATTTATTATCATTACTTGAACATCCGCCTTCCGCTCCGATTTGCCAAGAGGCAATTTCATTTTTCTTTTGGTCAACAACAACAAAAAAATTACTGTTTCTTTTTTAAATACTTTAATGATCTTAAGTTTAAGACTTAATTTAATGTATATTTACATTTATGATTTTTGTTTATGTTCTCCATAATTTTGCACTCAGTTATTCATAATTATATGGTCAAATAATGAAGTTTTTCATGACAACGAAACTAGGACAATGTTTATAAGTTACAGAGTTTATGCAATTAAATTTGAGGCTCTAATTAAATTAACGAAAGCTTTATAAAGTTATTGTATTAATAACGACAGATTTCGCATTTTACTTGAGTTATTATTTAGTCACGGGTGAAAGAATTGTAAGTGGGGAGATTTATTCTGAGTTTGGCTTGAATTTTATTGAGACATAATAGAGTTTATATAACTATATTGGGCTATATAGCTATTTTAACCAAATGTGCATGGAGTTGTATTAATTAAGATACATGTTACATTTTATTTAAGTAATAACCGAGTCAGAGGTGAAATAATTGTAAGTAGAAGATTTATGCTGTGTTTGGCTTGGATGAACGTGATGGGAATTTGGTCGATTCTCATAAAGGTTGGCAGTTGTGACGTCATGTCGATGGCTAGCGCCCTCTCAATGAGCACCAAAATTGTAATGGCGACCATGCAAATATGATAGAAGACGGTCCAGGATCACAACACGGAGGCCAACTCGGGCCCGGACTAGGCATGGTTACTAAATCGCAGCAAGATGATGGGATCAAACAACGTCCTCAGTATTCAATGCCGGGGATTCTCCACTTTCTTCAGACGGAATGGGCGAGATTCGAAATGGAGAAGTCACAATGGGAAGTCGAACGGGCAGAACTACAAGTGCGTAGCGTCTGTGTATTGTGGTTGTTTCTAAAGTATTATACGATATTAAGCTTGTTAATTTGAACTTATTCGCTAATGTATATATTTAACATAGATGGTAAGATGTATAAATTAAAGTTAGATAAGAATTTCAATCCAGCTAGTATTAGTTATGCGAAATCTATCAAGGGGAATAATATTGGCCCTCCTGTGCCTGTGTGTTCTACCTACTCTAAATCTAACGACACGGTCTACCAGTCTGGCTTGTCTTCATTCTTTCTTGTTCGATAGGAAATAAGTTTAAATGAGATATGTTCATGGCTGAACACAAGGCACACTAGGTGCGCTAATTAAAACGATTTATAGGCTTCTCTTAGGATTATATTATAACAAACAGTGACACGACATTGGTTTGTAACAATAACCTCCATTTATTTTAATATTGTAGTTTTTACCCACCCCTCTTTCAAATTAATTTTGCTATACTGACAGTTACTACTGATACATACTGTTAGCACTGTTATTTATTAACAGTTGTGATGATTGCATTGTCACCTGCTGGGCTTGTCTGTATGTTTCTTTTGTACTTTATCCACAGTGGATACATGGGCACACAGTCCAGACCTTTGTTTTATGGCCAATTCCTTCCTGCCTCTGCTTCTGTGTCCAGATTATTTTTAATAATATGTCTGACTGTCTTATGCACTTCATGTGTTTCTGTGTCTCCCCTGTCTGATATGTTCTGCTTGTACTTTTAGGTTATCCCCTGAGTTGCATTGCAGTGAAAGTAAAAGAAAGTCATACTAAGTTTCCAGTCATAGTTATAACATTCCAGCTGAAAATTCTATAAATTTTCCTGTGTGAATTGGTAAAAGGAGAAAGGTTTATAGTTTAGACCAGTGGTTCTCAACTTTCCTAATGCCCCGACCCTTTAATACAGTTCCTTTTGTTGTGGCAACCTCAGCCATACAGTTATTTTCATTGCTACTTCAAAATTTCAATCAGTATATGTTTTCCGATGGTCTTAGGTGACCCTTGTGAAAGGGTCATTTGACCCACAAGAGAAGATATCCACTTTGAAGAATTTAATAAATTAGATGACCCTACCCTTTTCCCATTTTTGGGGCTGTTCTGTTCTGTACCAAGTTTCTTAATAATTAATATAATTTCAAGACAACTTTGATTAGTTATTAATATTAATATTTTATCTTGAACACTTTGCTTCTCTAAAGTTCATTACATGCACTTTCATGAGTACTTCATTAGTTAACAATATATCATTTGTTTAACAATTGCCAGGCGAAGATAGCATTTTTACAAGGGGAGCGGAAGGGACAAGAGAATCTGAAGCAGGACTTAGTGAGGAGAATAAAGATGTTGGAATTTGCTCTCAAGCAGGAAAGGTAAGACTGAAAGTAGAGTCTTCATCTTCTCAGCGTTCACAGATTGTAAACTCCAGTGACAAGTTCTGGTTGTTCGTCCACTTCTGGACTTTGATCTTGTTCCAGAACTTGAGTTTTGCATGCACATCTGTTTTGCATATCTGGCTAATTGTTGATTCCTTGCCTCTTAGGCAGATATGAAGCCTTCATTAGCAAACAGAGGAACAGAGGAAAAAACGGACAGAAAGAACACCAAGTAGTAATAGCAAGTGGTGTCATTGGTGGAAAAACTGCAAATAAAAGGAAAATATTAAGATGCTTGCGAGATGAGATGCCCGCGAGATGAGATGCCAACCTGACCATTTGAGATCAAGGGAATAATGATACTGTCGGACAAATTGTGTGAACGACGCCTTATACTAGATTCATCGAGAAACAGCAGGTCAAATGGTTTTGTCATCTTGTTAGAATGCAGCCAGATAAAATGTTATCACAAGCACTACAGCTTAGAAGATCAAGAGAATGGCCGCAAAAATATGGATCGACAAAATCAAAGACACTCTACGCCTTCACATCATGGCAATAGCCAGTGGCAGCCAGGTGCAATAGAATTATTCCTTCCAAGGATGCTCAGCTGCAGAAGTAGTTTATGATGATAATGATTTAGAGGAAACAGTTGTACAAGAATTTCAGTCAAGACTTGCTTTCCCAATACCTTGTACATTCCCATGAACATGGTGTCTGCATCTTCAGCAGTCAGCACAGAGATCTAATTCTGAGTGTACCAGTAGCAATTCATGTCCTTCTTGCTTTTAAGTAAGTAAGAAAAACATTAAAAAGTAACATTTAGGAGAAAAATCTTCATCAGCAACAACATCAACAGAAGACAAATTAAACAACTGCAGTTAAGCAAAATGATGTGTAAAACATGTACATTAAATATATATAGCTTAAACAGATTTAGATACTTGAATGTCTTTAATGTAAAGTTACTATCTTTTCTTTGGCTGTCACTTTGATTCCTGTTTCTTTCTGAAAGGCATTGCAGGTCTTCTTGTCTCGTACTGTCGAAAATTCGTGGCTGGAACGAACAGCAAACAAAGATAAAAACTGCTGCAACCAGACGCGGCAAAGATGAAGACTGCTGACGCGCTGTAAATACATGTCATAAGAAGTGCCAACAAGCGCACGCTTTTGCGATGCACTCTAGAAGGGGAAAAAAGTACCCCAACCTTATCCCCCTGGAAATTTTTTGAATTTCTACCGTGACGCCATAGAGTAAGTTAAAATTATTGTACCGGAAACACAATTGACTTAACCATAAGACAAGAAAGGCAGAATCCATAGCTTAGGCGTTGCGAGTTCGGCTTGTAATTCCAACGTACCGCGATCGAAACTCACTGCTGGCTGCATGTATTTTTATCCTTGTATGGGGCGTCGCAGGTCGGCCCAGCCTAAAATGGGTATGTCCTGGGGAAGTAAAGGGAGCCGGTGTAATGCTGACTATATTACCCATCCTAGTGCCGATTGGTCTGTAAAAATATGGGTGCTCTTCCCATATGCCCGATGCCCTAAAGACATGAAAAGGGATCTTTACTTTGCTATAAGGCAAGAAAGAGATAAGAAATTGGTTTTTATGATGAACCTATGGTGAGTTCCTTGGTATTCAAAAAGTTAAATCTGTTCTGTGGACCACCAAATGGGAAACACTAGCATGACATATACAATGTTCCTCCTCAGAGCTAAGTACCACAAGCTGAAGTATGGTACTGATTTGAATCCAGAAGATTTAAAACCACCATCTTTTGACAAGGAAAATAAAGGTATTTTGTTAAAATCGTGTTTATTCTAGCACAGTTTAATTAATTGTCTATTAGATCTTACTTTTCTTTGATCCTTCTGTCAGGCCCGTATCCTTGAATGTCTTGTGGATAAATTTTGGTCTGTTAGATTGTAAATGATTTGCTGTTCAAATGTGAAATGCTTGGGCTGCGGGCAGTAGATAACTTTAGGATTAATAATATAAAATGTTTTTCTTTAAAGGCATCAGCGGCTTTTAATAGGGTTTAGTTTTAAAACCAAGATACACTTTTTCACTTCTAATGTTATTTTAGTTTTAACATGTGCCATAGAAAGGTGGGGAACCGCTAGGGACATGGAACAAAAGTTGAATACATTTGAAAACACATGCTTGAGGAAAATGATGAAAATAAAATGAGATGAATTCAAAAGGAGCAAAGAAATAAGAGAAATTTCTAGGCAACCACTAGTATCAACAGTTATGACAGAAAAGATGGTGCTTTATTGGACCTGTCCTAAGAAGCCAGCAGAGAATCACTAAACAGGCATTGGAATGGGAAATAAGAGTTATTAAGGAGGTGAGGAAGCCCAAAAGAAACCCTAAAATGAATGTTGATACGAGAGGCCAAAGCTGCTAGACTGGATTCCATGCATGATACTCAAATTAGAAACAGAATGGAATGGAGGAATAGACCGTAAGCCCTGTATGACATAATTTGGCACAACAGGACAATGAATGAGAAGCCTTGATGAAAGCTGTTGTGCAGTCCAGATCTCCCCCTGTGCCATACAGCTTTGTTGTGATTCAGGTTGGAACAGGCCGGATGTTCTGTCTGTTAGTAGCATATAGTCTACAGTGTTGGAGTACCTACTCTTCATTTTCATGGGCAGAGTTGCAAGGACATACCTCTTGTGTTTCTGGTACTGAAGAACTTGAATAATCTTCGCAAAGTTACTTGTGTCTTGTCCTTAGTCTGAGTATGATAAATTAGATCATCTTGAGAGTCGATGAAGCTAGTCTTGTAGATAAATGTTGGTCTGTTAAATAACTCATTGTATCCATTATGCTCTTCAAATGTGAAATTCTTGGGCTGCCAACAGTAGATAAACTTTGGGATTAATAATATGAAATATTTTTCTCAACTTCTTTTGTGTCACTCATTCAATAACAATTTCACTGTTGTAATTCTTATTTTTAGTTCCAGTTGTTGAATAGTGTTATTATGTTAACAATTTAGAAAACATGTTTATTACTTTTGTTGCTTTAAACAACTGCTTGGATACACAGTCAAAGTAACTACTTGGGGTAACAACTGATTGGGATGGATAATTTAATTAATAGCTGCTTGGGACAGGTCTCCTCGCGTTGTCTTCTGATGATCTAGCTTTTGTTTCAGAGCCAGCTTGTTGGTGCTTTTCCTTTTTGTTAGCTTGGTTGTGTATCTAAAATTTTTAATGTGCTTTCCCATCCTTTTTGTTGCTTCCATTAGTTAGTTAGTCTTTCCTCTTGGGCCTAGGGTGGTGCATACGACAGAAGTCATAGCTCTCCATATCTGGTGGTTAGTTGCCACCTACTTTAGGTCTTGGATGTTTGTTAGGCCTATGATTGAGCCTTACCTGATATTTCTACATAGAGTCACTCTTGGTCTTCCTCCGTTTTCTTTTCTCTTCAGATGTCCTTATGTGGGCTTGGTTAGGAAGTGTCTTATCCATTCTGAGTGCATGGATGATGTAGTTTCAGCAGTGCTTTCTTATACAATTGGATTCATTGTCTTGCTTGGTCTCTTGTCATATCTTGTATGGATCTGAAATCTGTCCATTGGAGATTTCGTATTTTTCTAAGACATTTGTTCTCAAAACTAATTTTTTATCTGGAGCTACCGTTGCTTTCCAACTCTCGCATCCATAAGTAAGCTTGGAGTCACAACAGTTGAAGATAAGTTTTGCGTGATTGCTGAGTGTCTTTGACTTCCAGATATTTGACAGTTTGTTAAAGGTACCAATTACCAGTGCGATTTTTATAAATTTCTGGCGCTGAGTCCCTTTTAGAGAAATTAAGAAGTTTTAACGAAGCATCATAACATTTAGAGCTAGAAATCTGATTCTAAAACACGGGATGTTTTACGACGGCGACTTTTCGTGTCATCAGTCAGCAGTCTTAAGGCAAGCTAGAAGGAAACACGTCCCGCCATCTTGACCCAAACCATTGCTATTATTAGGATTCCGTTATTGGTACTAGTTGTCAGTCAGGATAGGCAGAATACCTATAATAATGAGACAAGGAAGGGTTAATCACATTCAACTGGATAGTATGAAAATCAAATGAACAGAAACATACAAGTACTTGGGTGCAAACTTCAACTGCTTCAACATACTAAGAGAAGAAATGCAATATAGTCTATACTATAAGTAAAGTATACTATGCTCTACAACAGAGCTATTAAACTGGTGGCCTGTGGGCCAGATGTGGCCCACAGAGGCCTAGCATGTGGCCAGTGGATTATTGCCTGTTGTATTATATCAGCAAAGTTTCTACGCTGGGCTAAGACCTCTGGCCTGCAACGATCCCCATTTTCAACATTTTGGTTCCTGAGTAAACTTAGTAGAATAGCATTGCTCTAAAACATCTTCTAAAATCAAGTCTCTGTCTCAAAACACAAAGATCAAAATAAATACAATGTTGTGATAAGACCAGTTGTTTTGTTTGGCAATGAAACTTGGAACACAGCTGAAAGAGATGTAGCTTATTGCTAATTTTTTTAAACAGTCTTAGGGCGAAACTTTGAGCCCATCAGAGATGCAGACAGCGGGAAATGGAGATTGGGAAGCAACAATGAAATTCATAATCTGTTCAGATCACCATTGATCACTGGCGTAATGAGAGCTAATTGACATGGCTGGGGCATATTGAGAAAATGTCAGATGTCATAGTGGCGAAAACTATACACAGAGGGGGTTGAATAGTCTTAGACCACAGGGCAGACCAAGAAGACAGAGTGTAATAATATACTGGCAGATCTGTAAACACTCTGTGAGTCACCAAGTAGAGGGAGAGGACAGAGATGATGGGGGTGATATCTGCAACAATGAACTTCAAGGGCCTAATTGCTGAAGAAGAAATAGGATTTAGTCTGTATATTTATATTTTTTGTTTTGTGTTTTTGTTTGTGAACATTAATTATGTAGATGATTGTGTTAGATTTTTTGTTCTTCTACTTTAGCGATTCCCAGACTTGTTTATGTTTTGAGTCACAACCAAATTTTAATAAGGCAAAGTGCTCCACAACACCATACATTTAAACTGGGCTTTTTAATATGGTAAATAAAAATGCTTAGAAAATACATAGATTTTGTCAATACCTAACTTGATTACATGATTTTTGTGGGGTTCTCTGTTAAAAAATTGTTTATAGCTTACCACTTCCTGGCGACCTGCACACAAAACGGTTTTGTGACCTTATATAAGAGTACGACCTTTGTAAACTGTCTTTTCGTAACGAAACAGATTTCTAAGCCCTAGAGATAACTGATGGCAAGAAGAGATAATACAAAATATGCCAGGCTATAAGTTGTGCTAACTATTTGTCTTCTTCAGAATTACAACAGGAAAACATTGCTTTGTTTACAGAATGTTTCTGAATTTTAATGAATAAATAATCCTAATTTTTTAACATCAAGTATTTAAAACTAGTGAAAACATTTTGCTCAAACAAAAATTCAGTACTGCTGTCTGGAGCACAATAAACAGCATCTTGTCTCAGAAACTGAAATATTTTTGTCATATCAAGCGCCATGGCGGATTGGAAAAAAAAATAATAGCAGAAGGCATGGTACCAGGAAGGAGGGACAGTGGCCAACCAATACGAAGATGGGCATAGTAAAAAGTGACTCCTTGAGGATAAAAGTACACGAGATGGTGAAGCTGTGGAGAGACTGAGTTTCTTTCAGGTAGACCGTGGTAATATTGACGTTCTGCAAAGGGCCTGTTACATGATGATGATGTATGAAGCAGAAGCATGAATGACAAAAAACAGTAATTAACTACTAACGTTCAATAACTGGTGCCCACAAAGAATAAAACAGTAGAGGAAAAAATCACTCATGTGGAGCAGTATGAGAGAACTAAATAACTTTCAGTAGAAAGAGTGAGGAAAAAAGATGCTGATGTTGGAAATAACACATATTGGGGAAACTTGATAAAATAACTTGTGTCCTTGTGCTGGAATCCACAAGACTACAGAAATAAAGACAGGCCCAAAAATGCATGGAGAGTGGTATTAGAGAAGCAGGTGGAAAAGATAAGGATGCCTTGGCAGGAGTTGGTTAAAGGTTTCCGCCTAATTGGGGAATAAAGAGTAAAATAAGGAAGCATTATGTGATTGATGAGCTAAAAGAGAGTAATTATAAATCTTGCACAGAAACTAGAGCTCATGGGAAAAATTACTTTAAAAAAAAACTGCTTAGTTTTTTCCTTCTTTCCTTTTTCAAATAACATTTCTGGCATTATCAGTTTTTTTTGTTTTGGTTTTTATTTATTCGATAGATTCCAACAGTTTTCTTGGAAATAACAGTTTTTTGTGTGGTTTTGCTGCTGGGGTTATAGCACAGCAAGTGATACAACCCTCCATCTTTCAGATTTACGTTTGAATTACTCCTAGGCTTAACTCTTTGAGTCCCAAGGAACTCATCTTACGTTCACAGGCTCCATCCTAGAAACCGAATGAACAGAAGATGCTGCGATTTTAGTCTCTCTTTACTACCCCATGGGCATCTCATGCTTAACCTTTTGGGACTAAAAGAGTTAAACAGGCACACCTTCTCTCCTTTAGATCTATTTTTCACAAAGAATTTCTTTGCAAACGAGTTGGATAGGAGGCAGACCAAGAAAACGGAAAAGATTATATATACCCAGACCTACAGACACTTGGAAAGTCCGCAATTAGGAGAAGGCCAGTGGCAGAGATTAATAGAGGTGGGTGTTATCTGCAGCAGTGAAATACAAGTGCTGGTTTTACTAGTTGAGTGACTTCAATATTTATTATTTCAGATGACCAAATAGATGGGGAAATTTCCCTGTCTACTTCATCGGGAACAAGCAATGCCACCTGGCGTCAGGGGCGACAACTGCTTAGACAGTAAGTAAAGTGTTTATGTTTGGTCATTAATTATGTCTGGGTGTGCACACGTGCATGTTTGATTTAGCATGTTTGAGGTTGAATAATCCACTGACTTCCATGCCTGACAACCCTTACATTTTCCCCAAAACCACACATTTCTAGTGTGTACTAAAAATGCTATAGCTTCACAACTATTTATCATAGATTCATAATATTTTGTATTTTTGCGCAAGATTGAATGGAGTAAAAACTTCAAGAACAAAGAAAATTTTGTAGTCTTGCTTCATATCATCACTCTGTGGCTGTAGATTGGCCAAGTAGCTAAGCGTAACCATCGGGCAATTGCATAACAAAGTGCTGTAGTAGTCAGTGTGTTAAAAGTAAGAGGGTTTATCCTGTATGGCTCAGTCACTCTCTGCAGAGTGGCTGGCTACTTGTGAGAATGTTGTACAAAGCATTAACTCTAGCTGCATCAGTACCAGCCGAGGCCCCTCCCCTGATATCTCCAGAACGCTAAGAGCAGAGTCGGAATCAGAGCACAGATGCAAGAGGCTTAACCACTTCACCAGACACCCATCCCCATGTGGGTTCCGGTGCCTCATTGTGGGGAAAACAAGAGTAGACTCACAGCCTGCACAAAAGCACGTCGTAAGAGCTTCCTTCAAGGTCAGAGTGCATCTGCCTGAGAGTCAGGGGACCAACAGTCTGCATACAAATTAGCCAGATTTGTAAAACGAATGTACACGTAACACTCAACTTCTGGAACAGTACTGAAGTCCAGAACAACCAGAACTTTCCTCTAGTTTACAGCTGATGAATGCAAAGAAGAAGATTACAGAGACCCTCATTTATCATCTAAGTTTGTATTGTGTCCTTAAGAAATAAAATAAGAGCTTCTGAGCTGAAGTGATGTAGAAAGATTATCAAAATAACATGGATAGAGAAAGAAAAAATATTGACATCCTAAAAAATCAGAACTTCAAGGAAGATGGGCTAGTAAACAGCATCTGGTCTCGAAAACTGAAATATTTTTACCATATCAAGCGCCATGGTGGATTGGGAAAAAATAATAGCAGAAAGCATTGTTCCAGAAAAGGGACAGGGACCGACTAGCACGATAATGGGCACAAGATATAAGTGAGACCTTGGGTAGGAAAGTGCAAAAGGTGTGAGAAGAGTTTCTTTCAGGCAGACCGGGATCAGAGTGACATACTTCAGAGGACCTGTAAGATGATGATGATGCTGTTTGTAATGTATGTTTAAATGTAGAGGTGCTGAACCATACATATTGGTTCACAGACCGGGGCTCACATTGCTGTCTGTCTACACCTTTCCATGGTCATCCTAGATACAAGTACCCAACCGGGGGCCTGGCCAACATAGATTGATACACAGATAGATGGATAGACAGACAGACAGACATACCATACAGATAGATAGGGTCAGCATTACTTGTGAAGCTGAGGTGCATCTGGCTGAGAGCGGAGGAGCGAAAAGTCAGTAAGCCAGATCTGTAAAACAGATGTGCATGCAACACTCAAGTCCTGGAACAAGGCCAAAGTCCAGAAGTGGATGAACAACCAGGACTTTCTGCTGGAGTTTACAGAAGCTGATGAATGCGAAGTATAGTAGTTTTATGTGTGCATGCATGTCATATGCTTGCATGTGTTTATGTGAAAGACTTACATGTAAGATTTAGACTCCTGCAACTTTCATAATTTTTGGTTTCTTCTGCCTTCTATCCCCCAAAGGAGCAGATGCTTTCATCATCTTATACTCTCTTACTTAACCATCCTGTTGTTTGCTATCTCTCATTCTTTGCATGAGTTAGGTTGCACTGTTTCATCAGGTCTGTGTGGCCTAGTACACCTGACTTCAACAAGCATTAGGTTTGGGTTTGTTTTCCATAGTGTCTCACTGTCCCGTCTACCTACAAGGCAACCAGTTTTTTGTTCTTCATTATCTGGTTCCTCTTCCTGGACATGTCTGACGTAGGAGATCCCACCAGTAACTAGGCTACCATTAGCAAAACTCTGGGTTACAGGAACATAAAGCCCCTCTACCACTGCAAGATGAAAACAGTAATAATGCAATTACTTTTGTTGGAGGGGATGGGGGCCTTTGAAGCAGAGGATTTCAGGCCTAATGGCTGTTGCTGGCACAGTGGACTGTGCAGGTGAAGATATTTTTCCTTGACAGAAAAATCCCCAGTCGTACAGAGGATTTGAAACCAGATCTCCTGCATGAGAGAACAGCATTTTTAATTGTTCAGTCAGTGACTCCTCTTTGAGTTCAGTTTTGTAAAATAAAAAAAGATTTTTCTTTTAAAAATGTTTCTAAATTTATTACTACTATTAAGTATGCCGGTGTTGTAAATCAAAGAACTGACACAGCTGTTTTAATTTGTTAAGCTTTGTTTATATTTTTTAAAACTTTAATTTCGTTTCTTCTGTAGATATCTACAGGAAATTGGTTATACTGACACCATCATTGATGTCCGGTCGGCTCGAGTTCGCTCCCTTCTAGGCCTGCAAACCCAGACAGGAGATGCAGACACTGACATCTCTCAGTCCATACTGGTCAATGGAGAGCAGTCCAACAAACGAGACCTTCAGGGGAAGAGGTAAATTTCCTCAGTGCATGGTCTTGGCAGCTAGGACGAAATCCTTTTCATTTTAGTAGAACTGTGTTGTAAATGGGGAGCTGCTGTAAGCATAGTGTCTAGATCAGGGCTGTTCAGATAAGTTAACCTAGGGGCCCAAATGTTGAACACATGGATTATCACGGGCTAGATGCCCTAGTCGAAGCATGAAAAAAATCATTAATACAGTATAACTGTCATTGTTCCACTAGTCACTTGCTAGGCCTCTGTGGGGCAGGTTTGACTCGAGGTCCGCCAGCTGTATAGCCCTGGTCTAGATGCTCAACTGTCTTTCTGAAGGTCTTGGGTTCAGTTTTGCTTTGAGGCCGATTTTTTTTTTTTGTTTTTTGTGTTTTGGTTTGTGTTTGTTTTTTTTGTGTTTGTGTTGTTTTTTGTTCATATTTGTGTTGTGTTTTTGTGTTTTTTTTTGTCTTGTTTTGTTTGTGTGGTTGGTTTGTGTGTTTGTTTTTTCTTCTTTGTGTTTTTTGTGTTTTTTGCTTTTGTTGTTCTTTTTCTTCAGAATTGATCTTGGCTGTCAGGTTGACCCAGCCTCAAAGTACCAGGTAATATCCTGGGAAGAAAATTCAGCTGGTTTGATGTTCACCACATCATCCACAGAATGCTGATTACAGATTATGATTACATTTTTGTTTTAAATATGCCGTAAATAAGGCGTGACTGCAGTCCAGCTGATGACATGACGTGTTAAATACTGCAAAGAATATAAGCAGAAAGCTGGACGGAGGCAGTGTGCACAGCCAAACATTTCTGCCAATGTTTTTATCAACGGGGTACTAAATACAGCTCAGACTATGACTGGAAAACTCAGTGGACAAGACTTTGGTTACTTAGAAGCTCTGTTTTCTGACCCTGGGTTGTTTAGAAGCTCTTTTGTCACGTCTGTTGAATTTTCCAGTCACAGTTTGTGTTGTATTAAGTAAGTACGACATTGATAAAGACGTTGGTTATGAGGGACGTGATCTTGTATGACATAGTAGATCGTTATGAGGGAATTGGATCTTATATGGCATAGTAGATGGTTTTAAGGGAATGTGATCTTGTATGGCATAGTAGATGATTATGAGAAAATGGTATCTTGTATAGAATAGTTAGTGGCTATGATTGAATTAGATCTTGTATGACATAGTAGATGGTTATGAGGGTATGTAATCTTGTATGGCATAGTAGTTTATGAGGGAATATATCTTGTTTGGCATAATTGAGGGTTATTAGGGAATTGGATCTTGTATGGCATAGTAGTTGGTTATGAGAGAATTGGATATTGTATGGCATAGTGCACAGTTATTAGGAAATTGGATCTTATATGACATAATAGTTGGTTATTAGGGAATTGGATCTTGTATGACATAATAGTTGGTTATTAGGGAATTGGATCTTGTATGACATAGTATTTGGTTATTAGGGAATTGGATCTTGTATGGCATAGTACACAGTTATAAGGGAATGTTATCTTGTATGGCATAGTGGATAGTTATGAGGGAATGTTATCTTGTATGGCATAGTGGATAGTTATGAGGGAATGTTATCTTGTATGGCATAGTGGATAGTTATGAGGGAATGTTATCTTGTATGGCATAGTGGATAGTTATGAGGGAATGTTATCTTGTATGGCATAGTGGATAGTTATGAGGGAATGTTATCTTGTATGGCATAGTGGATAGTTATGAGGGAATGTTATCTTGTATGGCATAGTGGATAGTTATGAGGGAATGTTATCTTGTATGGCATAGTGGATAGTTATGAGGGAATGTTATCTTGTATGGCATAGTGGATAGTTATGAGGGAATGTTATCTTGTATGGCATAGTGGATGGTTATGAGGGAATGTTATCTTGTATGGCATAGTACAGTTATGAGGGAATGTTATCTTGTATGGCATAGTGGATGGTTATGAGGGAATTGGATCTTGTATGGCATAATACAGTTATGAGGGAATGTTATCTTGTATGGCATAGTGGATGGTTATGAGGGAATGTTATCTTATATGGCATAGTACAGTTATGAGGGAATGTTATCTTGTATGGCATAGTGGATAGTTATGAGGGAATGTTATCTTGTATGGCATAGTGGATGGTTATGAGGGAATGTTATCTTGTATGGCATAGTGGATGGTTATGAGGGAATGTTATCTTGTATGGCATAGTGGATGGTTATGAGGGAATGTTATCTTGTATGGCATAGTGGATGGTTATGAGGGAATGTTATCTTGTATGGCATAGTGGATGGTTATGAGGGAATGTTATCTTGTATAGCATAGTGGATGGTTATGAGGGAATTGGATCTTGTATGGCATAGAAGGTGTTTATGATGAAATGGAATCTTGTATAACATAGTAAATCGTTGTGAGGGAAAAAGGATCTGCTTGTATGATACCTGACTTGTTGCAGTGTTTTGGCATAATTGCATGTAGTCTTTTAACTTACTTTCACAGGGCAGGATTAAAGAAAATTGGTAACATGGCCACTGATAATGCTTTAATTGATGCAGAGAATGCCGTCATGACCACATTTGATTTCCTCAGTACTGGCAGTGTAGTGGATGATGATGATGACTTAAGGTAAGTTTGCATTGTGTTCGCTTGTAAGTCTGTGTTGTTACGTTATCTTCTGGCATGTCTTCTTATTCTTTACATTCACAGTCAGTAAACTCCAGCAGAAAGTTCTGGTTGTTTATGTAAAGATATGATTGACTTCTTTGCCTTAGGTTTTTCACATATAACTCAGTCTGAGGCCGCAGATTGGCTAGCCATCTGCAGAAAGAGTTTGCACAAAGCACAGATTTATAGTTCGCACAATGATCTTTAGCGGCGTCCAGGGCTTAGGTGTTGCAAGTCTGACTCGTAATTCCAACGTACCACTGCTGGCTGCGTGGATTTTTATCATGGTATCGGGCGTCGCAGGTCGACCCAGTCTGAAATGGGTGCCAAGGTGTATGGCCTGGGGAAGTAAAGATGGCCGGCGTAATGCTGACCACATTACCCACCTAGTGCCGATTGGTCTGTAAAAATATGTGTGCTCTTCCCATATGCCTGATGCGCCTGAAGGCGTAAAAAGGGATCTTTACTTTTACATTACTCGCAATGATCTTCATGGGTCTTTGAAAAAAATCGAACTCCTGAACTGACACCCTCTTCTCATTATGTGACCAAAGAACAGTGTTTGTCTCTTTCTTATTGTTTGATATATATAGAGGTCTACTTTCATTAGCTTCTTTCAAACAATCATTGTTAGTTACTCTGGCTGTCAAAAGTATTCGTAACATTCGTCTCAGAAACGACATCTCTGTTGCTTCCAAATTCTTCTTAATTTGTTCGCTGACATTCCAAGATTTGCTGCCATACAACAGAACAGGTTCTATGTAACATTTTAGCACGCTCTTTCTAACATTTAATGAGAGCGATTTATTGCATAAGACATTTTTATTTTCTGAAATGCAGCTTTCGCTTGACCTATTCTGCTATAATCTCTGCCACACATTTTCCATTTGATGAAAGGATTGTTCCTAGATATTTGAATTTACTGCATGAATATGCAGTTGGCTTGACTGGGACAGCAGTCTCCTTCCATTGTTTTTTTCACAATGTGACAGCGATGGGCATTCCTTGAGTTTTCGCTGGCACCGGAACAGGGCTGTTATAGGGCGACCCTATTTGCCATGAAGATGGAACTATACTAACTAACGACTAACCCATTAGAAGAAAATTTTGTAGCTGTGTTAAACTTCTTCATTTTGGTCCTTAGTGATGAGAATGAAGATGGCATGGCAGCTGATGATGAAGCTGAAGAGAGGCTTGAGAGAAAAGGGATTAGACTGAAGGTTAGTTTGAGTGTTTTGTTGGGGGTTTTGTTGATGGTTACAAGTTAATAGGTTTTGTTGATGGTTACTAGTTAAAAGGTTTTGTTGATGGTTACTAGTTAAAAGGTTTTGTTGATGGTTGTGTGTGTGTGTGTTGATGGTTGTGTGTGCCACATTAAAAGACATAATATACTTTTAAAAAACCACACTGGGGATGAAGGATTGAGAGCAAGAGATAGACGATACAGTTGGGAGGACAACATCAGAAGATGGATGAACAGTGGTCTAAGAGAAGATATAACCAAGACAAGAGAGATAGCTTGTTGGAGATCAATTGCAGCCAACCTTCATTCTGGAGGTGGCACCTGATTGATTGACTGAACACAACTGACTAGTGAATGTTGTGGCTAGAGAGCCTTCATCAGTTCATTACATGAATAACACCACCACAGATGCAAACATGACTTAAATCTATGCTTGCATTACTTATTTTATTGGATAACTTTTGTTTCTGTTCATTGTATGCAGTCATGTATTTTGTTTTTATGTGCTCCTGTGCACATTTGTAAAAAGGTGCATATGACCTGAAGGGAAATGCACTATTAGTCTGTCTGCCTCTTTTTTTTCCTTCTTTTTCGCATTTATATCCCTCTTACATGCTCCCCTCTTTTCTCCCACCATCTCTCTCCTAAATATCACCTCTCTCTCTCTCTCTCTCTCTCTCTCTCTCTCTCTCTCTCTCTCTCTCTCTCTCTGTCTTTTTCTCTCTGTCTGTCTTTTTCTCTCTGTCTTTTTCTCTCTATGTTTCTGTCTTTACCCTCAATGTGTAGTCTGTCTTCCACTCCTTCCATGCCACCCCTCTTTGTCTGTCTCTCTTCCATGTCTAATTCCTCCATAATCCCCCACCCGCTTTCCCTCTCCCCTGTTCTCTGTGCTCACTCCCTCTATACTCTCTGCTTCCTCTGTGTGTATTTACGCGATTGCATGTGCACACACACACACACCTACATATATATATGTATAATGTGCATGCATGTTTGACTTCTGATTTGTGGTACATTTTATTTAAACTTAGAATGACAACAAAGAAAGTCTGGCAGGATTGGATGATAATGACCCAGACACTGTAGAAGCACTTGCTGAGTTTCATTTTCTGGAGTCAGAAATGGTGGAGAGAGCAGGTGAGCAATGAGCTTGTTGTGCTTCCAACTAGGGCTGTGTTGTCACTCTCTGCTCCTTGTCTCCTTCACTGCATCACCTGTGTTAGTTGGGGGTCATGACCCCTGAACCTGTCTGTCATTGGTTATAATTTCACTTCTGCCAGCCAGCCATGAATTTTTCTAGTAATTTAACTCTTGCAGATTTGGCAACTTGCCATACTTTCATTGGCCACACTATGCAGTGTAGATTGAATAATTGAAGAAATAAATGCTTATATTTTATTTTCAGAGAAAAGATTTGTTTTGTGGTACATATGTATTACAAAACTTAACTTTGTAATAAAATGAGTGAAGCTCTATAAGTAAAAGAGCATGTCATGTTTCAGCAACAGATGTTGGCTGCCAGTTGTAACAGTGAAAAGATAAATTGTTTACCTTAAGCGTCATTGTTAATTTATTTTTCTCTCCCTCCCTGATATCAATGCTTATGTAATATTTATGGTCTCCCACCTGTTCTTGCACCATTTCTTGCATATCTTCGTCTCGTGTGCTACTTGTGTCATCTGTTGTATTTTGTGTGTGCATTAAAACTATCATATCAGCTCATCAGTTATTCACTTGTCTGTAGCTACTGCTGCTGGGTTTACACGGACTTGTTTGCTGTCGGCAAAGTCAGATTTTTTAAACACTTATATATTGAAGTTTTGACCTAAATTTGTAGCATTAAATCTCTTGATGTGATGTGAAGGTTAAGGAGAAATCATCGCGTTAATCTCTAAATTGCTGACATATTTAAAAATCTGTGTGCAAGTCTTTGGATTGAATAAACTGTTATTGCTGCTGATTTTTTTAACTGCATATTTTGAGGTGTAGTTGCGGATTACAGAAGTTGGGTTTGCAATTGCTTTTTTAAGAATTATGCCTATTTAGAGGTAGTTGAACTTAATTCTGTTTTAAACTGGCAGCAATGTTGTGTAATGTTGTACTAGACAGTTCCCATCTGTGTAAACCCATGTTGCACAGAATTTGCTCGTTGATTTTACCGTGTTGATAGACTATTAATCTCAAGGAAATGTTATGTTGTAAATATTCTTCTAATGGATATTTGGGGTAATTTTCTTTTATAGTAAAAATTATTAACTATGTTTTCATCAAACCATTTCCTTTCTTGCTTTTGTTTAAAAAAAAAAATTTTTTTTCCTTAAACACCTCTTAGTAAACAAACAGATTGTCTCTTGTGAACTCTTTGCATTGTTTGCTGTAAAATTACTATTGGTATTAACACAGGTTCACATAAAAGTTTTTTGTTTGTTTGTGTGTTAAAATAATAAAGTTATTTAGAAAATGTGAGAGCATTTGCTTTATGACTTCTTAAAGCCTACATTATAGACAAGGTTTTTGATCTGTTTTTGTTTCCATATAATTGTAGAAAGTTATTTGGTAAATTTTTTTTTTATTATTGACAAAATTAAATATTAGCTGCCATTCCAGGAGAATACACAGATGGTAGTAATGAAGAAAACATGGCAGAAGCAATTAGAAAGTTAACTTGGTAAACATTTCCTACTGCAAAAAATATTTCAAATTTGAGGAAAGTTCATTTTCTGCTGAATAGTAACAATACAACAGACAGTTATTGTGAGCACGTAAATTATTGTTACATGATTAACCATTACAAGAATGATAGAAATCTTTAGAGAGCGGTCTGGTTTTGCGTTGGGACTGAAGCGATAAATAAAGTAATGGTTGTTTTTTTTTAAATTAAAAAAAAAATAATCTATGGGATGGTTTCACTGTAAGACAAAAACATATTTTGTCTGCATTTAACCGTGCATTCCTTTCAGTTTAGCTCTCTCTCTCTCTCTCTCTCTCTCTCTCTCTCTCTCTCTCTCTCTCTCTCTCTCTCTCTCTCTCTCTCTCTCTCTTGATGTACCCCACCAGGACATCATACAAGCGATAAGCACCCAGCGACACAAAGTGTCACCATGCGGATGAGGATCACCGGTGGAGAGGTCCCAGAAACCCCTTTCAGCCGTCTAGGCCACATTTATGGCCCGGCTATATTCGGGGCCCCCGACAAAAGCGATGGTGGGGCTTCAAATAACATTCAGCCCTGTCTCCTTTGCCTGCCTGCTGTAGGAAGCTCTTTTCTTTGAGCAGGAATGTACTGTCATCTTGTGCTGTTACAGAAGTTGAGGGCAGTTTTCTGTGCCTTGAGGTGTATTGCCTTTTTGTTTTGTAGTTTTTTAACTACAGTGTGCATGAAGCATTTGATACAAATATTTTAAAAACTACCTTCACGCCGACTACCTTTTCATCCCAAGATTTTACCTGTACCCATTTTAGGCTGTTTACCTGAGAGTCAAGGTCATATTTTAGAAAAAAAAATTCATTGCAGTGTGGCTCTGAAGCCAGTGACTTCAGGCCAGCAGGTCAGCGACTAGCCATTATGCAACCACGGCTCCTGCTGTACTAACTGCTAGACCTAAATTTCATTAACTGGAGTGCCAATCATGGAAAATGTGGTCAACATCACACCTACAGCCTTTGCTTCTCACATTCGATGGTCCCTAGTTTTGTTTTGGTCAGCCTTGGAGGGGAGGCCAATCCTTTTAAAGATATCTCTGCTTTCTTCTTCTTCCTCCTCCTTCTCCTCTTTCTGCTCTTCTTCGCATTTAATGGCTGTAAACTCTAGCAGAACGTTCTGGTTGTTCACCGGCTCTTGGACTTTGGTCTTGATTTAAAACTTTTCACGCACATCCGTTTTACAAACTGGCTTATTTGTATGCAGACTGTTGGTTCCTCGCCTCTCGGGCAGATGCATGCCACTGCCCTAATTAGTCAGCTTTTACAGCATGCTTGTTAGGGGTCACCGGGTCTGTCTGTCTCCCCCCCCAAACACACACATAAATAGAGAGAGACAGGGCACCCCACCCTGGAACTGGCACAGAGAAACATCACACCATCAGCCTTTCCATTTTTGACAGGGTCAGCCTGGGAGTCCAGGTCAGTCTTATCTAAAAGTATCCCTGCTTTGAGAGGGATTTCAACACATGGCGACTGGACTGAGAGGGGCACACACTGTGCTACCGCAGCTTTCTGTGCTTGCTTGTTTGTGTCTCACCTCCATCATTCCAAACAGAAGTGTTCCATTGTGCTGTTGTTAGGGTTGGGAATCACAGCCCATGGTGATAGGGATTAAAGCCAGGATAAAAGTTCCTCCTCTCCATAGCAGAAAGCCGGGGCCGTATTGTAAAGACCATGGGTTGGTCACTCACGTACCATATATTATTTTCTAATTATTATAATATAAAATAGAGATGAATTGTAATTATTTAGCCAGTCATTAATTTTTCATGTATATATATATATATGTATTTTTTTTTACTTAAAAAAGGTATAATTCAGTGCCAAACTGTTTGGTCTGGCACAGTCTGGCCCATGCCCCATGTAGGGTGGGGGGTGGGATTTGAAAATGGCTCCTCCAGAGTTTAAATTACATAGAGGGCGTAATAGTTTAGAAAGACTTAGGTGGGGTATGGCACACACCAAAAAGGTTGGGACCAGATCAGTCAGTTTTTTTAATGCCAGCTCTCTTTTAAAAAATACATTTTGAAAGCCAGTAATTATGTTTTAAGGGATTTTCCTTTTCAGTCATCACAGGAGTCATACTACTTAGAATTTATTTTTGGTGTAGTCGGAACACATTTTCTGATGAGTCTCAGCCGTAAATAGAAACTATGTGCATTTTTAAAGTTTCATTATGTGAGTTAAGAATTTTTGTGGCCTGTTGAAATGAGTGGACAGGAATAAATTGTCATGTACCCTGTGTGGGTTCTGGGGCCCTATTATAGGGAAAACATGAATAGACCCACTGCCAACCCAAAAGCATGTCGTAAAAGTCGACTAATTGGGATCTTCCTTCAAAGTCAGAGTGCATCTGCCTGAGAGGCAAGGAACCAACAGTCTGCATACAAAGTAGTCAGATCTGTCAAACGGATGCACATGCAACACTCAGGTTCTGGAACAGGACTGCAGTCCAGAAGTGGACGAACAGCCAGAACTTTCCACCAGATTTTACAGCCGGTGATTGCGAAGAAGAAGAATTGTCATGTTCAAAGTGTTTCAGAAGAGGTTAATCAGTTCATTGTGGTTTTGAAGATTGTGGTGACTGAGAGGTATAGAGGCTGTCCTCAGATAATAATTTTTAAAGCATGTTGAGATCAATTGAATGCTAATTTTCTAGAGAAGCTTGATGACATAACTCATTTAGTTTGCTTTGGAGGTCTCCCAGATGATGAGGTTTGATCCCTGAAAAACTGCTGCTAGGGCTAGTGTTGATGTATTGTGCAATCTCTTGCTGGCTCTAGCAGCCAGTTTGTATCTCTACAGGGAGAGATGTAGCTTTATGGGATAAAACTGGCCTCAGGGAAGTTCATCCTCTTGCTATTTTTTTCTTGTCTGATGTATGAAAAGTACTTTGGATACCTAGTTTCGTTGGGCAGTGGTGTGAAATAGGATGTTCTCTGTGCATGTTGCTCTGGAATTAAAACTCTTTAGGCACCAGAACATTTAGCTGGACAGTTTCAAGGTAGCAATAAGTCTCAGTGGATATCAACCATGTGTGATAGCATTAGTGTTACATGTGAAGCCACACAAATATAACGTTTTTTTTTTTTTTTAGTTTTACTGGGCTAAACACTAGATAACATCTTTCTGGTTTGATAATCCTGAGCAGTAGCTGATCACACATGGCACATTAGTTGGGACTGAAATAGTTGAGTCTGAATCTGGCAAGAAACCAGGTATAAGCATGTGTGTAGGACGTATGCACACCTGGGACAGTCATCTGCATCATAAGACATTTGCTGTGGGAGACGTCGCATCAATAGGTGTCCTAGGATGTCGATTCTTAAATCAGTAAAAACCTCTAGATGTTTGGGAATAGAGAGCAGACCATATATCACTGCCTTGGCACATTGTCAGAATAAGAAATCTCACCCGAAACAGTATTTGTGGCAGGGGCTAGGCTAACATGTCTAAGATCTCAAATGAAGAAAAGAAATGTATGATGTCAGTTACTTCATTCAAGTGAATAAGTTTATTCTTGCCTCATTTATGAGTCTGTAAGTTGCTTAATTTGATATAATCTGATGATGGATAGTTTATGAGATAGCGGTGGAAGGTAAAGGTGAAGTCGGGAGATGAGAGCCAGCGTCATTGCACAAGGTTCTAAACCATACATGCTGTGCCACCAGTGCGGATAGCTGATAAGAAACTGTCCGCTTGTGTCGCCGCACGCATGTAACTCCCTAGCTACATCGCCGTTCCTCAATTTACCCCAGAGTGTTAACTCTGGTACCCATTACCTAGAGGCTGGGTGAACCTCGGGAACCGTCCAATTTTGAACACCGGCCATGGACTGCAGCGAGTTGCAGCGGAATTTGAAAGTGAGTTTCCTAAGGACTGCGCTAATGTGGCCCCCTTAGATAGATGAAATATTGTTGTAGTTAATATTTGCTATTTTTTAACAGTATCTAAGTATATAGCTGGTAAAATCTGGTTATCGAGGACAGTTGCTAGTTTAATTTTTAGTTTCTATAGAAATATATGGTTTGTGTGTGTGTTTGTTCAGAATAATGTTTCACTATGTCAGCATACTGTCATGTGTGCTGCACAGTTTAGGAATGTGTGTGCCTTCTGAAAGTGCATGAAGAATTTTTACAAAACAAGACAGTTTGTGTTTTGCTGTGTCAGTTACTTTCTAGTTATTAGTTAAGTCTTCTCTCCATGTAGATTTCCGGCTCTCACTTTGGAGGGCAAAAAAGAATAGATCAACTACCCGTTTACAAGCGTATGGAAGAAATGTGGATTATTAAGTAAAGGTTTACTGAAATTAGATGTGTTGGGTAGAAAGATGGGGATATCACAGCCTAGCTGTAAACCACAACCCAGCATGCTAACTGCCCTTTTAGGAGATGAATGCAGAAGTTACATCTCTGACTTGAGAAATTCTGCAGAACAGTGGCTTTGCAATCCTTTCTGTAAACAGATTTAGTTCTAGTCATAAATGATGTTTGCTTGCCTACTGGACCAGTGGTCTTAGGTTTGATGCTCTTTATCATCATCATTGTTATCCTGTTGTGCCATTTTATATCACATAAGGCTCGCAGTCTGTCCCTCCATTCTGTTTTATCTTGTGCAGTCAGTTCTTCTTCTGCGTTCAGCTGTGTCCGTTTACAGCAAGGCTGCCATATTTGCGCCTTCTGGCCAACACATCTGACTTCTGCAGACATTTATCGACCGGGTTAGCCTTCCTGGTTAGTTGTCGTGGGACATTGCACTGTGCAGTCAGTTCAATATCATGGATGGAATCCATTCCAGCACTTTTGGTCTGTCTTGTCAACGTTCATTTTTGGATTTCTTTTGGATGTCCTCGTGTCCTCTTTATTTCCCATTTGAGTGCTTGTTTGGTGATTCTCTGCTCATTTGTTCTGAGGATGTTTCCAGTTTTGAGTGTCATTTGGTCTTTAAAAATATGGGTCTAGTACCATGTACTTGGGAGTTCCGTGGTGTAGTAGAAAGACACTCACCTGCGTGTCGGAAGACATTTTAAAAAAATGACCCTGGCTTCCAGGTCGGCTCAACCTTCAGTGGGAACCAGGTATAGTCCTGGGAGGCAGTGAACACGAAGAAGAAGAAGAAGCAGGCAAGTGACTTATCACTGCTATTTCAGATGTGTATGGTTACAGACACATTTCATTTAAGTTCAAATTTTTTTTTTCTCAAGTGACTTCTCAAAATGTAACTGCTTTTCAAATACAGTTCTAAATCATATATAGCTAAACGATCCCTGTGTATAAAAACTAGTAATCAAGAGCCGGCCATTCAGAAGGCAGTGACAAACTACTGACCGTAAAGTTGCCCTGTGAGATTACAAACAGACAAAAGTGCTGAAGTTGGTTCTGCAGTATCCTGTAAAGGATAAGCTACTGACCTTTTTTTTTCCTCTCTAAATACAGAGTGCACACTATTTTTTTTTTTAACTCTCTTGATCTATTTTTCTAGTTTTTATCCAGGGAATTTTTTCTGCCGAACTTTCAGTTATCCTTCCGCCTTTCATATTTTGGGGGGCGATATATGGTTTAGTATGTGTAGACAATGTGTACCGGGAGACCCCCAAAAAAATGCTGTGTCCGTCCAAAAATCTCTTTGCCTGTCACTTAGTCAAAGTGTTGATATCATTGCCCTGGTGTCAAACAGAGAAGCATGACTCTCCGGCTGGTGAGGACGAGGAGTGGGTGGTAAATCAGCGACATATATCTGAACTCAAAGAGCAGTATAAAAAGGAGAGGAAGGGAAAGAAAAATAGTAAGTGTTGTCACCCTTTGTTGCAGTTGGTTCCTGTCTTTGTGATCCATTTTAATGTGGTAGGTTTTTTTTGTTTTTGTGTGTGTTAAATTTGAGATTTCCTTTGTGGATCAATTTTCAGATAAATGATTCATTTAAGTAAATAAGGTGATATTGTGAGTAGAATTAATATTGAGATGGAAATTAATGTAGTAATCTATAAAGCCTGATAACTAGAATTTAGACTGAAGATAACTTTTGAACCAGTCCTTTATATTTTTGCACACATCAAACTGTTTTTCTCAGCTTTGTGCATTAGTTAGAAAGTTGTTAATTATGGCCAAGTATCAGTGGTTGCTACTTTCTAATTAATGGGTCAGGTTTCAGTAATTTATAGTTTGAGATTAAAGTTACAGGAAACTTTATTTTCTTTTCCGCTTTATTCATTGCTTGTAGTTATAAATTATATGTGATATTTTAGTACCCAAGTTAAACATAGGGAAGGAACACTGCTTGAAAACAAGAAACAGCAGTTTAATTTTTTTGTTTTGTATTTTGTCTAGTTGGTTGCATGTGTCCTCTTCAGGACATTACAAACCCTTCAGTTGGCCGTTGTATGGTTTTACTAGGCAGTTTTACATTAGGCTATTTGCCATTGATTTCCGAATAATATAATGCTCTTACTGTTATTAAATCGGCTTAATGGTCTGCTATCAAATCGGCTGCAGCTGAGTAATATTTTTTCTAGAAAATCCATACATTTTCCGGGTGTGGTTTGATGTCAGTTAAACCAAAATGTAGTCAGTGCCTGTGGCTTTGATTGGCACCTTTCTGTCTTGTGGCTTGTGAAAGCAGTTTTGTAATTCTAACGTGCAGGGTTTGTTTTAGCTGCACAGGATTTTATCAGCAGACCCTTTGTGATAATTTTGACATTGATATGAGCATTGGTTTATGGAATGTAAAAAATAACTTCCTCGGTCGATCCTGTTCTACCAGGGTGTAGAGTTTTGCCAGAGAGATCACTATACTTTTCTATGAGTAGTTTTTATGTGTGTGTGTGGCTTTGTTTCCTTTCCATACCTCTGTCATTCAGAGACTGTCGGATGTTATCTTTACAGCAAACCCTGGGTCATCCTGGGATTCTGGTTCCCTGGTTCTTGTTCCCCCATGCCTGCCATTGTGGCTGATTCTGTCCCATTCTGCAAACATGTTCAGACCATCATAACTGTGACTGATCAACTGCAGTTTGTAAGGCCTGGCATGTAAAATTGCCTAGTAAAATTACAAGCGGCAGCAAATGCTAGCTAGGGTTGGTTTGCGACACCCTCTGCACAATTTGCAATAAAATTTAATTGTTTAAAGTAAAGATAAGTTTTTTCAAGTAAAAACAAGGTTTGTTTCGCATTATGATTGTTACAGTTGTGTGTATTTCTCTTTTTTATTTCTTCAGGATATAATTGATATAATCTTAGGGTTCTGTGTTTTTCTTTGAGCACCATACGCTTGGTTTAATAGGATTAAATGCGTTATTTTTTATGATCAGATGCTTTGTTTGTTAGGATCAAAAATTCATTCATAGAGAATGTTGACAGTTTGAAAGCCTGAGTAGGATTTCACTTTAGTTCCAGTGTTAATAAAATGTTGCATATAATTGAAGTCTTTGTGTCCTGAAGGAAGTCGATTTCCCATTGATTTTAACTTGCATGTTTATGTCCCTCCAGCATTTATACTGTTGACATTGTAATTGCCATTTCTTGTTGTCCTTGCATCAGCATGTTGCAACTTTATGACAACTGGTTTTCTTGTATGCACATTTATTGTGTAATGTATCATTTGCAGGCATACACTGTTTCTGCTGTTTTTTTTTTTTTTTTTAGCTTAGAGATTGTTTTTGTGTCATAAAAACATTCTTATGGAAACGCATTTGTAGAATGTTTGAGACTGCATCATTGCAGACCTTTAAGTAATGACTCCTAGGTTTGTATGTATGTGTGTGTGAGTGTATATATATATATATATATATATATATATATATATATATATATATATATATATATATATATATATATATATATATATATATATATATATATATATATATATATATATACATACATACATATATATATATATATATATATATATATATATATATATATATATATAATGTGTGTATATATATATATATATATATATATATATATATATATATATATATATATATATATATATATATATATATATATATATATATATATATATATATATATATATATGTATATATATTTCAAAGTATTGCATGAATTACAGACAAATTTCTGCCTCAGAACTTTATAAATTGGCTTTTAGTAAACTTATCATTATCGTATTTTTTATTTGTTGCTGATTATCGTTGATTGATTTGGATATGTTTCTGTTTGTGCTAGCAGAAATACTATATATTATTTATCTGTTTATGAATGTTACATTGCTGTTTGCTCTGTGGCCACCGTGCCTTTCAGGGCCGACCCGGCATGCTTTGCAGGCCATGCTTGCCAACCTGGGTAGTGAAGAGGAGACAACCACAGCTGAAGATGATTCTCAGTTGAACACAGGTGAAGATTTTCATGCTGGTAGGACTCCCATATCTAGCACTGCATCTTATAGTCTCCGCTGCGCTGCCTACTCATGCTATTATTAGGCAGATAAAAGGGTTTAAACCACCCAGACATCATGTTTTAATTTGTCATCAAATATCTTGGTAAATATGTCAATGAACGCATTGTTACATTAATTTGGGTTATTAGATTTCCGACTGGGAGATTTAAACTTGGTTGTTTATCCATCAAGTTACTTGTTAAAATTGTCGTAAGAGTTGGTAAATGTCCCAATGAGACACATGTTAACATGGCTGTTTTGTGTCATCTATACCTTGTTAATTTTGTCTTTTAGATTTCTAGTCAAAGTGTATTTAAGCATTTTTTAACATTTTTTTAAACACCAAAACATATTCCTCACACATTTTAGTGTACATTTAAATTCCTTTAATGCCCATCTTAGCTAATAGGAAATGAGCAAGGGTAAAACAAAAGGGTAAAGATTTGGAATAAAACCCTGACCTGATCTATAATTGTGGGAGGGCAGGGCAAGCCGTGAGTGCCTATGCTTATCTGTGGGGCACATGATAGTTACTCAGTGCTATACATTTATTTCCTCCTTGTTCGTGCAGTATTTTTGTCAAAACCATGTTGCCTTATCCAACTGCATAATACAGTTAAAAAGTATCAGATTTTTGCGGTAATGCTTTTGTTCCCTTTTTTTAACTTGCATTTAAATGGCTGAAACATATTGTAATATTTTCCGTTAATGGTGGTCTGTAGTCAGTGATAATAACCCATATGATTCCACAGTTCCTAATTTTTTTTTATTTTTTTTTACTTTAAATTAATTTTAAAATTTTTAATTTATGCTTCACGAAAACTCAGTTTATTCAGATAATTTAAAGCTAACTTTAAAAAAATATCCAAATCATGAACATTTTCTCTCACAGTGGTGGTCAGTAGTCGGGGTGAATCAGAGAATCAAGGGTTTTCCGGTTATTAACTATATGATTTTTATTTGAAGTTTGAATTAGTTTTTAACACATTTAGTAGTTAAACTAAATTTCTTTCTCCAGATCATTAACATTTTATTTGATATTATCTGTGGATACTAATCAATAATCAGGTTTTTTCCTTCTCATATTTTAAAAAAACCCAACAAATCCTTGATTTTAATTAACTGTTGTGGTGTAGCGATTAGTACATTATCTAGCAAGGGCTGTATGGTTTCATCTTTAATAAGCAAAAGCATGACTTTGGGTTAATTTGGTAAAATGCTTCTTCTTCTTCTTCACCTTTTCTTTCTTGTCTGTTAGATACCTTAGCAGAGTTTCGGGTGGGGCTGTAAGGGTCTTCTATGTGCTCTTTCTGATATGGCCAAACCATCCCATCTGTTGCTGTGTGGTGAATTGTATGTCTGGTGTCAGTCGTAGTATTCTTTTGTCTTTATTTTTAATTTTCTCTATTCCAAATGGGTAAAAGGGGAACTGGACAGTACTCATAATTTTCATGTTTCTTCTGATTAACATGAGTAAGTAAGCCCACCACCCTGTGTCATTTCCTTATGTACTATATCTTAAGGCATAAAACACCTCTTTCTGGCAGCATCTGCAATTGAATGCTTATTTGCTTTTTTTCTATAGATTATTTTGAATAAAAACATTCCAGCCTTTGTTGGAGTTCTGTAGCCATAGAGACCAACTACTGAGCATTTGAACCCACATAGTCATATCTGCCATTACCCTTAAAAGATTGGTTGGCACATTGTGTTGTGGTCTCCAGCAAGGCTGTGATATGTAAACCTTCCGGCCCAACACTTCAGGTTTCAGCACAGCCACCTTTTGTGACATGCTGGAGGTGGGTAGGTAGGTGCTTTGATGGGGGGTGGGGGGGGGGGTGTAAAAAGTCGTCGCGTTCAACTAGCATCCTCGAAGGAGAAGCTTTAGGTTACAGTTGTGACTAGGTTATGTGCACCATATAAAATGGCTATTAGAATTGCTCGCCACCAGGAGCCCAGAAAAGGACCCTTGCAGTGTTGCTGCAATCAGTGAAGACATACCCAAATACTGTCCTGACCGATGACAAACTTGTTTACCGGCGAGCCAGTGGACAACCCGCTCACGGATGATGGGCTGGTTAGGGGACAAGGGGGTCTCATTTTGTTTTTTCCAAACTTAGGGTCCGGAACGCACATATGTTGTCAGAAGTGTATCAGTAACATCAGCACTAGGGGGGAAAACAGTTCTACATAACAATAAATGTTACTGTACTGATGGGTTTATGAGTGTTAGCAGACTTGATCGGTAGACTAAAAGGGTGTTGGCAGTTTTACAGTGGATTAAAAACAGCAGTTAGCATTTCAGGTTGCCAATTTGTTGAAATGAATTTTAAATGCTAATAAATCATGACTTCCCACATTTAGAGTTGATAGAAAAAAGTGTTTTTCTTCAAACATTTATTTTAGCACTCAATTGTCAGGATGAATTGCAAAATTATGGCTTAATATAGAACAGTGTTGTAATGTTGCGGGAAAACTTTTTTTTTCTTTACCTGGTCGATCGCCTTCGTCAAATGTCAGAGGGTGTGGGTATTGAATATTTCAGTTACGCACTAATTTTAAGCACGTTTTGTTCCCTAATGTCTCTATGGCAGATGAATGAAAAGATAAGTATTGATCAGTGTTTATAGAATAGAGGACAAAAATAGATTGAAGATCTTACTAGACAACAGAAAAATCTGAAGCTCTTATGACAATTCCAGGATTCGGTCCTCAGTCGCGTTGAAATGACGGCATCTGGACAACAGAAAAATCTGACGCTTTTATGACAGTTCCAGGATTCGGTCCTCAGTCGCGTTGAAATGACGGCATCTAGACAACAGAAAAATCTGAAGCTCTTATGACAATTCCAGGATTCGGTCCTCAGTCTCGTTGAAATGACTGCATCTAGACAGCAGAAAAATCGGAAGCTTTTATGACAATTCCAGGATTCGGTCCTTAATCGGGTTGAAATGCCGGCATCTAGACAACAGAAAAATCTGAAGCTTTTATGACAATTCCAGGATTCGGTCCTCAGTCGCGTTGAAATGCCGGCATCTAGACAACAACAAAATCTGAAGCTTTTATGACAATTCCAGGATTCGGTCCTCAGTCGGGTTGAAATGACGGCGTCTAGACAACAGAAAAATCTGGAGCTTTTATGACAATTCTAGGATTCGGTCCTCAGTCGCATTGAAATGACGGCATCTAGACAACAGAAAAATCTGAAGCTTTTATGACAGTTCCAGGATTCGGTCCTCAGTCGCGTTGAAATGACGGCATCTAGACAACAGAAAAATCTGAAGCTTTTATGACAGTTCCAGGATTCGGTCCTCAGTCGCATTGAAATGACGGCATCTAGACAACTGAAAAATCTGAAGCTTTTATGACAATTCCAGGATTCGGTCCTCAGTCGCGTTGAAATGACGGCATCTAGACAACAGAAAAATCGGAAGCTTTTATGACAATTCCAGGATTCGGTCCTCAGTCGCGTTGAAATGACGGCATCTAGACAACAGAAAAATCTGAAGCTTTTATGACAATTCCAGGATTCGGTCCTCAGTCACGTTGAAATGACGGCATCTAGACAACAGAAAAATCTGAAGCTTTTATGACAATTTCAGGATTCGGTCCTCAGTCGCATTGAAATGACGGCATCTAGACAACAGAAAAATCTGAAGCTTTTATGACAATTCCAGGATTCGGTCCTCAGTCGCGTTGAAATGACGGCATCTAGACAACAGAAAAATCTGAAGCTTTTATGACAATTCCAGGATTCGGTCCTCAGTCGCGTTGAAATGACGGCATCTAGACAACAGAAAAATCTGAAGCTTTTATGACAATTCCAGGATTCGGTCCTCAGTCACGTTGAAATGACGGCATCTAGACAACAGAAAAATCTGAAGCTTTTATGACAATTTCAGGATTCGGTCCTCAGTCGCATTGAAATGACGGCATCTAGACAACAGAAAAATCTGAAGCTTTTATGACAATTCCAGGATTTGGTCCTCAGTCGCGTTGAAATGACGGCATCTAGACAACAGAAAAATCTGAAGCTTTTATGACAATTCCAGGATTTGGTCCTCAGTCGCGTTGAAATGACGGCATCTCTTCACTGCAGGGACAAATATACTTTGATACATGACCAACTTGACAAATGACTAACTTGACATCCATACAAATGATCTCATCAATATCCATATCTTCAGTTCACTTAATCTGTGTCTGTGGTTTTGGCGTTGTGAACAGGATTTATAATTCCGAGGTAGCCGGTTTGATTCCAGCTGCAGGCAATTTCGCAGCAGGATTTGTAATTCCGAGGCAACCGGTTTGATTCGCAACATGTCTTGATTTTGATAATCTTATCAAGGGGTGAATATTAGGAGAGCAGTGGTAAACCACTTATTAACGTAATACAGTTGCCTGATAAAATTGCAAACAGCTCAAAAATGCTTAGGCCGTCTGTGTAGCATCATTTGAAGGATACATAACTAGCATTTTTTAAATCCACTCTACTTACAACTGTGGAATGTGGACAGAATTTGTCATTGCAACAGTACATAGTTTGGGAATAATATGCATTCTTATCTCTAATTCTTTTTTTTTTTCCTTTTTTTTGGGGGGTTTCTATGAGTGCCCATCAGTACTTTTGTTATTAGTTATCCTGCTGTTATCAGTGACCTCATGAGTTTCCGAATAATTGCCCTCTCTACCAGAATCATGCTTTAACTTAATGTCAGGCATCCTGGACTTACTAAAACTGCTGGATAAAACTGTATACCGTTGGATAATTGAAACAAGTTAAACAGTCAATCATTTGTAATTCTTTATCTAGCTGCAAACAATTTATGGTCAGCATCTTGTGGCAGCAATTGTCACACTTTCAGCATATTAACTGCTTGAAATTTCAGGACGATTGTTGCCGTCACTTGTATTTGACATCTTTCTTCTGAAACACTCCGTTCTAAATCTGTCTTTAGTTTTTTTCATTTTTTCTTGTTCCCTTCATTAACCTTGAAAATTTTTTCTTACCCAGTTATGCACTGCTTTACGGGATAAACATTTGTCAGCATAAACAGGAAACATTTCCTTATGAATGTCCCTTGCCGACAGCCCCTTTGGGCCCCCCCCCCACCCCCCCCCAAAAAAAAACCGCACAACAGCATATTGTTCTTTGGGGGCACACTCTGTAAGTATAGTCGCCATTTTGTTTCTGTGTTGCGAATGCGCCTGCAACACCTAGCACCACCTATTGAATGGAGACATAAAGTTCAAATTTGCTGTCACCTGATGACACCTTTAGAAACTTCCAACTACATTTTCCTGCCATCACATCACCATTTGTGACTTACTTATTGACTTCCCCTCATAGCATAATAAATAAATTTTTTTTTTAATGGTAAAGTCGAGGGGATTGACTTCAGCACACTAGGCTTTATCTCATACAGCTTGGCCCCTCTCTGCAAAATGGCTAGCCACCGGCCGAGAGCGCTGCACAAAGCACAAACTCCAGCAATAACCCTCAGGGATCTCTATAAAAATTACACTCGTAAACTGAACCGCATAACTATAAAATGAACCAGCAACCTTCAGTGTGTGAGGCAAGCTGCTTGATCACTTTGCTGTGGAGACCCCTCTTGTAACATGTGCACATCTAAGTAGTCGTTTCACTTCATGCTACAGCAGAATATCATACAGCTGGCCTTTCACATCATTATTTCTAAGTATGCCATGTATCTTATCATGTACAACCCTCAGCTTTTATTACTGCGCACTATTTTTTATTCTGTGCTATTTATACCACATTTTATACTGTTATTCAACAAATTTTTTTACCTGCGAAATCATTCACATGATTGGTTTTATTTTACAGTTATTTTTTTTAAATAAAGTTATCTGCTCATTTTGTGTAGTACATCTTTATTTGCTTATTGAAATAGTAATGAAGTATTTTATATTTATAATTTTTTAATCGCCTCTAGCATTCCTTCTTCTATCTCTTAGCTTATACTTATACTGAAATATCCTGGTGTCTAAGACCAAATCATTTTATTCTGGCCATTTTCCTCCTACCTGATACCTTAGAATGAAGCGAAGACTTAGTTATCTCAAACCAAACCCTGAATTAATTTTTTTTTTATTGTCGAGACCCCAGCCTAAAAGGAGTACCAAGAAATGTTCATGGGAAGTACAGTCAGTCAGTATGGTGTTGACCCTGTCACCTATCAAGGGCTTTGGCCTAAAAAAAGTATGGATTTAGCACTGTATGCCGCATGCACCAGAGGCATAAAAAGCATCTGTTACGGTCCCAACAGCTTTTGCTAGGAGAGACTGAATACATATAGGCTTGTCCCACGTTTGGCGACTTAGATGATTCATCATATCTTTTTGTTTGTCTCTAATTCTCTTCTTCATCAGTTTTTTTTTCAAAATTTAACATCTTATGTGGAAGTGGGATTCAGAAACCACCACATTTGTTTCTGACAAATAGGTTTTATGGCAGTCTATATTCGAGTATGATGTTTTAAAAAAAATGCATAACATACTTCTTTAAACAAGCCTGCCATCTCATTATGTTTAGTATCCCCTTTCTCCTACTCTGAAGGTAGTCTACACTATTAACTGGTTTTCTAAGTGTGTGCCATGTTCAGTGTCGCTGTCTTTTCCTCACTTCCTAAGTTAGTGGACATTTTTTCTGGAGTCTTAGAAACCAGAAACGTTTTACATTTCATTATTTGAATCATAAAAAAAAATATTATAATGGCTGGGGCAAGCTGTGTGGCCTAGTCAGTGAGAGACAGTAGTGTTGAAATATTGCAGTTCTTTTTATTTGGCAGCAAGATTACTATCATTATTATGTAGCAGGTCTTTTGCTGAATGTTGCTTCCATCACAGCCTGTCTGAAATAGACTTGGTCTCTCACCAGATCTCCCGCCTCATGCACTTTCTTACTCAGGGTAAGTAATCAGATATAAGTAATCTTATGCCCATCTTCATGCTGGTCGGCCCCTCTTTCCCGGCACCATACCTTCTGTTACTAGTCTTTTCAGTCTGCCATTGCGCTTGATATGGCCGAAATATTTTTTCTCCGAGGCAGAGTGCTGTTTACTAGCCAATCTTCCTTGGTGTTAAGGTCTTTTTTTCCCTTCTGGATCACTGTTAGAAACCAAATAATTACTAATCGTACAATATTAAAGTAAAACATAAAATTTCTGATCCATTCTCTTAAACTCCAATCATCCACCAGATCGCCAATGATTGACCTGTATTTACGCTTGGACTATTACAATCTTCTTCTTCTTCACTTCCTCTTTTACCGCTGGGGATGTCGAGGGAGATATAAGGTTCTGTTTCTAGCTCTTCTGGCCGCCTCGACCATAGGCACATCGTGCTGTTGTAGAGTTTCTCTGATGTTATCCTTCTATCTTGTTCTTGGTCTACCCCGTGCTCTACGTCCTTCTTCTCTTTCCATGTATGCTTTGTATGGTATGGTGTCACAAGGCATTCTCTCTAAGTGGTCAAACCATTTCACTTGCTGTCTTTGCTGACTATTACAATAACAGTTTTAATGTAGATATTTGCCTAATAAATAACTCCTAACCACTGTCTTGTGCCAGAATCATGAAATTTTTGCAGTGTGGAAAATGTTCATGGTACTAAATAATCCCACTTGCTGAATAAGCACAATATTTAGTTTTTGATATTTACTTGTTGAGCAGGAAATCAGACTTCAAAATAAGTATGTGGAGATTGCCACACGTGTGAATCATTATAAGCCCAGCATGTGAGAATAGGAACAGTGCATATGAGATTATGGGATATCTAAAGCAGAACAAATATAAAAGCATTTATTTAGTATATTCAGTTGATTGTTGGCATAACAAGTTAAGCACATGACACAACAAACTGTCCGTTCCACTCTATAAGCTTAAGTCATTGTACTCGTCCATAATGTACCATCTGTTCATGCAGTACCATCAGGCTTTATGCTGTGCCACAGTATGTGTGCATATGAGGCACCTCATTCACAATATATACGTCTGTCTACACTCCCCTCTCCCCCCTGATGGGCCCTTAAATGCTTACAGAAACCTGTAATTTTACAAGAATGTGTGTGTATATATATTATATAAATATATGTATGTATATATATATATGTATATAAATGTATGTATGTATATATATATATAAATGTATGTATGTATATATATATGTGTGTGTGTGTCTACGCACGCACACACTTACATAACAGATTTCTTCCTCTCTACGGCTTCTTCAAAGTATGTAATGTAATTGGGGGAAACTATTTGGCTAGAGAGTGAATCAGTTAGCACCATAACACTGTTTTGGGGTCACAAAGTTATTGTTAATTTTTTTTTCTCGGGGAGGGGTCAAATATTTCCATTTCTAGCAGTCACGTGGGTTGGACTTGATGCTTGATGTTTTCCCATCTTGTCTGCCAGATGTTGGATTCATGTTCTTTTTTTTTTTTGGTTTTGTTTTGTCTGTGTCCCTTCCTTGCCTCCTCTTTCCTTGTACCGAGCCCTGTAGTTTGGTTCTGGAAAGACTAAAGCTACCTTCAGAATTATCTGGGTAGGAAAGATGGTGAGGAAGGAAACTGACTTCTTCACTTCATATGTTATGATCTGGATTCTGTGAAGGCCTAATGCTTTAAAACTCCAGTGGCATTAACTCAATTAGTTGAGGTTCCAGCATCATGCCAGACGGCCTGTGGGGCATCCGTATAACTGCTCCATTCCTGTGCCAATGGAAATCACATTAAATGTCCTTCACTGTCACATTAAAAAAGCAAATCAAAACTTGTCAGTCCCAGCAAAATCTTGAAGCTTGCACACACAGAATATAAATGCATAAGGCAGCTGTCAGATTGGCCAATGCTAACAGTGCCACACCAGAATTGCAGCTTGTTGTTGGTGCGAATGGTCAGTCACGAAAACTGGCATTGCACACGCAGAAGTACAGTGTTCTGAACCCCATCGTTCACCCACCATTTTAGTGCAGTCAGCAAAACTCCATGCGGAATCCACAGTTCACATTGTCACACTAAGCATTCAGCTCAGTGGCTAGGCGACTGAACCTTTAGGCTCCAGGTCCAGAAATTGGGAATTTGCATCAGCTTGAGGTTGTTTTGGCCAGAAGTCTTCTGGTATTAACTGCTATGGCACTACATTTATCTTACAAATCTGTTGATAGCAAATAATTTTTGCATCTGTGTAGCTGTTGCTAAATGCCTGGAAATGGTGCTTTCTGTGTGTGTGTGTGCATGATTTAGCGTGTAAAGAGATTTTTTTTCAATTTTGTACTGATTGTACAAGTTCAAACAGACCATACCATACATGCAGTTAATTTTTTTTTCTGTCTACATAAAACTTTTTTATGGCAGTAAATGCATCTGTATAGACAGATTTTAGACAGAGACATAAATCTGCCAAGGGGATGGAGGATTACTGGAATTCTCATTTACCACAATTCTGGGGCTTTTATGTTGCAAACGTACTCGATAATTCTGGGGTGCTTGCTTTGATAGCAGCTGTGGGCAATTTGACTGTGGACCGCCTTGCGTTGATTTCAGCATTGATTTCAAGCGCTGACCTCTCAGAAAGCAGTGGCACACAACTGAATATAAAGTTGCCTAGTAAAACCAGACAGCAAAATGAAATTTAAAAAAAAGTTTGTTCTGCAGCCTCCTATAAAGGTTATCGAAGTGACTAACCGTTTGAAACCTTATCAGGAAAATGGTTCCTGAACTCAGCCGTGCAAATGTAATCATTAGTACATCACATTAAGTATATCACATTACTCATGTAGATTCTAGGGCCCCAGAGGGGGAAGAGGGGATATAGTTTTGTAAGAGACGACTGCTTAAGGTTTGCAGAAAACTGATTAGGTTAATGGTGTGGATATCGCAGCCTACCTGAACCACAGCACCGTGTCCCAACTACCATTGTCAGGAAATGCAGTACCTCACATACCCCATAGGTGCCAGTATACCCTAGGGTGCGTAGGGCTCGGCTGTAAGAGCCACAAAATGTGGCAGGTGTTTCATGTTGTTAGTTGCATGGTATGTTCAGGCGGGTTCGGTTATGTATGCTTGGTGTGGATGTAAATGTGGCATATGTTCAAGAGCTATCTTTGACAGTTGGCCGTTATTACCTTCTGGCAATAAAACTTAATGCAACAAAACAGAGGTTGGATACTTACATGTATAGATACACATTTTCTAAATTTCATTTTCATGATTTTGAATATATCTATTAGAGCTTGCAATTTATAATTCCTCCCAAAAAATTGCTTTCTACATAATCTTGGCTTTAAAATTTAAACTTGCTTTTTCTATATTTTATGAAGTCTGCTGTTGTGTTAACTTCCAGGGTTAACTATAGTGTCTTATCATTCTCTGCGTTATTTCCAAATGTATGTTAATGTAATAATTCTTTGTCTCCAGATTTACAGTGGATTTAACCATTTATGCATTTATGTTTACTGCATAATTTTACATATTCGCCAAAACTAATTGTTTGTTTCTTTGTCATATTCAGTTTCAAAACTGGTTTATCCATTATTATTTTTTAAATTTTCAATTATGTGTTTCTACATGTGCATTATGCATGCTTTTTTTCCCTTAGCATATTTTAGAATGCTGGTTCACTTCCTCACACAAACACACACAAATTTACATTTATAACTATAACCTTTCAGTTGAACTAACAAAGTTAGCCTGTGTTGAACTTAGTTTTTCACTATTTCAGTCCCAAGCAATTGTTACTTCAACATTTTATATCCTAGGGTTTTTGTACTGTAGAGCAGTGGTTCTCAGCCTATGATCCCTAGGGAGTCTGTACTTCCCGAGGGCTCCATGGATGCTCTAGAAAAATTAATAAAAAATGACATTAAAGTAGGCCTAAGTATGTGTGCCGTAGAAATTGATTTTAAAAAGGGCTCTATAGGTCAAGTTTTGGAACAAAGTGCAGTTGAGCAACAGATTTAAATGGTGTTAGTCTGAAATTGTAGATCAAGAGAAAGACTGAGATAATGAATCATTTAGAATTAACTGAAGATAAGACTGAAAGATAAACCAAAAATGAAATCTATAACATATAAGGATATATGTTGTTACTGGTAAATATATGTTGAATTGCCTAGTGTTAACCATTGAGTACTGAGAAGTCTAGTAATAGATAGGCAAGACAGTTTTTTTTTTTTTGAGGTGCCTGGTGGTTTTTTTGCTGGCACCTTGTTTGCTTCTTGAGACCAGGAAGAGGAGACGTGGGTATCTTTTCCAGTATAGTTGACACTTATTATAAATTCTGGTCCTTCACTTGTAAATGGTGGCATCTGCTATAATGGTGCCCTTTACTATGTGTATTAAGAGTGCCGTGTGTTAGCAAATTGTTTTCCTCTTCTGAATTTACCTTTAAAATGGCGTCTTGTTTTGTGGTTTACAACCAGGCTGCAGTACTTTTTTTTTTTTTTAAGGCAGAAGGTTTTGGTTGTTCATTCAGAACCTGATCCATTTTACAGATCTGACATTTGTTCGTTGCCTCCCAGGCAGATACACTCTGACTTCGAAGGAACCCCCCAGTTAGTCAACTCTTATGACATGTGGAGGCAGTGGGTGTGTTCATGTGTCCCCACAGTGGGGCCCTGGAACCCACACAGGCTCCTAGTTTGACTGGGCCTGAAATGGTTACCAGCGAATATCCTGGGCAATAAAGCAGTCGTTTTGATGATGACAACATGCATTGAGTGCCGATTGGTCTAAAAAGAGTCTAGCATCTTATATCTGATGCGTCACTGGCATTTAAAGGGACTTTATTTGCTCACTCTTGCCTCATTGAGTAGTTTCGCCTTCTGTTGTCCTCTGTCTGTGATACCCTGAATCTTCTCAAATTTTGACGTAACGGTTGCATTATCTTGTCCAGATGTTTATACCTATGTATGTTGCTGAAATCGTTGATTGCTTAGATATTGGTCTCAAGGGGTTCTTAGCCTTCTGTGAAGAAACCATACCTCTGATATCTCTTCTTCTACCTTTCAACTCTCGAGTGGGAGAACAGCTTGCCATCTCTTCTTCTGCCTCTCAGCCTAGACTGGGAGCACAGCCTCCATCTCTTCTTCTGCCTCTCAGCCTGGACTAGGAGCACAGCCTCCATCTCTTCTTCTGCCTCTCACCCTGGACTGGGAGCACAGCCTCCATCTCTTCTTCTGCCTCTCAGCCTGGACTGGGAGCACAGCCTCCATCTCTTCTTCTGCCTCTCAGCCTAGGCTGGGAGCACAGCCTCCATCTCTTCTTCTGCCCCTCAGCCTGGACTGGGAGTAGAGCCTACCATGTCTTTTTTATGCCTCTCAGCCTGGACTGGGAGCACAGCCTCCATCTCTTCTTCTGCCTCTCAGCCTCGAGTGGGAGCACAGCCTGCCATGTCTTCTTCTGCCTCTCAGCCTCGAGTGGGAGCACAGCCTGCCATGTCTTCTTCTGCCTCTCAGCCTAGACTGGGAGCACAGCCTCCATCTCTTCTTCTGCCTCTCAGCCTCGAGTGGGAGCACAGCCTGCCATGTCTTCTTCTGCCTCTTCTGGGCAGTTTAGTTTTTTTTAAAAAGGCATAGTTAGTTTGGAATATGTAAACATTCTAACCACTGGAGTGAGCTTTCATTAACAGATTTCATTAGTTGCTTCCGCTTACAATCATTACCATAACACTGTTATTATATAACCTGCCACGTGTGGAAGCTTGCACAGATAAATGTAATACACTAAGCGACTAAGATTTGTAATAATGTTGGTTGATTATTTACATATGATGGGGTGTAATATTTCACTGGGGTCTGGCTAACATATGAAACCTTTTGACAATTTAAGAATAAAACTGAATATAGATAGTCAAGTATGTATTTTTTTTTTCATATCAAGTAAACCAGTGTACAGAATTGTTAACGTAGCTAATTCCAAAGTTTAAATCTGTTCCCCTCCTTTAAAAACAAATCTTTGGCATACAGCTGTTCAAAATTAATTTTTAATTGGCTTGCATTCTGCTTGTCTGTTTACACAAATTTGTCTCTTGACAGAGTCATTCTTCTTTTCGTTGCCAGATGTTCCTGCAGGGGGCCAAATCAACTATGCTCGCAAGCCAATGATGGGCATACAGGATGATGAGGAGAACTTAGATGGTGGTCTTGGACTTGGGGAGTTGGCTGGGCTGACTGTCAACAATGAGGCAGATCCTATGAACTACGATGTAAGGATTTGAACTTCTCTGGCAGTCTTTAGTTGTGAATGTAAAGAGAGAGAGAGAGAGAGGGGGGGGGGGGGGGGGGGGTGGGGGGGGGGGGGGGGGGGGGGGGGCAAAATACAACCATAAATTATTTCTTAAAGGTATTTTATTTTTGGGCTTTGTGAGAAGGGCCTTACGAAAGGATAAACAAATCCATCACCAAAGCCACCCGGCATGACAAATACAAAAAACTATGACACTGGGCTACACCTGGTATCAGTGAGATGACAAAAGAGGTGAGAAGGGGCACTAACAATGTATATGTTCACAACACATCCACTTTCTTCTGTGTGTTCACAACACATTCAGTTTCTCTTATTTGTGTTCACAGTGAATCCAGTTTCTTCTGTGTATTCACAAGACAACCTGTTGCTTTTATGTATTCATAGAACATCCAGTTTCTCCTCAGTGTGATCACAATGCATCCCGTCTTTTATTTCTGTTCACAACACATCCATTTAATCATAGCCACCCACTTCAGTGATGTTCACATACTCCTGAATAAGCTCAAAAATGGAACCAGTATGGAGCAGTGTTATTTTTCCTTTGGAAACAAGGCAGAGAGAGAGAGAGAGAGAGGGGGGTCATTCTGCATGGGCAACACAGAGTATTTACTATACTGTCCAAGCTTTGAGCTGTGGAGAGAAAGAACCTCATCCCTGGCCTTAACTGGTCTTGTCCATCCCCATGAGCTTGATTCCCATGTCTTCCTTTAGCACACTATAACACTTGTCATCTGGAAAGGTGCCAACAAGGAGCCATGGTAGCTTAGTTGTTATTCTGGCTCAAGAACTCTTGTCGTCCGCTGCTGAAGTAATGATAGGATTTTTTCCCCCTGGTCTCTTAGTCTCAAGGCATAAAAGGCAGCTAGTCACCTCTCTTCAAAATGCAGTCTTGGAATTTGTGAAATCTGTTTGCCATAGGGTTTCATTATGTGTATATAATATTATACTTTACACTGTATACATACGCGCTACACTAGATGTGTGGTACATTACATGCATCAGTGCCACGCGCGCACACCGGAGTAGCATTCAAAAAAGTTTTCACTTAAATGTGAAGGACCAGGCACGTTTCTAGAACTAATATGAACTTGAATCCTTCTCTTGTAAATCACTGCTCGAAATCTTACCGTTGTCTTCTCGCCGATACTGGTTATAGAATTCGGGGTCTACTGCAGCATCTACTGGTGAATATTTGAGTCCTAGTTGTTTGAATAGTTGTGACTCTACATTTAACTCAACCCCTACCAAATCCATCTCATACACATCAGATGTTGGATGCCTACATACATACATACATACATACATACATACATACATACATACATACATACATACATACATACATACATACATACATGCACACTTATTTGTACACAATACATACATTCTAACTTGTACACATACTTACAGATACTCACATGTGTACAGAAAATTAACCCCCCCCCCCCCCCCCCCCCCCCCCAATTATCTCATGCCATCATCATTATCATGTTGTACCATTAGATGTCACATAAGGCTTGTAGTCTAGTCCCCCATCCCGTACTATTCTGTAGAATCCTTTGGATAAAGTAGATGAAATCCGGTCCAGCATGTTTGATCTCTCACATCAACATTCATCTTAGGGTTTTTGGACGTCCTCATTTCCTCAAATAATTTGTTTTCTAATCAACTTTTGTAACTATACAGCTGTCAGTGGCAGGGTTCTTTTAGAATGGAGGGAGGTTGCAGCATCCATCTCTGTCTGAGTAGTTAAGGGTTCCGTTCCCACGTCGAAGTTTTTTTTCTTTCTTTTCAAACTATGTAAAAGCATTAATTTCTAATGACACTACTAATTGCCCTGTTCTTTTTTTGGGAACTGAGATTGGATACCTAAACAAGTCTGACGCACTGACTGACATATAAGTTAGAGAGGTGCATGCCACAGTCTGACACACTGACTGATATGTGAGCTGGGGAGGTGCATGCCAATATCTGACACACTGACTGACATGTGAGCTAGAGAGGTGCATGTCAATATCTGACACTGATTGAGATGTGAGCTAGAGAGGTGCATGCCAATATCTGACACACTGACTGACATGTAAGCTAGAGAGGTGCATGCCAATATCTGACACACTGACTGACATGTAAGCTAGAGAGGTGCATGCCAATATCTGACACACTGACTGACATGTAAGCTAGAGAGGTGAATGCCAATATCTGACACACTGACTGACATGTAAGCTAGAGAGGTGCATGCCAATATCTGACACTGATTGAGATGTGAGCTAGAGAGGTGCATGCCAATATCTGACACACTGACTGACATGTGAGCTAGAGAGGTGCATGCCAATATCTGACACTGATTGAGATGTGAGCTAGAGAGGTGCATGCCAATATCTGACACACTGACTGACATGTAAGCTAGAGAGGTGCATGCCAATATCTGACACACTGACTGACATGTGAGCTAGAGAGGTGCATGCCAATATCTGACACTGATTGAGATGTGAGCTAGAGAGGTGCATGCCAATATCTGACACACTGACTGACATGTAAGCTAGAGAGGTGCATGCCAATATCTGACACACTGACTGACATGTGAGCTAGAGAGGTGCATGCCAATATCTGACACACTGACTGACATGTGAGCTAGAGAGGTGCATGCCAATATCTGACACACTGACTGACATGTGAGCTAGAGAGGTGCATGCCAATATCTGATATGCTGGCTGATGTCTGAGCTAGAGAGGTGCATGCCAATATCTGATATGCTGGCTGATGTCTGAGCTAGAGAGGTGCATGCCAATATATGATATGCTGGCTGATGTCTGAGCTAGAGAGGTGCATGCCAATATCTGATATGCTGGCTGATGTCTGAGCTAGAGAGGTGCATGTCAAAGTCTGACACACTGACTGGTATCTGAACTAGAGAGATGCAAGCGTGACAAAGTCTGACACACTGACTGATATCTGACTAGAGAGATGCAAGCGTAACAAAGTCTGACACACTGACTGATATCTGAACTAGAGAGATGCAAGCGTGACAAAGTCTGACACACTGACTGATATCTTAACTTGAGACATGCAAGCGTGACAAAGTCTGACACACTGACTGATATCTGAACTTGAGAGATGCAAGCGTGATAAAGTCTGACACACTGACTGACATCTCAACTAGAGAGATGCAAGCGTGACAAAGTCTGACACACTGACTGACATCTGAACTAGAGAGATGCAAGCGTGACAAAGTCTGACACACTGACTGATATCTTAACTAGAGAGATGCAAGCGTGACAAAGTCTGACACACTGACTGACATCTGAACTAGAGAGATGCAAGTCTGACACACTGACTGATTTCTGAACTAGAGAGATGCAAGTCTGACACACTGACTGATATCTGAACTAGAGAGATGCAAGCATGACAAAGTCTGACACACTGACTGACATGAGAAACATAGCTTATGTCTGGATGTCTAAGCTAGAGAAGTATAAGGCAAGGTGTAAGCACTTCCAGGATAAATAAATAAAACCAGAATATATCAAGAAGCATTCCTGGTACCATTATGGCTCTAACATGCTTTTTCTTCTTCAGTTTTTTACTTTTTAAATAATATGTTTGCTATCTACAGAAAAATCAATAACAGCTAATTGTTTGTTATCTTTTAGATATCAGCACCTAAGGAAGTCTATAGAAAAACCTGGAATGCTAAATATACTCTCCGAAGGTGAGGCACTAATGTGTATAGATTTGTACATTGTTTCTATCATTCTGGGGGTTTTTTTCCTACTAAATATATGCTTTTTTCTCAATTTAGTCTGTTGATTATGGTACCACACAACCGCCTTGAGTGCTGGATGTCCCGGGTTCAAACCCCGGTGAAGGCTGGGATTTTTTTCACGTGGATTCCTGGTAATTTCCCCTGGTCTCTGGGTAGTAAGACCGGACACCTGTGTGTATTGTTGGCTTGCGCACGTAACAAATACCGTGGCAGTTTGAAATCAAAAAGGAGTAGCCCAACAGCACTGCCCGGGCAAAATGTGGAGTTACAAATCTACCTGGAGTATTTCAGAATTCTTGCCGGTGCAACAGTTCGTGCAGTGCTGAGATTCTTCAAACTCAGGCTTGAGTTAGAAGTAAAATGGAGCACTTATGGGTTACACCTGTGTGCCATGATGTTGATCCGTTGAAAAAACATACACAACCAGATTACATATTGTATTAATTTTTAAATTGCATAGGGTTTTAATGATACATTGCTTTATATTGTTTTTCTTCTAATTATCTCACAATATTTCTTCTTTTAAAAAATCCCTTGTTTATCGTGATTTTTTTCCTGTGATTGTTCCTGCTGTGTTGGTTTTAATTTCTGGATATGACATTGTTGTCTTGCCAGTCATTCTTTTATTTTACTTTTTAAATTCTTCTTCTTCTCTTCCTTCTCCTTCTTCCTTTAAACAAACATTTAGCATATTGTATTATATAGTTTAAAGCTGCTAGGCTGCAATATCTGCACCTTTTGCCTCAACATATTTAATTAAACAAATCTTTAATTAGTTGCTTTTTTTACGATATGCTTGTTAAGGAACGGTGGGTCTGTTCTTACATTTTTTGTCGCCTCAAATAGATACTGGAGTCCGCATGGGTATGGTTGCTAAATGAAGAGGCATATTAGATTTCCACAGCAGTTTATGTAAAACATTAATTATTTTTTTTAACGGTCTTCCTGTTTTTGGTCATTGGTACGAGAGGGGTCGATCTCTAGCTTTGCTTCCATTGTGTCTAAGTGACAGGGCTCTCTGTGGTGCACTGTCTGGTGGTAGCCTTGGCACTTGTCTAAACCATTTGATCTGTTGTCTCTTGATGTAGTTTAGCACTGGTTCTGTCCCAGTTTGTTTACTGTTATCGTCATTTCTGATTCTCTCCTAGTTACATTTTAGATTTGCTGTAGACATTTAATTTCTGTTGTTTCAATTCTTTTGTCCCCTATTTTTCAGTATATTGATTGGCACTCATAGATACAAGAAGAAATAGGAGTACACACTTGAAAAAAAAAAAAAATAGAAATCTTTTATTCCTTTACCAGGGCTTGAAGCTGTCGCCTTTACATAACAATGGTGCCTCACCGACTCCTGACCAACTTGACACCTCTTTAAAAAAGAAGGTGTCATTATTGGCCAGGTCTATGGTACCACTGAACTAACAACAATAAAATATGGGCAAAATTTGTTTTTACATGTTAAGAGAAATATGCTATTTGCAAATTTTAAAAAAATTTAAAATTTATTAAACATAAATATGCAACATTTGAAAGTCACCCAAAAAGTTCCAGAATTTTGCAGCTAAAAAAAAGTTGTTATTTGTTTACCACAGCCACTTCGACGGAGTTCGCGCTCTAGCATTTCACCCAGTAGAACCTGTCCTACTAACAGCATCAGAGGACCACACACTCAAGCTGTGGAACTTGCAGAAAACAGTCCCTGCTAAAAAGTAAGTCTTTAGTAGCGCCATCATTTAGATTGTTTTGCAGTATTATTTAGTCTTCAAAATTGAGCCTCCGGAGCCCCAATTTATTGGTGGGGGGAGGCTGAGAGAATGCACCTACGGCTGCTTAATAAGTATGTTGTAAAAGGCAGCTAATTCTTCTTCTTCTGCCTTTCTATCCCCCAATGGAGCATAGGCCCTCAACCAACTCACGTCAAGTCGTTCTATCCTTCGCCATTACATGGAGCTCTCCCCATGTCCTCCCAATCTTTCTAACCTCATTCTCCAGCTCTCTTCTCCATGTGTTTTTTGGCCTGCCTTTATTCCTATGCCCCTGTGGGTTCCAATGCAAAGACATTCTAGTTATGCTGTTCTCCTGTTTTCTCAGTGTGTGCCATATCCAACGCCAGCGTCTTTTCCTCACCTCCTGATCCACTGGAGCCTGTTTAGTTCTCTCCCAAAGTTCTACATTAGTTATTCTATCATACCATTTTATTCCCTCTATTCTGTGCAGGCACCAGTTAATGAATGTCTGTAATTTATTAGTAATTGCCTTCGTTGTTCTCCATGTTTCCGCCCCATACAATAGTACTGATTTGACATTAGAATTAAAAATTTTTAGTTTAGTATTTCTTTTAATTTCTTTTGACCTCCACAAATTCCCTAGTGCTATGAAAGCCCCTCTTGCCTTTTGTATTCTTATTTTAATATCTCTATCAGTTCCTCCATCTTTATCTACATTACTGCCTAAATAGGTGTACGATTCCACGTCTTGGAGTGGGGTGCCATTAAGAGAAACCACGTTACTATTTGCCTGATTTTTTCTCATTATCTTTGTCTTTCCTTTATGGATTTTCAGACCAAGCTGCTGTGATCTCGCATTAAGTATATTTAATTTATCTTGTATCTGATTCCGTGAATGGGACAGAAGGGCAATATCATCAGCGAAGTCCAGATCATCAAGCTGTTTTGTAGGGGTCCACTGAATTCCATTCTTGGTGTTAGCAGTTACTGTTTTCATAGTCCAGTCTATAGCCAGTAAAAATAGGAGAGGCGACAAAAGACATCCCTGTCGCACACCTGTTTTTATTTCAAATGCATCTGTTAGCTTTCCCTCATGAAGAACTCGACATTTCATGTCTTTATATGTTGCCTTTACTAAGTTGATAATTTTCTGTGGGATTCCATAGTGCCCCGTCAATTTCCAGAGAGATTCCCTATCAATGCTGTCAAATGCTTTTTCATAGTCTATAATTCCAATGTAAAGTGGTGAGTTCAATTCAATGCTTTGCTCTATTATAATACGTAATGTGGCTATCTGATCAGTACAGGATCTGTTTGACCGAAAACCTGCCTGCTCATCTCTTAGCATTTTATCAATAGCATCTTTTAATCTTTCCAAAATAATTCTACTTAATATAACTAATTAGGGGTGTGCTGCAATTGGATGTGTTAGTCAGAAGAGTGCAGATATCACAGCCTAACTGTAAACCACAAAGCAAGTAGCCAAGCACCCTTTTAATAGTAAATGCAGAAGTAGGCTTCAGATCTAAGAAGCGAGTAAAATTGGTCATTCTTTTATATAGAGTAAAGTTGAATTCACTTTAATAAATCTTCGCGCTCCCCCCTTCTTCCCCCCTAACCATGTTGTATCCTGTTCTCGGCAAGTTGGTGAAATATATGTGGAAGCTAAATATGGTTTACTAGAGTCTTCAGGAGTGTGAAATTGGCCATGGTTGTTGCACTTTTAAATTGTTTCCACTTGAACCTTTTGATTTCCAATCAGTATGGTGGATAGGCAGGGTTACTGTTTTAGTCCTGGCAAATTTTTTGTTTCTGACAGTAGTTAGCTGTTATATTTCCCTCCATGTGTGGACAGAAAGGATAGCTCAGATGGCTAGGACACAATCATATAGGTGGAGGATGGTAGAGTCCCTGAGGACTTCCACTATGGTGAATGACAGAGTAGAAGATGCCATGGTTGGCTTCCACTATGATTTAAAAATGTGTGCAAGCAAGACATGAATGATACAGGTATTAATGGGGATTCAGGTAGCCGTCGTGGTCTAGCGGCTAGACGCTCGCCTGCGGATCTGAAAGTCATGGGTTCATTTCCTGACCAGGGCCGGATTTTTGTCAAAAATGACCTTGGCTCCCAGGTCAACCCGGCCTTGAGTGGGTACCAGATGCAGTCCTTGGAAGCAAAGGTGGCTGGTGTGATGCTGACCACATCACCCACCAAGTTTGATCGATAAAATATAGGTCTAGCCCTGTTTACCCAATATGCCCGAAAGGTGTGGAAAACAGTCCTTTTCTTTTACTTTTATTAATGGGGATTCATGGAAGCAGGAAGCCATGGATTGTGCTGCATGGAGGGAAAATTGGGAATGGAATAAGAAAAGGATTGCAGACGGGTTAAGTGCTAGGAGTCTCATGGAACAGGTTTATTTTTTCAATCAATGTGGTGGTGGGTGTGGGTTTAAATCCTCCCTCCTGATGTACGTGAGAATCTAAGTGCAGACCCCAGATACTCAGATACAGACTTGAATTGGCTAGTGAAAGAAAGTGAGCCACCTGAATATCCCCAGAAATGGGAAAGAGGAATTTATATCCTAGAGAACATTTACTAAATAAATGGCTAGACAGAGCTGATTACCCCTCTCCACAACTTCCCTTTCTGGTCATTAAATTAAGCCCCCATCTAGAAGAGGTATAGACAGCACTAAACCAGAGCATTTATTAAGGCTGTGTACAGGGAAATAATCACATGAGTATCTATCCTGAAAACAAAAACCAGCATTTACTAACACACGAGTACACATCATGAATTATAAAAGTATGAACATGAGAGAGAAAATACCTCCCTTGAAATCTTACCAGTGAGTACACAAACCATGATAAATAGTCATAGATCATTTATGTACCAGCAGTAGAAAATGGAGAATCTCCTAAAAGTCATAGATACATTAAATGGGAATAGCATTCTAGATACAGAAAGATAGGAATTAGGAATAGCATCTCAAAGATCTAGTTTCTGATCCAAGTGTCAGTGGCTGAAATGAATCCTCGTAGTCTTTCACCTGTAGAGTACACTTTCTAAGAAAATAATCGAAATGCAACTCTGAAAAGGAAATAGCCTTGGATGTAATAATTATTGACAATTGTTATCACCTGGAGATAGATGTAAGACTGTTCGGTGCGTTCAGTCATTTTGCTAGGGTTTAGGCTGCTTGAAAGACAGTCAGAGTTGTGTTGCAAAACTGCACTCTCATCTCTCTCCTAGCGACCAGACTTTAATGCTGATATTCCCATTTACCAACGCGATCTCAGTTTGTATTTTTATGTATGCATTTCTTTTTCTAATTATTTGGCTACCTGAATGAGGTACACTTTTGATTTTTTTAGAGCTGCATCGCTGGATGTGGAACCCGTCTATACATTTCGAGCTCACGTTGGCCCTGTTCTGTGCCTGGCAGTGAGCCCAGCAGGCGAGCAGTGCTACAGTGGGGGTATGGACAACACCATCCAGTGCTGGAATATACCAAAATCAGATATCGATCCATATGACTCCTTTGGTAAGTTCTCTATTTAAGAGAGAGAGAGAGAGAAGTCTATATTGGGGTGTATTGATAGATCTACCAAATTTTTCACTAGTAGAAGATGCCTCCATAAATGGTAAGATGACCCTTATTTTTTTAAGCCAAGAATTAATAAATAAATATTTTAAGAAAACCTCTACTGTTAAACTCATAACATTTGTTGATCTTGTTGCACTCAGCATGAGGGCTAGGTTTTTGTATTACTTTCACCCCTCCATGTCACCTCAAAAGCTTATCAAGAATCTTCTTGCATTGTCTTCCTCTGTCTCTCCTTCCACAAATCTGTTCACTGGGCCGTAACATGTTTCGGTTTCTGTCTTTTCATAATATGGCTATAAGTTACTGTTACATTATGATTTTTTTTGGTAAGTTGTCTTAGGGCTGTTATTTCAAACCCTAGCATTACCCAATTCTTGATGTAACCAAAGAATGTGAATGATTCTCTAATGAGGCAGGTAATCATTTCTTTTAATGAATTAGTTTCTTTATTCTGGCATTTTATTTTTAATTTTAATTACTAAGGAGTGGTTAAGAATGCTGGGCTCTCAAGCAAGAGGCCCAGGTTTGAATCCTCAGTGAGGTTAGGATTTTCTTTTCATCGGAAAAAAAAAAGAATATAATCCTTTATGGAGACAGCACCAGCCATGTGGCCCAAAATTCTCAGGCTCAGTGACTGCCATGTCTACGCCATAAAATTGGTAATTACAAGCAGTTTTGGCCGTTAATTAAATGCAGAAGGTTTCACACATTCCGAACAGGCTTTAATTATTTCCATGGTGAAGTTGTCAAGCCATTTGAAGTGTGCTCTGGAGGTCATGAATTCGTTTCACAGGATGCATTGTTTCATTCATGACTGATCCTTGGGGATCGTTGTCGTGGCTGCAGAGTTTGTGCTGTAAGCCACACACTCAGCAGACGGCAGGCCATTCTGCGGAGGGAGACCAAGCAGTATGGGTAACATCCAGTGCAGTGAATTTGATCCTCAACTTTTAATATCTTTTCAGATCCAAATGTCCTGTCCGACACCTTGCAAGCTCACACAGATGCAGTTTGGGGTTTGTCAATACATAGCTCCAAGAACCAGCTCCTCTCCTGTTCTGCAGATGGCACTGTGCGTCTCTGGAGTCCCGGGAGCAAGTCTCCATTACTCAGTACTTTTACTGTTGAATCAGGTACATGATGTTTGTGTCCTTGCTAATGTATTGTTTGTCTCGTATTATCTTGTTATATTTGTTTTACAATTAGACTCACTTTTCTTACTTAAAACTCTTTTATTCATCTTCTCATTTTCTGTCCCTCACACTGTCTGGTTGATCTGTTGTGTTTCTGATATCTGCCTTTGTGTGTGTGTGTGTGAGAGTCTGTCTGTCTTTCTTTTCCACTCTGAAGTGTTCTGTCTCTCTCTTGCAGTCTCTCTCTCTCTTCCCTCCTCCATCTGCTTTTATGTGTGTTTGTGGGACTCTTCCTAGTTCTGTGTGTGTGTAAGAGAGAAACACACATTCTGTCCCTTATCTCTCAAATCCGGTGTCAGCTTGCCTCTCTCCTACTCACTCTAAAATCCCTTTTGTGTTTATGTGTTTGATGTTTGTCAGTCTGCCTCCTGTCCTTTTTAAATTGCCTGTGTTTATTTGTGTGTGAAAAGCTTCAGAATTCTAACATCTAAACTGTACTGTTTTTAATTTCTACAGAGGAAATTCTAAATCTAAATTTCTTGTGTGTGTGTTTGTGTATGAAATGCTTCATAATTTTAGCATCTCATCTGTAATGTTTTTCATTACTACAGAAGAAATTCTAAATTGTTTGTGAAATGCTTCATAATTCTAACATCTCGACTGTACTGTTTTTTTCCATTGCTACAGAAGAAGGTGTGCCCACCTCCGTAGATTTTGTGCGTTGTGACCCACACCAGATGGTTGCCAGCTATACCTCCTCTAACACTTACATTTTCGACCTTGAGACCGGCAAGCAGGTTCTCCTCCTTGATACAAAAGCCAACTCTGGTAAGTTCTTTACCACAGTGGATGATATTGATGGGCCTCTCATCGTATTCCCAAAAGACAGCAGTGGATGCATAGAAGCCCACCTCCATTGTAATAAACAGATTGGCACAACACCAGCAAAGTCAACATTTTTAGATCATGTGTCTATCCTTTGGACATGATGTAGATATAAGGCCTATTTTAAAATCACTAATTCCATGTGTGGGTTCCTGGGGCCCATATTAGAGGGGAAAACGAGAATAGACCCTATAAAACAAGTTGTAAAAGTTGACTATTTAGGGGTATTTTCTTGTAAGTCGGAATGCATCTACATTGAGAGCCAAGGAAACAAGTCTGTATGTCTCTGAAATGGGTGTGCACGTAAAAACTCTAGTTCTGGAATAAGACCAAAGTCCAGAAGTTGACGAACAACCAGAACTTTCCACCGAAGTTTACTGCCAGTTAACGCTAAGAAGAAGACGTCAATGAAGAAAAAAAGGGGCTTTGTTACAGAAAAGTCTTAAAATGAAGAGGGCCTGAATAGTGGACAAGACTAAAATATGAACATCATCTGTCAATTATTTTATTATGTTAACTTCTCTAAATGCTAACTTTTGTTAACTTCAGTAATGAATTTTTGAGGAGCGACTGGTCAAGTGGTTAGGATGCTGGGCTCTCATGGGGGAGAACCCTGGCTAGAATCATGGGTAAGACGATTAATGTTTGTTATCCCCTCTGTTGGGGGCAGTAATAGACATCCTAACCCTGCAGAGTTTATGGCAACTACACTAGCCCAACGGTTCTAAATCCTCAGGCTCAAGACCACTTTTTCCTACAGCACCCTAAAAAATGGTACTATAGACAGTAAAGACAGCCTTGAGCAACACAAATTTTCTTATAAAGATTGAAAGTAATAAAAACTACACCGTGAAAGAGTTAAAGACACTTGTTTTCTTTTCCTATTAGATTCCAGTGGAAGCAACCAGATCAACCGTGTAATCAACCACCCAACTCTGCCAATCTCCATCACAGCACATGAAGACAGACACATACGATTCTTTGACAATAACACAGGTACCTCGCTCATGTGTGTCTTTGGTATCTTAGCTCACATAATCTGTTATTAACACAGAATTAGTATTCTGTTTGATATTGAGGGACATTCTCACAAAGTGTACAAAATATATTAAATTAACCAACAATATTTCTTCTTCTTCTTCGTTCACTGGCTGTAAGCTCCAGTGGAAAGTCCTTAGTTCATCCAATTGGCTTTGTGCCAGGGCCTGAGTTTTGCAATAAATTGCATGTACATCCATTTTACTGATTTATTTGTTTGCAGATGGTTGTTCCTTGCCGCTCAGGCAGATGCACTATGACTTTAAAGGAAGCCCCCAATTAGTCGACTCCTACGACATGCTAGTTGGGGAGGCAGTGGGTCTGTTCCTGTTTTCCACCACAGTGGGACCTCAGAACCCACAGAGGGAACAATATAGCTCACTGCGTCCTTTATACATCCTAGTTTTTGTATATAGTATCCATATCCATTCACTTCTATAATCGTTTCAATTCGGATAGTACCAGTAGCAATCTGGTTGCCTTTCATGTGAGTGTGGAGCCATTGCCAGATCCACTGGTTACTCCTTGTTGCACTGTGCTCCTTAGTCCGTGATGATCTGATTGTGCACCTGCACTGTTCACTTGCTCCGAAAGGGTGACGACAACATCTAGCTTGTTGTATATTTTGTCTTTTCATCCCTATAAATGTTTCTCATCCATAAAATGGTGAGAATATTGAGATGACTGCAGTCAAGCTAAAACCAAGGACTTCCGGTGAAATATGGCGGGGGAAAAAGCTTAACCAAACGGGGAAACAGAAAAATGTGCACAAAACATAGGCCGAAACATTGTCTTGTGTTATTTTATGCACAAGTTTCTGCCTCCGTTTTGTTGAGCTTTTTAGTCACATTTCACTAGAATTTCTCATCCATAAGTAGCTTGAGATTCATTTATTTTATATTTCTGATTGCATATTTTGTTTTCTGCTTCAGTGAGTGAATACAAAGCAGAGGGGCATTTTCACCCTTTGGCGCATTGGATATATATTGTTCTATTCATATATTTTGTATAGACTGATCGGCATGGGATGAATGATCATGAAAGCCTTCTTTACTTTCCAGGACATTACCCAGGTTCTATTTTAAGCTGGGTCAACCTGGAAGCCAAGGGGACTTTTGAAAATCATCTGCCTCGATATAGATTTGAACCTTGGCCTTCGGGCTGGCAGGGGAGTATCAATCCACTACAGCTCCAATGCTTTATATGTTATCAATTGTGTAGTAAGCATCTGCTGAAAAACAATGAAACATGCCGGGCAAAACCGAAGCAGTATATTGCTTGTGTCCTCATTTTAATTTTTGTTTATTATATTTTATTTTAATGTTTGTTTCAGGCAAAATTATTCACTCTATGGTAGCTCACTTAGACTCTGTTACAAGTTTGGCAATAGATCCCAATGGCTTGTATCTGTTATCAGGGAGTAAGTACTGCGTGTTTTTTTTTTCGGTGTCATTTTGTTTTTGAGAAATATTGATTCTGGTTAATATACTGAAACCATGTGTTTTACAGAATGTTCACATTTGTTGTTTAGCCATCAAAAATGAAGAGCACTCATCTAGTGATGAAATAGAGATGGCCTGGACATGTTTGCAAAAATTTTTGTGTCAAATTGGCAAGGACAGCTTTCCCGTGGCAGCAGATGGAAAGAGAATATAGACATCCTTAAAGAAACCTGGAGCAGGACAGTCGAAAAAGAAGGAAATGAATGTACGTTGACATCGGATACCGTGGTCCTAAAAGCAGCAGATGGAAAGAGATAACTTGTGAATGCCTTATGTGTCAACGGGGACATGAAGAAGATGATAGATAGATAGATAGATAGATCAATAGAACAATTAAATGTTATTTTCAAAGGGCCGTGATTTTTGAGAATTCTGTAGAGGGGGGTGCAGTCATTTACATAGAATAGTCTGTTGTTCGCCGTGTGAGAAGCATTGGGCTTTTACAACTCAGGTTGGAGGGAGAGTTGTGAAACAAGATGCTGGTGCGTTCTCCTTGATTACAACTAGTCTGACCATGGAGGTCATTGCAGTGACCTAAGCAGTAACATGGTTGGAGACACATGTTTTCTCTATGACTCGGTGAGTATTCTCCGGAAAATATAAATTGGCTAGGTCTGAAGACAATGGTTGGAGTTTCTGAGGTGGTCAGGGCTGATGCATACATATTTGTGCCAGGGCACACAGGCGTGCAAAGAAATGAGCAGGCTGATAGGATTGCAGGTAAAGCTATGATGGCGAGAGAATATGCCATGGACCATGCGGAAAAACTGAATGCTCTACGAGAAGAGAGACGTTTACGAGAACCAGGTGATGACTGTAAAACTGCAACCATGACCAGACTGCAAGAACAGCATGTTAAAAGGAGTGTGGCTAAACAAAAGCGCTATGCAGGTAGCCAAAGAAGAATACAAAACCAGCACATGTACCAATACGGAGACCTGCAGAATTATATATTATATTTGTGTTTGTATCTCTTGTAATCTGCAGACATTATTATCATAGGCTGTATTTGATGTTGTATCTCAACGTATACACGGAAGCAGCCGGTGTCATCAGCCGCTACACGCCGCTAAATTTACTTAGGAGAGGATCTCAGCACTTAAGGACTGAATCGTTTGATGTGCAGTGAGGATAATCTGTCGACTTACTAACTGTTTGGGTATCTAATGGTAGGCACACTGGAGGAAGCAAGGGCTCCTAAGCTTTCTGGCCTGTCAGTATTGCTTTACCAGTAGGATTTCTGCTACCTTGCTGGTCACTTCCCAAAGGTTAACGTATACACTGTGTCTGGATCAATGTGCTGCAGCATTACATGTGTCTGACCATTTTCATGGGCATGTAGGGATAGACCTACACTTTTAAGTATAATACCTACTGCCTTTACGTCCTAGGAATTAATTGGTACCCATTTTAGGCCGAGTTGACCTGAGAGTCAGTGTAAATTTGAAAAAAAAATCTGCCTAAGATTACCTTATACCTAGGGCAGTAGATGAGCGTCTAGTCACTGCAGTGTATATTGGTGCTTGAAGGCTTCAGAGCAACAGTCTGCGAGGTATCCTCAGACCATTCTATGTGGTTGCTTGGGAACATTTCCCCATACTATAATTTTCTGTAGAATATTCTGTTCGGAAGCCAATGGTCTGGTGAGAGGGCTAGGAGATCAGCTCAGTGCAGCTGATACTTCTTCTATATCATGTGGATATGTGGCAGGTCTGTCCTTTTAGTAGCTGGTGTATTTCAAATCATGTTAGCCCTGTGTGGTTTTTGGCCAACACTATGCTTTCGGTGCCAAATGTGGACATTTACATCTTACATCCTCCAGTGAACATAAAATTGTGATATCAGAGATAAAATGCCTTAGAAGAGCTGCAGGAGTTTCAAGGATAGATAGAATAGGAAATGACAAAACAGATGAATGCTAGAAATAAAGTCAGTCTTAAAGGTCATCAAAGAACAACAAATGAAGTGGTTTGGACACCTAACCAGAATGCCCTGGTACTATTTGCCACAGCAACACAAAAAGCCACACGAAAACATTAGTGTGTATAAAGTGAGTGGAAGACCAAAGAAAAAAATGGAGTGTTGGCATTAAGAACAGCCTCTCATCCCCCTCGGCCCACCCCCCCCCCCCCCCCCCCCCCCCCCCCCCCCCCTCCACCCCCCCCCCCCCCCCCCCACCCCACCCCCCCCCCCCCCCCCCCCCCCCCCCCCCCCCCACCCCCCCCCCCCCCCCCCCCCCCCCCCCCCCCCCCCCCCCCCCCCCCCCCCCCCCCCACCCCCCCCCCCCCCCCCCCCCCCCCCCCCCCATCACCCCGGACAATTCAATGAGGTACAAGGTGAATGGTGGGGAAACCACAAAGACCCTTATTTGGGGTTTGGTTGGCACAGGAATGGACCAACTATGGGCGTTGGCCCACTGAGTTTTTGGACCGGTTGTTACTGATCCCCTTTGGACACGTCAATGAGGTTACAAACTGTCCCGAAAGAAGAGGAATGTTTGTGTATGCAAATGGATTTGCTGAGACTGCAGTCTGTGTCCCTTTTTTCACAAGGGACAGTGATGGACATTATTTGGGGTTTGGTTGGCACAGGAATGGACCAACTATGGGGTGGCCCATTTACTAAGAAGTTTGGACCGCTGTTACCTGATTACCTTTGAAAAAGTCTTCTAGAACAGTTTATCTTGTTTTTTTTTGTTTTTTTTTTTTTAAATCATGTTGTTTTTTATTTCAGGTCATGACTGTTCAATTAGGTTATGGAATTTAGACAGTAAAACGTGTGTTCAGGAAATCACCTCCCATCGCAAGAAGTTTGAGGAGTCTATTCACGATGTTGCCTTCCACCCTCAGAAACCATACATTGCAAGTGCTGGGGCCGACGCACTGGCCAAGGTTTTTGTATGACCAGTTGCAGGGCTGCAGTAGTATGCATTACTATTTGTTTACAGGGAAACCTAATCAGCAAGCAATTCTTGTTTGTCGGGGGGAGGGGGGGGGAGGAACATGGGAGTGTGGTTTATGATCAGTACATTGGGGGGGAAGAGGCAGAGGAATAAGTCGCAGACAGCAACATTAAAGCCCAACAACACAGCTGGGTTTGGTGTAGTGATGACATATTTTTATTCATGTTACTTCAATTTTGTTAACCTGTAAATGCAGTAGTCGTACAATTTTTATGTGTAAGAAAAGGAAAGAGTATTGGCAAGCTCACACATCCACGTACCAATACGGACACCTGCAGAATTATATATTATATTTGTGTGTGTATCTCTTGTAATCTGCAGACATTATCATCATAGGCTGTATTTGATGTTGTATCTCAACGTATACACGGAAGCAGTGTTATATCCTAGAGATTTATGAAGTCTGTCTTAGGGAGACGGTAACAGTCACGTTTCTTGATAATAGTCTGCAGTCGAGAATTAAAGATGTTCTTCACTGTTTATGGGCACAGTCATCAGGTTTTGGCAGAAAATTGAGGTTGACTATAATTGAAAGGGCAGGCATAGTTGATGAAATTGTGGTACTTTGGCAGGGACAGTTCTCCAGGGGATGACAAATGGGAAAAAGATGTGAATGGTCCAACGCAGCATGCAGAAGGACTACAAAGTTATTTGAAAGAATGTAACCTGACATGGGAGGATATGGACAGACAAACAGCATTGGAGATCACTTGTGAATGCCTCATCTTGCTTTCAAGAAAAAGTTAGATAGTTGACGGCGAGGAGGTAATTAAGTAAATAAATCACATAATAATGGACATCGTGAATGTTCTTTCTGACAACTGAAACCGAAAACAAAACCGCAAATGTAACTTTGATGTCAACAGCTAACTGAAAATATGTTACAGAAGTCAGCAGCGCAAGTATAACATTGATTTAAACAGTTAAGAGAGACTGTTATAGTAATAAGTATCATAAGTGTAATGTTGAATTAAATGACTACCAGAGTATGTTACAGTTAGTACTGCAAGTATAACATTAAACACCTGACACCTACAGAAATTGGGAGCAGCCATACTTTAGTGGCTAGATGCTCACCTGCGGATCTAATGGTCGTGGGTTCCAATGCAAACAGAGCTATACTTTTTTCAGAAATGACCTTGGCATCCCTGTCGACCCAACCTTGAGTGGTTATCGGGTGAAGTCCTGGGAAGTAAAGGTGGCTGGCGTGATGTTGGCCACATCATCCACCCAGTACTGATTGATCTATAAAATATGGGTCTCTCCCTGTATACCCAGTATGCCTGAAGGGGTGGAAAAGGGTAATGTACCTACAGAAATTAGCACCCAGATTATAACATTATTTAAATAACCAACAGCATATGTTGCAGAAATCACTACCACATATACAACATTAATTTAGCAACTCACAATTGTGTGTTTCAGTTGCGCCCCCCATATTTAATCTGAAATCCAGGTAGGATTTAAAAGTGAAGTTAGCTAACCACTGGAGGTCATCAGCATAGGGTTTCTTGCATGGCAAGCTGTCAGATTTTTAAAACGGCTCATTCTGTGGTTTGTTAATGTCTGTTGTGAAAATTATATGGAAATATTTGTAGGCAGCAAGTAGACACAGAATGACCGCTTTAGATTGCAATATTAGTGGGTGCCCCATATGGGTTTTGTCTTCTATTGGGGAGAAGGGGGGGGGGGGGGGGGGTGTTCCCCCATAAGAGGTAATTAATTGCGGTTTTGCAGAAATCGGGTGTAGTGGGCCAAAGGGCACAGATGTCATACCCTAACTGTACTACAGTGTTTCCTAAACTTTTCTCGGTCACGGTGCCTTTTTTTTTTTTTTCAAATTAAAATTTTTCCCAAGGCAACCTAGCCTAAGTAAAAGTATGACTATTGTGTCTTGGTTAAATTAATTCTGAAGCTTTTACAATATTTTGCCTCTCCCCGGTGCACCGCTGCGCACAGTTTAGGAATCACTGCTGTACTTCAACAGAGCGTTCCAGCCACCCTCATAAGGGCAAATGCAGAAGAATTGTAGTGGCCTCTGTAGCTTTGTTTTGATGAAAAATCTAAATAATAGTTCTAGAACATAACAAATTGTATCTACCTATGCTTGTGGCAGTTTTAACTTTTTATTAATTGGATTTTCTTTAATATTTTGTGTCCACTCAAATAATAAAGATGTGGTTAGTCACACTGTTTGCTTTGATGATAAAATGAATGCTACCTGATCGATATCAAAGATTCTGATCTCACCATTTTGTCGGTATAGAAAGCCTGCTTAAAGCAAACTTGCTTTCCCTTGAATTGTTCTCATAAGTCAGTTGTTAGTGAAAGATGTGTACAATTAATGTGGATAATTATTGCCAATGTAACACTTTTGAGTTTTTATGTAGCCCACATTAAGAGGTGAAGCAGTTGGGGAGATGGTGCTCTTGTTTATTATGTTGTGCAGCTTTGTGGTTTCAGAATTGCTGCTTCTAAAGTTGTCTGCTGTGTTTTGATGAAAAGAAAGGAGTGCTGTTTGTTCTTCAATATATTTCACATTGTCGTAAGTTTTAGAGTGAAGGAGTCTGTTTTATTCTCGTAGTTTGTATTGATGCAGTGTTAAGCTCTGGATGTTAGAACATAAAAAGTTAACACAAGGTGTACCACAAGTTTCTAGCCATAGGAAAAGTAAACATATTGTGAAATGATAGCAGGTAGGTGATGGATAAACATGTTGTGCAGCTGAGAAGTTCTCAGTATTGGTCATCACTTTAAATATGCTGGGCAGATGATGCCTCTAAAGGCACAGTGGCTAGGAAAACCCACCCAGTATGGGCACTGCACTCACAGAAAGAACTAACAACCTACTGTGAGTAGTCTGCAATGAAAAGTCATGTCTGTATAACAAAAGTTGTGGATAGAAATTACTACCAACGCTACACGGCATGAACTTTAAGAAGAAGAAGCAGTGGAAGATAGGCATTGAAATTGTGTTCTCCTGTGTATCCCAGCATATGAGACACCCTATAGAGGCTTCCTCTTTGACCAGATAGGTGTATTTTAAAGTGTTGATATGTTTCTACATGGACGAGAGTTTTAGCTTGTCATAACGATCAGTAGTTTTCACTGGCTTAAAGTGGCAAATGTTTCAAGATGTCTGATTTGTGGCTGGGAAAATTCTTGAACAAATGACATAAATCAGTCATGGAAATTTGTTTTTAAAGTGCATTTTCTTTCTGTCGGTATTTAAATGGTTTTTAAAGTATTTGCTCTATATGACAGAAAAATATCTAAAGAATCACAAAACAGCACTGATCTGCCCATCTGTTTGTGAAAAACAAAACCAAAAAATTGACCTCGTTTAACCCACTGTGAGCAGTATTGGTTATAATTGTGGTCTGGTTTCTTTGTGCCAATTATTTTAGCTAAGAAATAGTAATTGCACCAAAACGAATGGCTTGAACTGGTACTCTAGTACATAGTGAGGATTGTTGGGGAGGGAGCTGGTATGATCTCAAACACCCACACATATATGTAGACATACATGTACAGTTACATATATACATATACATTTTATATATATATATATATACATACATACGTATAACATAATGTCTGCAACACTGAAATGAGGATGTCCAAGAGGAACCCTTTAATGAACATTGATGAACAAAGCTGGAAGTACTAAACTGGATTCTATACACAATATCAAAAGAAAGTAATTCACCTTGATTCAAACCCAGTAGCTACAGTGCCACCAGACCACCCTATCTGCGTTTTCTTCTTAATTTCGTTATGTATTACCTTCTTCGGAGAACCCAAATCTGTAGCCCAGGAGTTTGTCCCGTATGGATGGGAAGTGAACCATTTTCTTTTTTTTTTTTTTTTTCAAATATTCTACAATTGTGCGCTCAGTCCAGCGACCCTGTTTAACATATTTATGACAAGTTTTAAAATCCTAAAGAATGCTTCTTCTTTGTATAAAACTACATGTGAATAATAACTGTAATGATGTAAAACCTTTTTTGTAGAAATATATGTACAGTTTTTGTGTACTTTTGCTGTTTATGAATACAGTAATTACCAGATTTGCAGTGCTTGGTTTGGCAGTTGTAACCTTAGAGTGCCCTAATGTAACTTTCTTATACAGTTGAACAGGGTTCCTGGGTTTTTCTCCTCTGAAAAGCTCTTTGAGTCACCGTTTGTTAATCTTTTAGAATAAGCCACCCACGTTAGACTGCAGATTACTTTGTAACCTTAAGGTGCTCTAATTAATATGACTTTCTAACACAGTTCAGCATGGTTCCTGGGAATTGCTTCTGTTGGATTCTTGTCCGAGTAATGTCTCTTTGAGTCACCAGCTGTTAATCTTTCAGAATAATCCAAGCCACCCACGTTAGACTGCAGATTACTTTGCAACCTTAAGGTGCTCTAATGTAACTTTCTTACACAGTTTAACAGGGTTCTTGGGATTAGCTTCTGTTCAGTTCTCACCCCCAAAATGTCTGAGTCACCTGGGTTTAATCTTTCAGAATGCGAACCTAGGGGTGGTAAGTTTGCAGTTTCTTGCCCAAAAAAAAAAAAACGCCGGGGGAGGGTAAAGGAGGGGGTCCAAAAACAGTCTGCATTATGAATCCAATCCAATACTCAAGGGTCAGTCAATTATTAACAGCAGTAGCTGACTTCTAAGCAACAGAGCTGAGCTTCTGATAAGGTTCGAGTTTAACTTTTTCAGTGGTTAATTTGACAGTTTTTGGCTTACGGTGTACTAGTTAAAAACTCCTAATGTTAAAGTTTAACAAAATCACTGTAACTCTCTAGAACAGAAGGAACAAAACATGGGATCTAATGAGTTGACATGCAAACTGTCTACCACTGAAGAGACTAAGAAAGGTATATTGTCTTTTGGTAAAAACCAATGGCGGGTGGTGAGGTGGTATTAAAAGTGTTAAGGGAAGTCCCAAATGATGTACTCTACATTGGTCTAGGAATTAGTGCAGTCGCCGTGGACTGTGCAGGTTAGGATGTTTGTATTTCCCCTGGGACACAAAATTTCCATTGACATGCCGAATGTTGGAACCCAGGTCTTCCGAAGTAGAACTGTTTGGGAGAACATTACATTCATCCTGTAAAATGTAGAGAAGGTGACCAGGTAAGGGTCCACAATGATGCAGACATGAAGTCGTTTCATCTGACCCATCTGATCAAATAGTCAACAGAAACTGGTGGCCCAACGAAATGCAATAGTATTGGGTTATGAAGATGAACCAGGTAACAATATGTGATTTGAATAATTTGTAAGATTATAGAGCTTGCATTGAGCTCCTTTAAATGATTTAGGGACAGTGGCTTCAAAAAAGGGGGAGTATTGTAGTGCATCTACACTAGTAGATGGTGAATATGCCGCTAGATTGAACCCATGACTATTGCTTGGTAGAAATCTGGTAATTCCTGTACATTTCTGCTAGACTTCTGACGGGCTAACATCAAGGATATGTTGGCAACAGAGGCCAGATGTGTTATTTATGTTTTATTTCTCCTCCTTTTTCTGCATCCCCTTTTTCTTTTCGTCTAATAATATTTGTCCTAGTATCCTGTTTGTTCTGTCATTCAGTGAATTTGTTGGGGTTTTTTTTTGTACATCTCAAATGCATTCATGCTGTGGCTGGGAGTAAGTGTCCTTTTTTAATTCAGTACTAACATATACAATAAAATGCAAATCCATTCTGTCCGTCTGTATGTATGCTTACATACACCAATGCCTGCGTTTAGGTATATGCTAGATTGAAGCAAAGTTTTTCTTGTCCTGATCAGTTTTTGTGTCATTTTGTATTTCATTTGTATGTTGTATTGTGTAACAAAAGTGCATTTTATTTTTTTGTGGGACACTGGAGGGTAGGGTCATTCAGCTAAGTTTGCTCAAGGGCCAAAAGGTTGAAAATGGGGATTGTTACAGGCCAGAGGCTCCAGCAAAGAAAGATCATGTGACAATGCAGCAGGCACTGATCCGCAGGCCACTTGCTGGGCCAGATATGGCCCGCTGGCCGCCAGTTAAATAGCCCTCTTGAAGGGTGTATAGAATTCTCGATTCAGATATTCTTTCATAGTTCACAAACTATCTCAAACTTTTTTTTTCTGTAGTCATATATTTTCATTTTTTTCCCCACATAATGTCATATCTTACTTTGGCATCCCATTAGTTGTAGTTTTCAGCAGTAAAGATGTTTCATTCATTCCACCATCAGTTTTGACTTTGTGTTTTTAGCGACAGTTTCCATGCTTGAATTTTATTCATGAAGTAAAACAAAATCATTATTGTAGTATATTTAGTTGTTAGATAAACTATACATCCACTTATATACATTTATTAATGTCCTTTTTTTCTACTGCTTTATTTGCAGTGCTTAAACTAATTTTGTCTTGGATTTCTATGTTCTTCATAATTCTTCGTATGATTGGTGATTTTCTATCAAGGGTACATACCTGTTGAAAATTCTCAGGGGCTGCGTAGCAATTTCTTGGTGTCAGTAAATTATACTTTATGAAACACTATTGTGTACTGTAGAAATCAGAGGTGGACAGCCAAAGGACAGTTGCAGATTTATAACATCAATCACGGGCCACGCAAGATTATTAACGTAACAGTAAGCCTGCTGTATTTGATCAGATATACATGTACAGTTAACTCATCCATGTTATGAGAGGACGTGTACAGTTAACTCATCCATGTTTTAAGAGGGCTTTGTGATTTTAGCTGGTGGTAGTATTGATGATGTTAGCAGGGCCAGACTTCATTATTTCACACGCCTGATATGACCTGTGGACCAGACATTTTCTGCCCCTTGGTGTAAACAGTGAGGTATCTTGAAGCAGGTAATTTGGCCTAATGGTTGCTTTGGTGAGTTTCAAAATAGTTTGTTTTGTGGGGTTACCTCCTCCAGCCACCGATGTCACTTTCAATGTGTTGGTAAGAATCATAGAAAGTTTTGAATTTATTCAGCATAAAAAATATTGAATTCTGTAACAATTAGAATTGTTCTTCTGCTTCTTGCGTGTTTGCCCTTAAAAGAGGGTTGCCACGTTGTGTTGTGATTTATATGCTTCAGTATTTAATTGTTCTGGTCCAGCACATACGATTTCAGCAAAAACTTTAACTTGTCGCCTTTTACTACATATTTGTTAAAGGGTGGTAAGTCTGTTCCTTTTTTACTTCAAAACTGGTCTCGTAGCCCACACAGGGAAATTAGAATTTGGTTGGTGAATTCTGAAATGGTTTGCTTTGTGCATGGTGTTGCCTCTTTCAGGCAAAAATCTCTCTTTTCCTGTGTTGGTAAGGATAATTGAATGTTTTGTATTTGTTTGGCGTCAGTTATGGATGGTCTTATCTTATTTGACACAAGATCTTATGTTATATTTGATGAAGGCAAGTTCAACACACAGTATATAGCTTTGCAGCAGTCTCCTGGCAAAATGAAAAAAAAAAAAAAGGGTTCAACTGTGATAGAACTTAGGAAATGTATGCGTTTGTAGATTTACCCATAAATAAAAGTGGTAGGTAAAGCTGTTGGAGATTTACACATATAAATTAAATGAGTGTTATCTGTACAGGTGTAAGCAGTTAGAAAACATAAGTTTAGGTCAGCTTTCTCAAATTTAAACTGCATTAAACATAAGATTTTGCAGCTACACACTTTAATTAGCAAAAAAAACAAGAAACCAAACAACACAAAATAAAAACACTTAATTAACTATATTTATTACTCAAGTTGTATAAAGTTACAGAAGCTGGTGCTTTTAGTTCCCCCACCAGTTCCCCCCCCCCCCCCCCCCCACACACACACACACAACCCCCACCCACCCACCTTATGAACGGCTAATTGCGTTAGTGTGTTCTGCCTAAATATAAGAGGTAGCCTAGCCAAGGAAGCTTCTAGATCAGGGATAGTATTGTAGCTCCTGACCCAAGATGTTCCCTTAATAAAGTACAGTAGCCTAGCCAGGGAAGCTTCTAGATCAGGGATAATATTATAGTTTCTGGTTCCATTTATTCCCTTACCAGGGTACAGTGGCCTAGCCATGGACACTTCTAGATCAGGGATAGTATTGTAGTTTCTGGCTCGATGTTTTTTTCCCCCTTACCAAGGAATACTGTAACAAAATTAGCTGCTTTTTCAGTGGACGCCATTCTTCTACTCATTTCATCTTCCGCTTCACCCTTGAAAATACAGTTGGCTCATTGTATTAAAGCTTAATGCTTGGCTCCAATTTAGCCTTTTGGCTAAACGCATCTGATTTCAGCATATCTTTAATTCCCTTTTATGACATGCTTATTAAGGGGCCGAGGGTCTCTTCTCAACGTCCCCTACCCCCCAGAAGAAAACAGTTGGGCCCAGAACACACACTGAATCCTGCTGATCTGATCGGTGTCTGAAAGTTGGGTAATATATACACATTTATTTATGCTAGATTCATTTCGATAGTTACAAGTACTGTCTGCATACCCACATACTGTTAAGGTAAGTAATATATACACATAATCGGGTAAAAGAGTATTATCTGCCTAGAGTGTGCATACACACCATAAACATATAAATGAGATATATCCGTATTCATATTTTGCTATATTTTCCTGTATCCCTTTTGTTTTGTTTTGTCTAAACTTTGCTTTGTTTTTCATTTGGACAATGGGAGTTCATTAGCTAGATTTGACCTACCGGTAATGGATTACAGGTTATATGGTAACCCACAGGGTGCCCCAATATGTTATACGGTTGAAAGGGGTTGGTAAGATTTGTACCCATCTGATTCTCAGTACTTTGCTGGGGGGGAAATTAAAATTAAAAAATTGTCACGTTGAACCAGCATCCCTGAAGGGGGAGCTCTAGGTTATAATTGTGACTAGGTTATTTGCGACATATATAATGGCAGTTAGCATTGCACGCCACCAAGAGCCATAAAATGGACTCCTGCAGTGTTGATGTGATCAAAGGAAACATTTACTGTCCCGAATGGCGATGAAGTAGTCTACCAGCGAGCCGGTGGGTGACCCTATTGTAGATGTATGTTTGATTCTCATCCATGAGGTGTTAACTCTTTCAGTCCCAAGAGGTTGTTCTTTTGTCCATGTGAGTTGAGCTTAAAAGAATAAACACTTATGTATGGTTAAATACAGATTAGTTTTAGAAGAAAGTTAGTTGAACTAATAATTCAGTTACAAAGAGTTAATATAACATCTGTCAGCGATAGAAGCCCACAAGAACATTATACTGTATTATTCTTTCAAATGACCAATAAACCTAGGGAGTGTTGTTTGGCTCTGAAAGAGTTTAATCTTACAAAATGCAATCCTGGAGGGAATTTTTATTTTTAGATAGTGAATCGTTGTTTATGCATAGTCTCATCGTGGTGTGGTTTGTTTTACTGGTTGTGAGTGTTGTACGGACTCATTATGTTGCTGGTTTACAGGAGAAAGAGAGAGAGAGGGGGGGTACAGGTTTTTACAGTTCTTTGTTAATGTCACGTATACCTTCTGTGTCCGGTTTATATGTTCTGCATGGAGTAGAATTAGTACCAGCAAAGATAAATATATAATGAAGCCAGGCATCAAATTCAGCATATGTTTGTTTGATTTTTTCTTTTCTTTTTGTGGTCAATATTTTGGTATAGAATCACAGTTTGATGTTGACAACTCAGAAAAACAAAAATAAACATGCCACTCATTAACAAACAGATAGCAGTGAAGTGTCTTGTTTTGTTTATTCTGTTGGGGGGGGGGGTCTATGTGGTTGAGTGGCCATGCTGTTTGCCACGCTCTCTGAAGATCGTGGGTTCGTTTCATGGCGGCGGCATAGGGGTTACGAGTGCAGTTTTAATAGAGATTCATGGGGATCGTTGCCAGAGTACAGAGTTTGTGTTTTGTGTGAGGCTCTTTGCAGACTGCTAACCATTCCGCAGAGACAGAAATCAAGCCACAGGAGATAGAACCAGTGCAGCAAAATTGATCCTTTAACCTTTGATTTTTTTTATAATGTTTATTTGACAGTTGGTTGAGAACTCCCTGCGTTCCAAGCCCAGGTTTTGGGTGTGGGGGAGGGGGTAGAGAATAGATCCACTGCCTCTTAAGATACATGTCATAAAAAGCTACAAAATATGGCTTTGTTGAAATCCGATGTATTTAGCTGAACGGTGCAGATACTACAGCCTAGCTGTTAACCACAGCATACATAATGTGCCAGGCAGTCTCTTAAGGGCAAACACGGGGGGGGGGGGGGGGGGGGGGGGGGGGGGGGGGGGGTGAATGAAGTTTAAGAGCTGTATTGTGTGGCTTAACAGTTATTGAATGCATTTCACAGTCTTGAGTGCTAGGATTTCATTTCCATGCTCTGTGATAGTTTTTTTTTTTTTTTAACTCTCCTGTGGCTTCTGTACCGAAGATCTTGAACTGTGGCATTTGGCCTAAAGCGTGGAAAAGAACAGTCTACATCCCTCTCCAAAAAGAAAGGAAATCCAAACTATGCTCCAACTACCGTACCATCGCATTAATAAGTCATGCTAGCAAAATCCTCTTACAATTTATCATGAAAAGGATTGAAAAGAAATTACAATATGAACTAGATGAAGCACAAGCGGGTTTCAGACAGGGTAGAGGAACTAGGGATCACATATTTAATATGAGAATAATTTTTGAAAAATGCATAGAATACGATGTAGATCTTCATGCTTGTTTTATTGATTATAGCAAGGCATTTGATTGTGTCCAGCACCACCAACTGTGGACTATTATGAAAAGTATGGGGTTTCCAGCGCATTTAGTGCAGTTAATTGAAAATCTCTGTCATGAACAACAAGCAGCCATCAGAGCAGCTGGTGAGGCAGGGGTGCATGAAGGTTGAGAGCTGTATTGTGTGGCTTTAAACAGTTATTGAATGCATTTCACAGTCTTGAGTGCTAGGATTTCATTTCCATGCTCTGTGATAGTTTTTTTTTTTTTTTTAACTCCTGTGGCTTCTGTACCGAAGATCTTGAACTGTGGCATTTGGCCTAAAGCGTGGAAAAGAACAGTCTACATCCCTCTCCAAAAGAAAGGAAATCCAAAACTATGCTCCAACTACCGTACCATCGCATTAATAAGTCATGCTAGCAAAATCCTCTTACAATTTATCATGAAAAGGATTGAAAAGAAATTACAATATGAACTAGATGAAGCACAAGCGGGTTTCAGACAGGGTAGAGGAACTAGGGATCACATATTTAATATGAGAATAATTTTTGAAAAATGCATAGAATACGATGTAGATCTTCATGCTTGTTTTATTGATTATAGCAAGGCATTTGATTGTGTCCAGCACCACCAACTGTGGACTATTATGAAAAGTATGGGGTTTCCAGCGCATTTAGTGCAGTTAATTGAAAATCTCTGTCATGAACAACAAGCAGCCATCAGAGCAGCTGGTGAGGCAGGGGTGCATGAAGGTTGAGAGCTGTATTGTGTGGCTTAACAGTTATTGAATGCATTTCACAGTCTTGAGTGCTAGGATTTCATTTCCATGCTCTGTGATAGTTTTTTTTTTTTTTTAACTCCTGTGGCTTCTGTACCGAAGATCTTGAACTGTGGCATTTGGCCTAAAGCGTGGAAAAGAACAGTCTACATCCCTCTCCAAAAGAAAGGAAATCCAAAACTATGCTCCAACTACCGTACCATCGCATTAATAAGTCATGCTAGCAAAATCCTCTTACAATTTATCATGAAAAGGATTGAAAAGAAATTACAATATGAACTAGATGAAGCACAAGCGGGTTTCAGACAGGGTAGAGGAACTAGGGATCACATATTTAATATGAGAATAATTTTTGAAAAATGCATAGAATACGATGTAGATCTTCATGCTTGTTTTATTGATTATAGCAAGGCATTTGATTGTGTCCAGCACCACCAACTGTGGACTATTATGAAAAGTATGGGGTTTCCAGCGCATTTAGTGCAGTTAATTGAAAATCTCTGTCATGAACAACAAGCAGCCATCAGAGCAGCTGGTGAGGCAGGGGTGCATTCTCTCACCATACCTACCTATTCAATATATACGCAGAAAATATAATGAGAAATGTCAAAAATGACCAGACTTGTGACCGTTATGATCCACTCAAAATTGGTGGCAACCCTATTCCGGAACTCCGCTACACAGATGACACAGTCCTCCTTTCGAACAGCGTAAAGGGAATAGAAAATTTAATATTGTCAGTCCAAAAGCTCAGTGAAGATCAACATCTGTTCTTGAATTTAAAGAAAACAAAAATAATGTCCATAGATAAAACTGGCTGTCACCCAAAAATAACAATAAATGATGAAAAAATTGAAAATGTCACAAACTTTGAATATCTAGGCTCTATAATAAACAACAATGGAGACTGTTCGACAGAAATTAAAAGGAGGATGGCCATAGCAATGCAAAGATTGAACAGCCTTAAAAGTCTGTGGTTAAGCACCAGCAAGGAGATAAAAATTCGAATTTTGAGAGCATGCATCTTCCCTGCGGCTACATACGGATGTGAGTCGTGGACTATCTCTGTCCTTAAGAAAGAGAATAGGGGCTTTTGAGCTGAAATGCTATAGAAAGATTCTCAGAATATCTTGGACAAAGAAGATGAGAAATATTGACATCTTGAAAGATCTGAACATCAAGGAATATTGGCTAATAAACAGCATCCTTTCTTGAAATATTTTGGTTAAATCAAGCGCCACGACGGATTGTAAAAAATTATAGCAGAAGGCATGGTACCAGGAAAAAGGGGCAGAGGCTGGCCGACACGAAAATGGGCACAGGATATAAGTGACTCCTTGAGTGTGAAAGTTCATGAGGCGGGGGAACTGGCAAGAGACCGAGTTTCTTACAGGCAGACTGTGATGAGAGCGACGTTCTGCAAAGGACCTGCTACATGATGATGATCATGGCTTCTGTACAGTAGTACGGAGTCACCTCACGGAAGAGACTGAGACTTTCCCTATATTTTGAGTCACCCCATTTAAGAGATTGAGACTTGCCCCATATATGATGAGTCACCATGGAAGAAATTGAGACTTACCCTATGAGTCACCATGGAAGAGATTGAGACTTACCCTATAATATGAGTCACCATGGAAGAGATTGAGACTTACCCTATAATATGAGTCACCATGGAAGAGATTGAGACTTACCCTATAATATGAGTCACCCCATGGAAGAGATTGAGAATTACCCTATAATATGAGTCACCCCATTGAAGAGATTGAGACTTACACCATGTTATGAGACCCCATGGAAGAGATTGAGACTTACCCTATAAAATCAGTCACCCCATTGAAGAGATTGAGACTTAACCTATATATTGAGTCAACCCATGGAAGAGATTGAGACTTACCCTATATATTCAGTCAGCCCATGGAAGAGATTGAGACTTACCCTATAAAATCAGTCAGCCCATGGAAGAGATTGAGACTTACCCTATATATTCAGTCAGCCCATGGAAGAGATTGAGACTTACCCTATAAAATCAGTCAGCCCATGGAAGAGATTGAGACTTACCCTATATATTCAGTCAGCCCATGGAAGAGATTGAGACTTACCCTACATAATGAGTCAGCCCATGGAAGAGATTGAGGCTTACCCTACATAATGAGTCAGCCCATGGAAGAGATTGAGACTTACCCTATATATTCAGTCAGCCCATGGAAGAGATTGAGACTTACCCTATATATTCAGTCAGCCCATGGAAGAGATTGAGACTTACCCTATAATATGAGTCACCATGGAAGAGATTGAGACTTACCCTACATAATGAGTCAACCCATGGAAGAGATTGAGACTTACCCTATATATTCAGTCAGCCCATGGAAGAGATTGAGACTTACCCTACATAATGAGTCAGCCCATGGAAGAGATTGAGACCTACCCTACATAATGAGTCAACCCATGGAAGAGATTGAGACTTACCCTATATATTCAGTCACCCCATGGAAGAGATTGAGACTTACCCTATATATTCAGTCAGCCCGTGGAAGAGATTGAGACTTACCCTATATATTCAGTCAGCCCATGGAAGAGATTGAGACTTACCCTATAATATGAGTCACCATGGAAGAGATTGAGACTTACCCTACATAATGAGTCAGCCCATGGAAGAGATTGAGACTTACCCTATATATTCAGTCAGCCCATGGAAAAGATTGAGACTTACCCTATATATTCAGTCAGCCCATGGAAGAGATTGAGACTTACCCTATATATTGAGTCAGCCCATGGAGGAGATTGAGACTTACCCTATACACACACTGTGTTTAAAAAATGATCCTTGCTGGGATCAGTTTGGTTCATGTTAACTGAGTATTCATCTTAAGCCAGTTTGTGTTAATGAGGTTATACTGCATTTCATATGAATATTTTCAGGTAATGACCAGATGCTAATATTTTGTTTTAAAATGCACTATGCAAATGTGTACTTCAAACTGTGTTAAGATAGAATGCAGCTGTAATTTTTTTTTCTGTCAATTTGTGGTGGAAATTTAGTGAATAATACAGAAAAATGCAGTTTTTTTTTTTTCAATGGTCACTTTTCGGTGATTTTTCTTTGGATTTTTTGTGCAGATGGAAGCCAGAAAATGCACTCTTTTATGTCCACGTAGTTACTCCGGCATATCCCAGACAGTACATCCATGTGATTCCCTACAGTGTTGGTGTACTGAGGCTTGGTATCCAGACATGCCACATTTGTCCATTTTGAACCCTTTGCAGCGCCGATGGAGATTCTGATACAATAATTCCTCTAACTTAGTTTTTTTCTTTTAGAATCAGAGCTGCAGTGATTGCCTCCCTTTCCATCCTAAAGTTGTAGATTTAAAAAAAGCTCCATTTTGTTCTGCCACAATCTGTCCTCCCTTTATTCTAGCTGAAAATCCCCAGCCAGATCTTACATCCCGATGAACAAAACCATCGGTGGACACTTTACATTCTCTTTCTAATGTGATAATTACCTTTGATTATACCCCTCCCATACCTCCATTAGGCCAGGCAAGGTTATGTTTGCCCAGTGCAGTCAATTGCATGTCCAGCACCCCCACACCCCTCCCTCCACATATATGAAGTATATGTTCAATTTAAGAAACACATTTGTCTTCATTCCCCCCTTTTCCTCCCAAATTGATGACACCTGGGGTGGCCGCACCCCCTTCCTGCTATCTTCTTTCCTCTATATCTCATCTTATTTCTTTTTTTCTTTCTTTCCTTAATCATATCCAGTCTTTCTAGAACCTCTGTATTTGTTTTTGTTTCCATAAAGATACAGCAGAAAGAACAATAAGCAGACTGTGAATAATGCATTATTGCTGGTTCCTAATCTGTGCCCTGTGGAGCACTAAGACTTCTTTTCAACCCCTGATTTAGAGATTAGCAGAGGTGATAAACATCATTTTTAAGCTCCTAAACACTTCCTTTTCTGGTGCTCCAATGTTTAGTCCCTCATTTTTTATTTTCAGTTTGTCCCATCCTATATTGCAGTCTGTATGATTAACATATCAAGGATGAGAAGCACACCGGTGAAGGTCATGGAAACCTCGTTCAACAATATCAGGTTATGTTTGTGTGGGGGAAATGAGCAGGCAGATAGATGGCTGGTTCAATGAGTGATGAACTGACGTGTGATAAGCTAGATACTGTGAGAGCCCTCTAGCAGCGAGTAAACTATGTGGATGCAGAAACAGATCATTAAATGCACAAACGGATCATTTGGGTCTGAGAAGAATGGCACTGCGGGGAGTTACCAGAGGATCTGGCCAATGCTAAACACTCTAGGGGAAGGTGAGATGGGTATACAGGCTGACAGTTACTAGTACCATCGGAATTTGAACTCTTCGCTTGCTGCTGAAGATGAGGATGCAGCGCTTATGGAAAGTGTCCCCAGTACTGTGATGTCGATTCTAAATTCAACATTCACACTTATACTAGGCACCACAAAAAGATTACAGAGTAACTTGTAGCCCAGTATGGGTGGGTGTTTACAGGACCTACATCTTTTCGCCACATCAGTTATGATTCACAATAAAACGGACTGTGTCTATCTACGTCATTTATCTAATGTTTCTGTTATTCTACTACCAGGAGACAGGTCGCATCTAAACCCTAACAAATTAACTACAGACAAGTCAGAGTTAGACCAAGAAATTGCTAGAAACAAACCTACTCAAAACAACAACAGCTCCTGATTAAAACATTAGAGATTCAATGTCCGGGGGTATTTTGTGGAAAACTCGTTACCCTTTACCCATGGCTAAATCCGATTTCTTTATGGTTTCAGTATGTGTTTTAATTTAAAAGAGCTGTTGCAATGCGAAGGCTAAAGCTAATGTCATTCGGTAGCTCCTTCCCAGAAGTAAAGTCATTAATCAGCTATCATTCGAATAACGGTCCCAAATTATCGAGGCCGAAAATATACCCTAACAGGGCCTCAGTCACATGTCAATTGCGAACTACCGCCACCGCCAAGAGTATCTTCCACTCACGAGCAAATAAAATGAAGGAAGCTGCAGGAGATGCGGTAGCTGCTGCTCGTGAGTCCCAGCCATCTAGTTTAGCCCCTCTCCCCGCCGAGACACTCTCGGTAGTGGCGGTAGTCGCCGGAAGTTCGCAAATTAAGTCTCCGGAAGTCCGAAAATGACATGTGACTGAGGCCCTGTTAGGGTATATTTTCGGCCTCGATAATTGGGGACTGTTATTCGGATGATAGCCTAATAATCAATATCATATTTCGTTTCGCTGTATCTGTTTTTTTTTCAGTTATTTGCTAATGTATTGCTTGGGTTTTTGTTTAGCTTAGCTGGGTTTTTCAAAACAATCCTATTGGCATTCCTGTCACTAGGGCTGTTTTTTTTTTTTTTTAGGGTGAGAGGTAAAAGTCAGAAGATGCGAACCAGCGTCTATTACGCACGATTATAGACCATAAGTGATTTTTGTCGCCGTCCGTACGAAATTCCGTAGCTACAGCGACGTTCCTCCATTTACCCCAGACTGTTAACTCTGGTACCCATTTCCTAGAGGCTGGGGGAACCGCCAGGTTTCAAACACCGGCGGTGGCTGCAGCGAGTCACAGTTGGATTTGAAACCGAAGGGAACAGATCAATCAAAAGCGTGTGTCCCAATGTGAGACGCAGTTTTGTGTTGTGTTAATGCCCCGCCATGGCTGTTGCCGGGGGCCTAATATAACCCAACCTGTGGGTTGCACGGGGTTTTGGGGACCTGTCCCCGGGTGATCTCATCCGAATAGTGGAACTTTGTGTCACCTTAAGTTTATGGCTTAGTGTGATGTCCATGTAGGGTTGAACGTCATCATCATCATAAGGGTACATAAATTATTAGTTGTTGCCGCAATTGGCACCTAGTTGATCGTGACCGTTTTTGTCTCGGTGTGCTGGAGAACTACATTCACGCCTTTTACAGTAAAACGGAGATCTTTTCTCCAGGCCATGCCACCGTAGTGGGTAATGAACAGGCAGACAGATTGGCTTAATTTGCACCACTGGGTGGTGAACTGATACAGGACAAGGCAGATGTTGTCATCGTGCTTTGGGAACAAGCAACGGAATAAGTAGAGAAACAAGATTATTATGACCTGGAGAGAATGAGGCACCTGGGTGTAACCAAAGGGTTTGGTCGACTCACTACACTCAGAGGAAAGGCAAGACGGAAAACAACCAAATTATGACTGGTACCATCAGTATTAGAACTCTGCGCTGGCTGCTGAAGATGAAGACGGAGCACGCTTGGGAATGCCCCGAGTGCAATGGTTAACTCAACTCAACTTATGAAGCTTGTGGTAAACTCTGTCTTTAGCAACCTTTGTTAGGGTTTTAAACAGAACGTGACGTAGGTGTCTCCTACCTGCAGAGTTCGACGACATGTCGGGGCCTGTCAAGGCAATGGTCAGCCAGGAAAGTGAAGCTTTAGAGGCGGCTCCTGGGCCAGACACGGTCACAATAACTGTAGATGGGTGATGCATCTTGATACTAAAGAAGCTGGCTGGCAAGTCCCAATCTACGGTGGTCATCTTTGTCAGCTCCTGGAGTAGATTAGGGTATCTCATGGACTGCAAAAGGTTGATCGAAAACTGGGTGATCTGGGCTCGCTGCGCATGGGTCGTGATGGTGCAACTCCGTGAACAAACTCCGCACGTTTATTCGACGTCTCGTCTAGTCATCCATTAGAAATGATCACTAAAAGTAATTACATCCCACATGGGAACCTTGAATGTAATAAGTTAACACGTGCGTGATCTGATCTTTCTTGCACATCCGCAATTCATTTACTTATTGAAAACATAAGGGGACTTGAATCCCCTCTCAAGAGAAAGTGATGCTTGCAAGCATTACAGAGGCAATGTTATGAATACTGCAATTGTGGTTACAGTTTGTCAAATGCAGGGTTCTTGGCATAAACTGCTTGATACTTGTTCAATATGTTGCAGGCAGGTCTTTATTACCCTCGAGATTTTATACCATATCTGAACAAGTCATGCCCAACTAATTACGGTTAACACCGAAGGAATAAAGACATTTTAATTAAAATGTTAGTTTAAAAATCAAGTTGACACTGCTTCTACAGAACAGTGCGTTGATAAATAGTCAGGTTATGTCCCTTATATATATATATATATATATATATATATATATATATATATATATATATATATATATATATATATCATGTACCCTGTCAACTGGCGTAGGCGCTCATGCATCTCCACAGATCACGATCCCTGGTTGACTGGAACAGCTCTCTTGATGATATCCCTCCATGCCATGGTTTTAGCCCATCCAGCATCGTCTCTCTTGGTCTGCCTCTCCTCCTTTTCCCACTGATCTTTCCAGTTGTTATGTGGCCAAAGAACAATGTTTGTCTCTTTGTTATTGTTGTGTAAAGTGATCTACTTTCATTAGCCTCTTTCAAGCAATCGTTGTTAGTTACTCTGGCCGTTCAGGTATTCGTAACATTCGTCTCAGAAACCACACTTTTGCTACTGACGCTACTACTGCGACTACTATGGCGTCGACTACTAGTAAAGCTTTTTTTTTAAAGCAAAGGTGCCAGTCTTCTTCTTCTGCCTTTCTATTTCCCAATGGAGCATTGCATGCCTCTCATGTCCTCCCCATCTTTCTAACTTCATTCTCCAGCTTTCTTCTCTGTGTGTTTTATGGCCTTCCTTTATTTCTATGCCCCTGTGGGTTCCAATGCAAAGACATTCTAGTTATGCTGTTCTCCTGTTTTCTCTGTATGTGCCATATCCAACGCCAGCGTCTTTTCCTCACCTCTTGGTCCACTGGAGCCTGTTTAGTTCTCTCCTAAAGTTCTACATTAGTTATTCTATCATACCATTTTATTCCCTCTATTCTGCGCAGTCACCAGTTAATGAATCTCTGTAATTTATCAGTAATTGCCTTGGTTGTTCTCCATGTTACCGCCCCATACAATAGTACTGATTTGACATTAGAATTAAATTTGTTTTAGTTTAGTATTTCTTTTAATTTCTTTTGACCTCCACAAATTCCCTAGTGCTATGAAAGCCCCTCTTGCCTTTTGTATTCTTATTTTAATATCTCTATCAGTTCCTCTATCTTTATCTACATTACTGCCTAAATAGGTGTACGACTCCATATCTTGGAGTGAGGTGCCATTAAAAGAAACCACATAACTATTTGCCTGATTTATTCTCATTATCTTTGTCTTTCCTTTATGGATTTTCAGACCAAGCTGCTGTGATCTCGCATCAAGTATATTTAATTTATCTTGCATCTGATTTCGTGAATGGGACAGAAAAGCAATATCATCAGCGAAGTCCAGATCATCAAGCTGTTTTGTAGGGGTCCACTGAATTCCATTCTTGGTGTTAGCAGTTACTGTTTTAATAGTCCAGTCTATAGCCAGTAAAAATAAGAGAGGCGACAAAAGACATCCCTGTCGCACACCTGTTTTTATTTCAAATGCATCTGTTAGCTTTCCCTCATGAAGAACTCGACATTTCATGTCTTTATATGTTGCCTTTACTAAGTTGATAATTTTCTGTGGGATTCCATAGTGCCCCATCAATTTCCAGAGAGATTCCCTATCAATGCTGTCAAATGCTTTTTTCATAGTCTATAAATCCAATGTAAAGTGGTGAGTTCAGTTAAATGCTTTGCTCTATTATAATACGTAATGTGGCTATCTGCGTACCGTCAAAAACCAGACTACTGCATATACTGCTACTACTTCTACTACTGCTATCTTGCTGCTGCGGCGACGACGACCACCACTACTGGTCTGATATTTGGCTCCTTACTGAGATACGTGTTTTTCCTAACTCTTAGTTTTTGAATTTATTTTTTCTAATTCAAGTTGCGCCAGTAAACTGACGATGTTTGTAATATTGTTGTGAGCGTTTTTCTAGAAACAAGGATTACATTGGGAAATGGTGGGGTTAAGCAAAGTGAAGTCAACTGGATTTCACAGTTCTATTTTTAGCCCGGTTTATCTTTACAATGTGTTTGGCGATCAACAATGTAACCCCCCCCCCCCCCCCCACACCCCCACCCCATAGCTTTTCTCTTCTTTTCTCTTACCTCTGCCCCTTTTCTCTCTCCTTTCTTCTTTCGCTCTTCTACCTCTTGCTCCCTCCTTCCAGTCTTCTGCATTATCTCTCCTCCTCCTCTCTTATGATTTTGTTCCGCTCGTTTACTAAATATGCTGCTCCATAACTGTCTTTTCCTAGTAACTGTGTCCAGTTATGGTTATCATCATATACTTCTCGTTTTTTTTTTTTAGGACGAAATTTTTCGTTATTTGAAGCCCTACTCTGGCTTTTGCCAGGGTTCACAATATAGCCCGGCAATAAATATGGCCTAAAGGCTAAACGCGGTTTCCGGGACCTCTCCACGGTGATCCTCACCCACATGGTGGCACTATGTGTCATCGGGTGTTTATCGCTTGTGTGATGTCCTGGTGGGGTAGAAAGTCAGTCAGTCAGTTATGGTTGGTTGGGTCAGCATGAGCCTGGTGGATGTTTTCTTTTTATGAGTTATATTTGTTAGCAGGGCTTCTGTCCGTCTCCCTACCTGCTCCACTTTGTCTCTTACCTGTCCCACAGTCTTTACCTATCTGTCAATGTCTTCCTCTCTCTTTGTAATTATCGATCTTCCTCGCTCCCCCTCTTTCTCTCTCCCCCCTCCATACCTCCATTTGGCCTGGCAAGGTTATGTTTGCCCAGTGCAGAACATTTCATGTCCAACAGCCGCCCCCCCCCCTCCCCCCCACACGGGAAATATATGTTTAATTTAAAAAAAAACATTTGACATCCCCCTCTCCGACATTGGCTCCCAGGTTCACCAGCCTTGAGTGTAAGAAATGGAACTATTGCAGTCACACCCCAGACAAACAAGGGCGGTAGGGGTCAGCACTATTGTTAATGAACCACAGCTACATTCTTTTTAGGAGAGGGTGGGAACTGGAAAAGTGACCTCACTTAGATTTCCCAATTCTATTTTTGGCACTCAGTGTTCTTACACCCCCCCCCCCTTTTTTTTCCCCCAAGCATGTCTTCCTTCTCATCTCTCACCCTTATTCTTTTCTTTGATCTTCTCCCCCTCCTATCTCTCTTCCTTTCCATAATCTGTTCTGTCTTCTCTTCCTCCTGCCCCCTGTCTTATTGTATCCTCTTCCTCCTGTCCCCTGTCTTATTGTATCCTCTTCCTCCTGTCCCCTGTCTTATTGTATCCTCTTCCTCCTGCCCCCTGTCTTATTGTATCCTCTTCCTCCTGCCCCCTGTCTTATTGTATCCTCTTCCTCCTGCCCCCTGTCTTATTGTATCCTCTTCCTCCTGTCCCCTGTCTTATTGTATCCTCTTCCTCCTACCCCCTGTCTTATTGTATCCTCTCCATCCTGTTTCATTTTCTCTAAATTTCCTTACCCTCCCCTCTCTCTCATTCTTCTCTTTCCTCCTCCCCCCTTCCGTCCTAGTTTTTTTACCTCATTTTTCTACAATTGCTGTGCTGCCCCATAACTGTACTTTTCCTTGGGGTTGTGTCAAGTACATATGAAATTGTGTTATGGTTGAAGGAGTGGGTGGGGTTTTAGTATGAGGCTATTTTTTTTTTTTTTTGGGTGTGTTGTTATAATTGTTAGCAATTATGGCATATTTTTACTTTCTGTCTTGTCTCTCTACCTGCCCCTCTCTCTCTTTATCTGTGTTTGTCACTGCCTTCCTCCCCCATATATATCTCTCTCTCTCTCTCTTGCTTTATGTCCGTTTGCCTCTCTCCATCACTTCATTTTTGTATACCTCCTTCACATTCTCCTGCTGTGTCTTTTTTCCTCTCTATTTGGTTCTCTCCCTCTGTATGTTTGCCTCTCTATACTTTCCCTGTCTCTCCTTCCTTTCTGTCTACATCTTTCTCTGCTTGCATCCCTCTCTCTCCTTGTCCCTCTTCTCTCCCTCCCTCCAACTCTCTTTGTCATATTTTACCTCCTTCCCTATCTCTGTTTCTTTCCCTTCTTCCTTCTCTTTTCATCTGCCCACCTCTGTACCTGCATTCCTTCTTTCTTTTTTTCTCCATCCCTTCCTCTCTCTGTCATCTTATTTCCTCCTTCCCCCGTCTCTTTTTCCCTTCTGTCTTCTATCTTCATCTGTCCATCTTTACACTGTCTCTCCCAGTCTACCTCAGAATCTGTCTTTCTCCCTTTTTGTATGACTCTCTCTCTCTCTCTCTTTCTCTCTATTTCTCTCTCTCTCTCTTTACCCTCCTCCTTTCAGGTATCAATCAGGTCCAGAACAGACATGACTTCAGTTTGCTCCCCTCTACCACCAAGTCTACACAAAATGTAAAAATACTATATATGTGCTGGTATACCCACATATGTGTGCATTAGTGAAGTACCTTAGTGCTCAGTACACCATTGAACAAGGCAAAAATACCTTGTTTCAGTATTACTCCGAGACAACCTTGAAAAAAACTAAGGATACCTTGAAAAGGACCTTGAAATACCTTGAAATTGATTGGTACATTTGGCTATGAACCCTGTATATAATGAGTCAGCCCATGGAGGATATTGAGACTTACCCTATATAATGAGTCAGCACATGGAAGAGATTGAGACTTGCCCCACATTGTGAGTGACCTCATGGAAGAGATTGAGACTTTCTCTATATAATGAGTCAGCACATGGAAGAGATTGAGACTTACTCTATATAATGAGTCAGCACATGGAAGAGATTGAGACTTACTCTATATAATGAGTCAGCACATGGAAGAGATTGAGACTTGCCCCATATTATGAATCAGCCCGTGCGAGAGATTGAGACTTACCCCATATTCATACCAATTCTGAGTCACCCCGTGGAAGAGATTGAGACTTACCCGATATTGTCAGTCACCCCATTAAAGAGATTGAGACTTACTCCCTATGGTTACAATCTCTGAGTCACCCCATTAAATAGATTGAGACTTACCCCATATTATGAATTAGCCACTGGAAGAGATTGGGTCTTGCCCCAAATTGTGAGTCACCCCATAGAAGAGATTGAGACTTGCCCCATATTATGAGTTAGCCCTTGGAAGAGATTGAGACCAACCCTATATTCTGAGTCAGCCCATATTATGAGTCACTACATGGAAGAAATTTGCAGTTCATAATTGATGGAAGCAGTAATTCCAACAAATCAACAATTTGCATTCACAGAATTGCAAAAGACAGCACCAGGTAACAAGTCACCTGCCATTTCTGAATCCGTCGTTCACAATACAAACCACCTCTGGCACATTGCCAAAAAAGAGTTTGAATAAAAGTACACAGCTCTCAGTGCGCTCAGGTCAGAAACCGAGGGATGGAACTATGAATAACACAGCACGGAAAGCAAACCAAGAATTTTAAAAAAATATATAGTGGTGTGTTCTTCACACAACGTTGCAGGACGAACACCAGCCTTTTATGGCTGTTGCGGTTTTTCTAAGCAAAATTTAGAAACATTAGTTTACTGTTGCTAACTGCACGGTCAGCTCTGCCAATTCGCCTGCAGCTGGGATCGTACCCGGCACACAGACATTATGAAGCTCCTTTGCACAGACGCCAGCCCAGAACTTAACACAAGACAAATGCTTGAAGTTCACTGAATCAGTTTGTCGCCATTTTTCACTAGTATTGGTGCACAGTTGGTAACTAACTTTAGGGTTTCTTTAAAGATACTGAGGATCTTCTGATTTTTTTTTTTCCAGGAACTGGTAAGGAACTTTTAGGCCCAGCTTCGCCCATATACACACTATGTCACCTTTAATGCTTGGTCAGGCTGATCCTCGTTGCTCAAGATTACAGGGGTCCCCTGGTCTACTGCTGTAGATTGCTCTCTCTTGTAGCACCTAGGTTCAGTGTATGGGGAGGGGGTTGGAGGTTAGGGCCAGTTGTATATGTTATGAGGTCGTTAAAGGCGCTCACACACTAAAATATAGAGCACGCGTGGTCGCCGGTATTTGCGTCGACCAAGCTGACGTTCTGCCACTTAAACTTGCGCGTCTCACGGGTTAAGGCGGAGACTGAACGTCCAACCACATTGACCTGTCCGGACTCCATCAATCATAAATGTGTAGATAGGCGGAGCTGGGCCTGAGTTCGTTACATATAAGCACGCCCATCTTCACGGCTATTTATATCTAAAGATGGCTGATATACGTTTGTTCACCGGCTGTAAGCTCCGGCGGAAAGTCCTGATTGTCCATCTGAAATTTGGCTTTGTATCGGGGCCTGAGTTTTACGTGTCACCTTCATCCGTTTTACTGGCTTATTTGGGTGTAGTTGGTTGTTCCTTGTCACTAAATCAAATGCACGCCGACTTCGAAGAAAGGCCCCAGTTAGTCGACTCCTACAACATAATTGTTGGGGAGGCAGTGAATCTATTCTCGTTTCCCCACAATGGGGCCCCGGAGCCCACAGAAACAAATTAAAACTTCAGCCATGTGAAAACGCAACATACTTATCGAACGATCGTCATTCATTTATGGCTGTTAATATCACATAGGTCTCGCAGCCTATTCCCTGTCTTGATTCAATTTCACCTTTGTATTTGTTTCAGTGATATTTCTAGAATCCAG